>JASCQY010000053.1:3616424-3628924 GCA_030264315.1 Sardinella tawilis | reverse complement strand
CACTTCTGTCAGTTGTCAGATTTCCTTAAATTGAACATTGTTAGCATAGCTGTTGTTTACTGTTCTCTAATTTGGCTCACCATAGTCTTAATATTGACCAAAGATATTTAAGGCTTTCTGATGTTTCAGTCTCATTAGCGTTACTCTAGATTATTGCATCAGTGCTAATTCAGGTCCAGCAAACTGCTTTCTACCAACCAGGTTTAAATAAATTGTCTCTATTTTGTCCAAACTTACTCTGAGAAGTAGTCCATAAACTGGTTTGGGTCCTCGGAGGCTAAGAGCAACTGTCTCTGGTGGGACTCCGACATGCAGTGACATTTGAAGCCATTCTGAAACAAAATCGCAACTAGAACATAGCTGGGCTGTGTTTCACAAAACAATCTTAGTGCTAAGATGGTCGTAACGTATGCCATTTGCTATTTGCCATTTGCCATTTGCTTAGCACTAAGATTGTTTTGGGAAACGCAGCCCTACCTTGATGTAATGAAAATATAAACCGATAAAGTCCAAATGGAAATAACAGTACGGTGGAAAAACAATGTTACATAGAAGCAAAGGCACCTTAGATCTTGATCCTAACACATAATACACTGCATCTGGTTACATTTTCAGATTTTGTCATTGTGGGGTGAAGCGTAGCATTGTAAGCTAAAACTCATTTAAGAAAAGGGTGGCCTCGCATGTGTTCATGTCACGCAAAGTTAAAATCAAGCCAGACAAACTTTTCCTTAATATTTGTGTGCAAACTTGGTTAACAAACAATACTTCACTTAAATCAAAGTCTTTGCTTTAACTCACCTCGTCTCGACATTGTTTCTGACACATTTGGCAATACCATCTCAACTTTTGAAGACCCTTGGATTTGATCCTGTTGCTGATCGCTTTGGGACTTAGGAAATCAGCTTTCCCCATATCCTACTTGAGGCGTTTCACAAATAGTATAACTGTTTGTTTTCCTTATTATTAAAGTTATATTTCCCACACGTTTCTTCTTCTCTTCTGTTGTGTTCTTCTTCTTCTTCTTCTGTTTAATGGCGGATTACATCTTTCCGTTATATCTTCTGTTGTGTTGGTTGTCTTTCGGCGTATGTATTTTACGTCACAGGTTTGTAAGCACCGGTACTATCGCGAGGAACTCGTCCTTCTTCTCTTTATTTGCGCCTGCGCTGTCGGGCCAGTCTGACCTTCATAGAAGCGAACATGTTTGCCAGAACCAGCGCGGCTGTGTTCCTCCCACAATGGTAACTTTTTATTTTCTCAATAATTCGAGTTTACATGCCGGTTGTTATTTACAGTGTCATATGTGCAATGTGCGATGGAAACATTTACATTTTCTGTCAGTGCAACAGCTCTAACATTCGCAAGGACGCGCTAAGCTGTAGGCCTCAGCTTGCTAACTTTGATAGCGTGCTGACGAATGAACGACCAAGTTGATCTGTCAAGTTGCTAGCATGATGTTAGCGTTAACATTGGGGAAAGCTGCCTGCTCGTATTAAGTGCTTTCAACGTGGCTGACTTGGGCAAAACTCAAACACAACTGCTTTTTAGGATGGGTTATATCGCTTTCATATTTTCTCTGTCTTCGTGCAGGACGTTGTATGGTTGTGTTCCTAATGCTAGGTCGGCTGCTGTTAGCTACATGTCAATTGCCGTTAGCCGACACACTGCAGCCTCAAGCAGACGTTTGCTAAGCTAATGTTAACCGAATAGGCTTTTTTCTATCACCGTATAGCAGCTTAGCCAACAAGTCACTTTTCTGTACATACATATAATGGTGATACGCATTTACATATTTTGCACTGTTGGTTTACACGTTGTTTCGCTGAATTGCGAGAAGACGGCACAATGTTAAATATCTGAATGAATCTCTCCATTGCAGTGGGCAGGTCAGGACCATGGCTACCTTGAAGGACAGTAAGTACTTTTTTAAAACTACGTCATTATGCAACAAATTAAACAGCGGATATGCTTTGATTGCCAGTTGTCTTTGTGAAATGGATTTTGAATTCTCTATTTATGCCTTGTTGAGAATACGTGCAAGTGATTGTTATGAATCATGATGGGCTAATTGTTGATAACTTTTGACTGACGCTTAACGTTACTCTCCTACACCTGTCAATGCCAGTTACCATCCGACTCAAGGCCGTAAAAAACATCCAGAAAATCACCAAATCCATGAAGATGGTAGCCGCAGCCAAGTACGCCAGGGCTGAGCGATCTCTCAAACCTGCCCGTGTCTATGGCACCGGTTCCCTGGGTAAGTGTTGCCATTCTGCGTTATCACGCATTTCACAATCAAAGAAATGAGAGGCAGAACTCCTCTTGCAGCATATCATATGTTTTACTTCATCACTGACTGTTAGGATGCAGTTAAAAGGTTATGTGTTTTACCAGGTCACTTGGGGTGCTCACTCTGATTCATGTGTCTACTGGCAGAGTTGGCTCTTATTGCATGGCATGTTTTGTATTCCATTGTGAATGATTATGAATATATTCCATTATTCATTGATTTAACATGTATCATTTTTCCCCAAAGTCATTTAAAGGGGCCATGACCTTGGTAGTTCATAGGCCGTCTACATTACGAGCTGAGCGAACAGAGAAAGAGGCTGTGTAGACTATGCAAATTATACAAATATCACAGTAGATGCCTCATTTCAGACTGACTAACCAAGGAGTACACAGGTTATTCAAAGGACAAGTGGCATGCAGTGTGTGGTAGCCTAGTTTTTTGTCGCTGACGTGTCCTCTGTCTTTGCGCAGCTTTGTATGAGAAGGCTGAGATCACGGCCCCCGAGGGTAAGAACAAGCACTTGCTCATCGGTGTCTCCTCGGACCGTGGTCTTTGTGGTGCCATCCACACCTCCGTCGCCAAGGCCATAAAGGCTGAGGTCGCCAACCTGACTGGTGCTGGTAAAGAGGTGATGGTGGTCAACATCGGTGACAAGCTCAGGGGCCTGCTTCACAAGTACGTACTTGCTCACTTTTTTTTCCTCGCTGTGTGTTCCTTATTCTGTTGACTAGAGGATCCATACCAAACTCCATACATAGACCACTGTTGCATTAACTACTTTCCAACATCGAATGTACTGTACTCTATATATCGTTCAAATTAGCAATTTATTTGGAGCTGTCTGTAGCTGACCCCTTCAAGTGGAAGAAATGTGCTCTGATTGGTTCTTCTGTGTATCATGGTTTGTGTGTGTGTGTGACTGCAGGACTCATGGCAGCCACATCCTGATCAACTGCAAAGAGGTTGGCCGCAAGCCCCCCACTTTCACAGACGCCTCGGTGATTGCCACTGAGCTGATGAACAGCGGTTACGAGTTCGACCAGGGCTCAGTCATCTTCAACCAATTCAGGTACAAGGTCTCCATTATAGGCTTCTCCTGTTCTCTCCTACTCCACTCCACCCCCCCCCCCTTTTGATGACTTGGAACACTCCTCACTATAGTCCTTTTTCCCTCATTCAAATATTTCTTTTTTCTCTTTTATAATTGACCTGCACCTTGTCATTACACTCTTTACAATGTCATGCCATGTAGACAGTATGCATGGTACCAAATGGGTTATAGATTTCTGTAAAAGTAGCCATGTTATTCTAAGAACACTTGGCTTCCAAGTCATGGGCTCCATTTCCAACTGCCATTGTTGTGCCCCTGAGGAAGGTACTTAACCCAAAGCTGCTTCAGGGACAATGCACCTGCAATTGCACTCTGTAAATTGCCTTGGGATTCTTCTCTAGAAAGCATTTTTGGCTAACTTCCATCACAAACTAGGTAGTTATGCCATCAGGTGTAACAGTATAGCTACCAAAGTTGCTGCTGAAGTTGGCCAACAATGCTTTCTAGAAACCAGCCCCAAGAACATTAGCTAAATGCACATTTATATGAATAATTCAATGTGGACAAATTGGACATGACGAGCAGCACAGTAATGTGCAGATAATTTGCAGCTATGCAGTTTTGGGATCAACATGCACAGAAGTTTTGACCTGGGGAGCTGGAAGCCCCTTCACCCATGCCCCAACCTCAATCTTTTGTTTGTTTGTTTGCTGTGATGCAGGTCTGTGATTTCCTACAAGACATCTGAGAAGCCAGTGTACTCTGTGGAAACGGTAGCTGGTGCAGGTGAGTTCGTTTACTTTTTAAAAAAAGAAAAAAAAAGCTTTCCCTGCATACGACCTTTTAAAAAAAATGCATAAAATAAAAATCTATGAAGGCATTGCCTGAACTTTTATGGCCCCTCCTAAGCTCTAAGCCACTGAACCATCAAATATCTTCAACTGGTATGAATCAACTTCATGATTAGCAAATTCAAGCCCTGTAAATTCTTCAGGGTTCAGGGACGAGGTTAGTGGGAGTGTTTGGAGGATTCAACCATGGTGTTAAACCCCTCTCTTTGCGTCTGTGCAGAGACCATGGGCATCTATGATGACATCGATGCTGATGTCCTAAGGAACTACCAGGAGTTTGCCCTGGTCAACCTCATCTTCTACGGCCTCAAGGAGTCTGCCTGCAGCGAGCAGAGTGCCAGGATGACCGCTATGGATGCTGCCAGCAAGAACGCTGGTCAGTGGCCTCATAACACACACATGAATTGCATACAATTAAACAAGAAAGATGTCCTGTGACCCCATTGAGTAGACACACACACACACACACTCTCTCTCTCTCTCTCTCTGTTAACTTAAAGTTACACAAAGATGGAGATCTTGGAGAGTGGAGGCCACATCCATAAAAACCATAGGCACTGGAAGCTTACACCCTTAACCCAGACATTTTGACCTAATCACTCTGTGACCAGTAGTTTTCTCGTTCCCTTTTGTTCACATGTTTGTGTCCATTTTTCTTCCCCAGGTGAGATGATTGACAAGCTGACTCTGACCTTCAACCGTACCCGCCAGGCCGTCATCACCAAGGAGCTCATTGAGATCATCTCTGGTGCTGCTGCCCTGTGAGTATCTCTCTTACTCACTTATATTCTCTCTCTCTCTCTCTCTCTCTCTCTCTCTCGTACCCACTTACTTCACTCCTCCTTTCCATAAATCATCCCTCATATATATCGTCTTAACCTCACACATTAACATGGCATGGCATGATATCACAAATACTTTCCTAATCCCGATTTTGGTTTGCAGTGTCACAACCATAATTTTCCTCTCCAAATGCATACCTGCACTACATAGCTACAAACTACTCTCCACGTTTTCTCTGGGTCTCATTGCTCTAACATCAAGTTACACTTTTGCTCACTCATGATTTATTGTTCTTGTTGTCCTGCTTTATGATTTAATCAAACACTAATGTTTCATCAACCCCCCACTTATGCTGCCATCTTCCCTTGACTCCCATCATGCACCTTAACATCCCAGGAACTGAGCTAGTGGTGACTGAGGTAACCTGACTGTACTGCTAGCCTGTAGCATTCTTGCCTCTAGAGCCCCTCACATCAACCATAGAGGTGTGAGGGTAGCAGGAGTCCACTAGCTGTAGTGTGTGTGTGTGTGTGTGTGTGTGTGTGTGGTGAAGGCCTTAACTTTAGTTGAGTGTCAATGACCTCTGCTCTGTGTGTGTTTTTCTGAATTCACTGCGCATAGCTTAATTGGAATATCAGGATCCATCTCTGTACTGTTTCTAAATCAGAGTTGCCCGGTTGAATTTGTCCACAGAGGGGCCACAGTGTCTGCTTGTCCAACATGGGATTCCGTCATTTACTTCAGTACATTCCATCATCATTAAAATGTGCCCACGACATTCCATTTCAATCAGTACCTGTAGTCAGATGAGGCATTGTGGATCAAACGGGCAACTCATGATGATCCCAAATTTCTGATTCTGTGAACAAGTGAAGGAAACTTTTAAGTACATGCTGTGAACAAGTGAAGGAAACTCTTAAGTACATGCAGATGGTTATTTATTTATTTATTTTTTGGTGCGTGTGGCCCCTTCAATTCCATAATCTGAAACTTTCAAAAGCGGTTAGTTGGCTTTGCAGTCTGAGACCATTCTAGTAACGGCTTTTTTTTTTCTTTTTTTTTTTAAATTCTAAATGTATGTTCTCTTTCTCTCTCTCTCTCTCCCAACCTACAGGTAAGCGGACAACCAGCCCCACCATCTGCGTGGCCTGGCGTTCATCCCTTCAGTACTTCAGTCAACTGGTGTCGAAAGTTTATGGACATACGTGCTTCTATTTGTACAATATCTGTTAAAATAAATGAATAAACCCCTCTTACAGAGAATTGTCCCCATTGGTGTGTTATGCCTCATCTCCCCCGAGGTACCTTGAAAAGATGTTTTATCAGAATACTAAAATAAGAGGTGTGTGTCAACATTAAAAATGTCTCACTCTCAACACCAGTGATCTTGTGGTTATGGTATCATTGACAAATCAAAGGTTATTTGACTGCTGGATGTTTGCAGGTTCTATCAACATTAGTCTCCTTCTCCACACTAGGGAACAACTACACAATGGTCTTTGAAATGAAGACTAAGGTCGGTGAGCTAACGGTACACACACACTCTACTGGGTAAATCCTTCCATTAAGGAACTCAAGTGATCCCTAATGCCAGGCTTCCCCTCGGCTTGTGATCTGCCCGTCTAGTGTTTCCCCGACCCGACTGGCAATTACCGCCATCGACACGTCGCCATCACTGTTGTTCTACCCTATATTTGCTAATCACATAAGTGCCGGATCTTCTCCGATATCCGATGGATCAACAACTATTTCTTCATTAAATACTACGGGGCGGGACAACCCGGGGATCAAATTCAGCACGTTGGCCGCCATAAAAGGCAGGGGGGTGTAGTATATCTGAGACAGTATCAAAAGGTGAAGTTCGGGGTCAATGAACGTAGCTTAGTCAATGTGGCCGCTCTTCTACTCTCACTAATAAATGAACGGGCCCAGGGGAAAGTTTATTTGACCAGATGGCGTCTCATTCATTATTCAATCACCTGTCATCAGACGCTGCAATCTGAAGTCGTCTTGGCAGGCCTTGTGCCACTACGCTCAACATGAGAGCGTACGAGGTCTGTGAAACGTTATCCGGGATAAAAAGCTCTTATTTGATACACCACCAGACTATTTTAAGTCGCAGCGAAAACAGCCGCAGTGGTTGAGGTTGATTGGGCGAGTCCCAAGGGCTTTGTTTAAGTTACATTGTTCAGCCCTGGTTGCATTACAAACTGGAAAAGTAAAACGTAACGTCAGAATTTCTGCAAATGGAGAGTTAAGCGATGACTTTACAGGACTTGACAATAGTTTATTTGTGCACGACGACCAATTAGTTTTAACCATGGCTTTAACAAAGGAACAAAACTTTCCTTAGTTGCACTAATGCATTCTTCAACCAGCCCGACTAGGGCAACTGGTCAATGCCAGCACAATCGATGTGCCTTCAAGCCTGCATATGGAATCCAATCGACCCACTCGACAATGGATTGATCTCGATTGATCTGGGTAAGGAAGATGGCGGGTCCTGCAAAAGCGCCAAACCCCTATTCTTCTGATTGATAAATACAGTACAGCTTCTACGTGTTTGTTACAAATAATAGCACAAATATTCGAGTATTGATATCATGAAGAGGAGCAACGCGTGTCGGACGTAACGGCTCGAAGAACGGCCGAGAAAGGCCGGCGAAATGAGTGAGAACTATGCCCGCTCTGCGTTGAGGGTGTCGGTGGCTCAGATTTGCCAAGTGCTGGGCTGGGATGCTGTTCAGCTAAGCGCTTGTGATCTGCTATCTGATGTTTTGGACCGCTATATTCAACAGCTGGCCCGAAGCTGTCATCGCTATGCCGAGCTGTGTGAGTAAAAGATATATTCACGCACGCTTGTGTTTACTATCTCACTCCTAGTCACGTTGTTGCCAAGCGCCTCCCCCTCTGTCTCTCTGGTGCTAGCTGGCTAGCATACAATTCTCAGCCTGTTGCTGTGAATGTGAGAGCTTTGTACGTGGAGGTCTATCATTTGTAGAGCTAAAAACGTTTTTTTTAAAAACACAACCTGACATTGTTATGGGATTTTATTTCCAGTCTGTGAAAAACAAATTGAGTCGTTTGTTGTTTATTCGTACAGAATGCTTTAGCATCTTCCCATAGCATCTTGGCATAGGTAGCATTCCTCTCTGCTGCAGGCATTACTGTAAACATGACTAAGTTAGACGTTATCAGACCAAACACCTATTTTCAGTTGAGCTCACTGACTTCCTTGAGAGCTAACTTGCCCACTTCAGCCCCCATTGCATATAATAAATATCCATTTCCACCATAATGTAGCCTATTTGACTACTACTTGTTGTTTATTCGTACAGAATGCTTTAGCATCTTCCCATAGCATCTTGGCATAGGTAGCATTCCTCTCTGCTGCAGGCATTACTGTAAACATGACTAAGTTAGACGTTATCAGACCAAACACCTATTTTCAGTTGAGCTCACTGACTTCCTTGAGAGCTAACTTGCCCACTTCAGCCCCCATTGCATATAATAAATATCCATTTCCACCATAATGTAGCCTATTTGACTACTACTTGATTTCCATAACATCATTTGGCTAGCTAACCAACAAGCCACCACTTCGCCAGTCTTGTGAATTGAGTGTCTGCTTAGAATTGGTATTACTCATGCCATATAATGTATATTGGCCTTCCTCTAGATCTTTCTGTCTCATAATCCTCATAAGTATTCATTTTTTTTTCCATCTTTGAACGTTGGTGGTGACCTGACAGATCGAAACCACATATAATATTCAGTCTCATAACTCACTAGCCTTACATCCAAAGGTAAAACATAAAAGGGGAATTTACGGTAGAGGTAAAGTTTAAAGGCAGTATGTATGCGATCTTATACTGAGCTGTATAGAAAGTTTACAAATGAGACAAAGTAAAGAAGCCACTGGTTTCAACAAATGAAACCTTTGCACTTCTCTCTCAGACGGCCGAACCGACCCGGTGCTGTCGGACATCGGCCGCGCATTTGGGCTCCTGGGGGTGAACCTGTCGGAGCTGGAGGACTTTGTGAACCACTTGGAGCCAGTGTCCTTCCCTCAGACCACACACCTGTTCCCAGTGGCCAAGAGCAGCACGCTGCAGTTCCCTTCACCCAGCGAGGAGAGACGAGACTATATCCCCGACTACCTGCCACCTCTTGTCTCACTGCAGGAAGGTAAGACATAGAGAGACCACCTCTTTCAACCGTTTGTCTTTTTTCCCTGTTGAAAATCCCAAGGCAAAGACACACTACATGTAGATATTGGACTGCTAATGTTTTAGTCTGTTGAGACAGGTGTTTGCAAATCAGTTAGACTAGCATTTTAAGAAAACATAAACAAAAGAAACCCATAAGCATCATCCAATCAAATCACCCAAAAGAGTTGAACATTCTGTGCCACTGGAGTTTTATGAGAAAACATTTCAGAGATTTTGGATAACATAAGTGAGTGTGTAGGCCTACTTCACTCTTCCAGAGTCATTTGCATAGCATTGCCACTGCATCCCAATTCACAGTCTCAGTCAGTGTCAGGTCTGTCAAACCAACTGTTATGACTTCTTGAGATATCCAGGGCAACCTGCTCACCATAACAACCACGACACAAGCAGCTTCTATTAACCATCTTGTCCTCTTGCGTGTTTGCGCTAGGCTACTAGGCCACTGGTGGACTCTCTCAGACTGCAAGGGTTAAAAGCAAGTGTTGTTCAAGTTCACCAAATGCTGTCAGTAGGAAAAACCACAAGAAAATTTCGTACAACATAGACTGAACTGGCGATAAACATTAAGTGAATGGAGCACAGTAGCTTCCTTTCAGTTTCATTTTGATATGGCCCACTCAGTCAACAATAATTATTGATTTGTTGGTCTGTCTGTGTCGCAACACATTTTGTGGTTCTTTTTCATACAGACATACAGCATTCATTAACTTTGAGCAACAGGGCCTTTGACTGATTCACACCGGATTTCTGTGAAAACCCAGCCTGTCTTCCATAGAAAATTTGACATTTTTTGCCAATTTTCATGTCACATTACATTTCCCAGCTTGCCTTGTTTAATATTAACAGCACTGACAGAGTAGTATATGGCTAAGAAAAAATCCCCAAAAGTTCTATGCTTCTTCCTCTGTCATTATACAAGTGTGCTGCTGCTGTATCATCCTCCTTTTACCCACTTGGAGCATACATTGGACGAACTGATTTGCCACAAGACAACTCTATCATACAGTAGATGGTGCTGTATGAATGTAATAATTCAATTGAATTTCAAAGCCTGGATTAAGATTTTCCAGTTGCATCAGTCCCTCTACTCATTAAAGGCATATTCCGGCACAAATCAACCCACAGCCATGTTGTCTGTGCTGTGCCGAGTGCTGTTGGCAGGCAAAGAAAGAGAAGATGTGGTACCTCAAAGACCAAATAGCAAAATGGCAGCTAAAGTTAATCAGAGAGGCCTATGTGTTAAGGTTAACCAGCAGGGCTATGTGTTAATTTACCCAGGAATATCCCTTTACAATGCATAGTAGAGCATGCTCTTAGCATTTTACCCATGCAGATGTGTTGACATATCAGCTGACCTGTCATACAGACTTACGCCTCGAAGGCTTGTATTGAGCCTAATCATTATGGCCATTTGCAATTCGCTCTCTGATGCCTCGTGCTGACATTGGTCTCATTGACTGCTCTGTGCAGTGTTCAGCTGGTAAAAAATGGTGAAAAATAACACCCTGTGAGCAATTCTTGCCATGGCTTCTTGTGAGGTGTGTGTATGTGTGTGTGTGTGTGTGTGTGTGTGTGTGTGTGTGTGTGTGTGTGCGTGTGTGTGTCTGCCTTGTATTCATGTGAAGTTACTCAGCACACAAGTAAATCTAGTCTCCAGCATCGGATGTGAGGCCAGTTCTTCAGGTTCCACCTGGACTTGATTATTTTTCCTGGATTTGATTATTTTTCTTGCCTAGCAAAGAAAACGTTATACTGTTGTATTAGATTTACATGTTGGCCACATGTGTGTGTGTGTGTGGAGCATAAATATTTATGGAACGTGTTTGAACAAAAAATATGTTAGCATTAAGTTGTGTGAGAGTGTGAGTACATGCTTTTGCCTGTTTATCACGTGTTGGAGTCGTCTGTTGAAAGTTTGTGTGTAAAAGAGTGTCAGACTACATAAGCTTGTCTTGCTGCATATTTACTGTATCCTGTGTGTGTGTGTGTGTGTGTGTGTGAGAGAGAGAGAGAGAGACTGTGTTTGTAAGCACATCGTCTTGGACGCTAAATTAGTACATTAGGGTCTAATGCCTAGTAGTGTTTTGTATGGCTCGAAGATTAAAAGAGGGAAAATGAGAAGTAGAGCTAAAGAAGGAAAGAAAGAATGAATGGAAGGCAGACAGAAAGAAAGAAAGAAAGAAAGAAAGAAAGAAAGAAAGAAAGAAAGAAAAAGTGAGAGAGAGTGAATGAGGGAGCGGGCAGGCGAGCAGGCGAAAGAGAAACCTGTTTCCGCTGGAGTCTTGAGTCCCTGCCAGGAAAACTTCCGATGGGAAATGTCTGCTCAGTACCCATGCTGGCACCAAGATCTCTCTCTCGCTCTCTCGTGCTCCCCCTCTCTCTCTCTCTCTCTCTCTCTCTCAAACACACACACACTCATATCACACATATATTTCTTTTATCTCTTTCTCTCATTCTCTCTCTCTCTCTCTCTCTCTCTCTCTCTCTCTCTATCTTCAATCCATACATTTTTACATTTACATTACGTTACATTTTACGGCTTGCTCTTCTCTTCTCTTTTCTTCATCCCCTCTTTTTACGGTTCTCTCTCTACATATCTCTCCTTCCTCCCTTCTTCCTCCCCTCACTGTGGCTCTCTCTCATGTCCGAGGGTCCTGGGGTCCTCGGCAGATGGAGACTTTCACAGCAGGACCACCAAGCAGACAGACAAACACTTAGTGTGTGTGTGTGTGTGAGTGAATGAGCAAGAGGAAGGCAGAGAGATTGCGTTTGTGTGTTTGGGAAGTGTGGGGTGGCGTGGGGGTGTGCAGGGGGTGCTAAGGCAGAGTAAGGGGGTGATTTGAGGACAGGCAGGAAAGTGGCCAGCCGAGGGGTCCTCCGGTTGGGGTGACAGAGTCAGAGGTGTGAGATGTGATGGCAGACAGCCGAAGCAAAGATGGTTGAAGGTATCAAGGGTCTTTGGGCCTTTTGTGTGTGTGTGTGTGTGTGTCTGTGTCTGAGAAACAAATGTGTGTTCCTGATGTGTGTGTGTGTGTGTGTGTGTGTTAGCGCCTCTTGCTGTATGTGTCTTTGTGTGTGTGTGTGTGTGTTTGGCCTGTGTGTCTGGGGCTGTAGACTGGCAGGCAGGGCAGTCAGGCTAACTGGGCCTGGAGCCAGAGCCCAGCTGGATGCCACTCCGTCCGAGGAGGAGGAACACACCCTTACCCCCCTCTCACTCTTTCATTCACTCACTCTATCCCTCTCTCTCTCTCTCCCTCCCTCCCTCTCCCTCTCTCTCTCTCACTGTC
>JASCQY010000053.1:3236625-3244125 GCA_030264315.1 Sardinella tawilis | reverse complement strand
TCAGTTTGTGAGAGCATTTGTTAGGTCAACAAACAGGGTCTTAAGATCAGACACACACACACACGCACAGCCGTATTGAGAGGTGTATTGAGTGAGAGGGCGACCCACGATTTCCTGGATGCTGTGAGCAGGAGGGAAGCTGGTAATTGCTGAATTGGCAGGCGGGGGTGGAGGAGGACAGAGAGATGGAGGGAGAGAGGGACAGAGAGAGATGGAGAGAAAGATAGTGTGTTCTATTGTTTCTGATGAAGAGCGAAGGCCTTAAGTTCAGCTGAGCCACACTGTAAGAGCAAGAAAACAAGATCCCTAGGGACATGGGCTCAAATAAGCTATATAATTGTGTGTGTGTGTGTGTGTGTGTGTGTGTGTGTATGTGAGAGAGAGAGAGAGAAGAGAGGTGAATTGTGATCTATGGTCTTATTAGAGGCAGCACACCCATCGGTGTGACCTGTGAGTGAGTGTGTGTGAGTGTGTTTGTGACAGGGTTGTGCAAGATTCAGAATTTCAGAAGTTCAATGAATGACTTTACAACTGAATTTGACTCTACAAGATGTTGAATTGAATTGTATTGAATTACAGTAAGTAGAATTGAATAAATTGCAATTAAAAGAATTTCATACTTATCACATGTCAGTGGGAATGTGATACTTTTAACATATACTGTACTGTAGCGTTTACAACACAAGAGGCCGGAAGTCATGCTTGGTTCCAAAGCTTGGTTCCAAATTGGCACCTAGTGGCACATTCATTAGATCAAAACAATATCCGGACACCTAGTGCCCCACAGTGAGTTAGTAAAACGAACATTTTCAGGCAAACACAGATGGACAATCCATTGACCCACAGATGCCTTACACGGTTCAGTCACAAACATAAACCTAGTGCCGCACAGTTGGCTACATACGTCTTCTGTATAACAGCAACATCACACCATAATTACACAAACACTTCTTTTTTTATCATTTTTTTACAACCAAGAACGATGCCTGATCCAGGGCCCCACTTTACATGTCCAGTCCTTCCCGCGACCCCACCTTAGATGTCTCTGGGGTCACAACAAGTGAATGCCAAAAGAACAGACAACCTACCACCCACGAGATCCCTCTTCTTCACGGAGGAAAGGGACCCCACAGGTATCGGGCTCCTACCCGTAGACTCAGTCCCCCTCACGTACACTCGATTGTCAGGGTCATGCTAATGGGATGTCAGCAAGTACGGACCAAATGGCTAAACTTACATGCTAAAGCCTACCTGGCTTAGGTTTTCACCGCTAGCCCATACGTACAGAGTGACACACCCCAACATCTTCAGGTAAACCACAAACACCACAACCCGATAGTGTACAGTGATTATGGGGTAAATGTGACCCAAATGACCCACATTCCACCCTCGAGTGACCTGACCCCCAGACCCTATGCCCCAAAAGGTCATGCAGGACCACCCACCAGTGCATCACGGGACCACTCAGCTAGCGTGGGTCGCTACAATACATTTTCTTCAAAATGGAAGTACAGACACAAATATTAAAAGAACACACCTTTTTTTGATATTTATACTGTATATTCGCATTAGCCTAGGCGAAAGCCAACTATTGACTCTGTCAATTAGTCTAGCTAAAGCCAAGAGGATTTCGTTTCCGAGTAGGGTGGGACCTTGCTCTGCAATTTAAATTCATTGGCGTTCCCTTAACCAATCAGTAACCTTTTGGAATGACGTACGTTATGTGCCGAGGCTCTGGCTCGCGATCATCCACCATCCTACATACTTCCGCTCAAAGATTTTGTAAACAGTCGGCTTTTGCTAGCCTAGGCGAAAGCCGACTATTGAATCATTTGGTGGAGAACATAGGATGGCGTCGCCAGGCTAGTTTACTTCCCCTGCTGAACTACAGTCTGAAAAGGTCTACAATGGACTCTATGGGTGAGTTCTGCGTCACCATGTAACATCCAGCCCTTTTAACTTAATTTAAAAGGCTGTGCTACTAACACACACAAGGGGTTCTTTAGAATGAAAGCAGTTATAAGGATGCAACGACAAGCTATTGTTACCAACAGGGAATAATTACATTCATAAGGTAGTTGATGCACAGGACACACGTCTAATGTCAGACGGCGCTGACCACCAAACAGGGAAAGACGCACCAAACTTTCAGTTAAATGAAGCGCAACGCGCTATATATTATCATTACACCCAGCAGTTAATTTTGCAGTTCGTGACAACCACAGCTTGTGATAAAGCCCCCCCAGTGTCTTACGTTAGTCCACCACGTCAAGCTAAATGTCCAAATTAATCCGAACAACGCGCGCTATAGTCCACAAATCCCAGAGAACAGGTACGGTAGGCCGCGTCAGTAATCCACTGTCCGTAACGCAACGAAAAAATATAATCCACAACAAAAAAGGCAAAAAAGGCGATCACATGCAAAGTGGTATACCACGCAAAAAAACAACAAAAAGAATAGATCTCACCGGATCCAGTCCAAGAAGGCAGTGACAAACTTCGCTCCCTGCGCGTCCGCTTTGGAGACGCACACAAACCCGAGACCGCGCGCTCTTGTGGGTCTCTGCTTGCTCTTGTTTCCTCCAGTAAAAGTCTATATCGCACTTTTTGCGAACTACTAAGTACAGTAAGGAAACTACTTTTTACATTCAATGTGGCTGCAGCTCAATACACCGGTGCCACGAGTTTGAACAGCACACCCGCACTTGCTGAATCTTACCACGACCCGCCCCATTCACCTAAGCACACACCTATGTAAACTCCGGTGCGCGGTGATGGACACCACGGGCGGCTGATGCCTTAAAGAGACACCCCATATCCATACCATATTACACAGTGGAACATAAACACATCACACAGGTATACATAAACATTATATGTCATACAAGTAACATGTTGTGTGCGTTAATATACTACGGTATAAAGAATTAGAAGGACACTAAGAATAATGTGACGGTGTCACAACCACTCTCAACTGTTTGGTGATTGGCTAAACCGTGAGCGAACCAAGCTGGGCTGGTTTAGTCAGACTATGTACGGAGCCGAAGCCTGGTAAACAGACACATATTGTCACTCAAGGGTAGATTTTACCAGCTGTGTGTTGTGCAGCATACCTATTGCTGTTTGATGCACAATTTTCTTAGCCAGGCTAGCGCCTACTAATGGTTCTGGCCAATTTATTTTGCCTCCACCATATAGTCAGGAAACTAATTTCGCTTTGATTTGCTTCGTCTCCAATTAGCGACCAGAGGATTCAAACGATGCATTCTAGTGCATAACATACGTCATGACCAAACAGTAGCGATTGTTTTCTGCAAGTATCTGCTGAAAGTATCTGCCCACTGCCAATGACCACAAAGCAAACAAATGTAAATCGTTCAGGATCAGACGCAGTGGAAGAAAGTGAAGTAAGCGGCTGATGCATCAGGCTACAATTCTCTTGCAACAGCCGGTGAAGCAAAAAGACACTGGAACAGTTTTAGGGGACAGTTCTTCAGAGTGCTGTCCACCTGTACACCAGGGTGTTTCAGTGTATCTGAATCTCAGAGGTGGTGTCATGGTGTTCTGGTCACATTTTTGTCCCACTTATTTGTCGCATCGGTTGGTCCTGGGCCTCTAAATGCCAAATCCAACGCTGGTCACAATTTTAGGTTTTCAATCACAAGTATGTTGCATATACAAGATGCAAACAGTAAGTGCGCTGAAAACATATTAAAAAATGCAGAGATGGACGATACAGTACAAGGAAGCAGTGTCCAGTACGAATGTATTTATACGCCACCTTTTACAATAGTATTGTCTAATGGCGCTTTACAGCAATACAAGGAACACCCAAGAGCAAGAAAAAACTCTGTTGTGGTATTCAATCATGGAAGGAAACCTTGGGAAGATCCATGGGTCAAGGGGCCAACTCAACTGCCACGGGTCATGTGGAAAAAGTACAATATTTACCTTTATAGACTACAATTTGTCCAAGGTTTTACCTGACTGGCTAACACCAGCCTAAATCTCAAATGAGATTTAGTCTGGGGACCACCTATACATTTTCTTGTACAGGATTTCAGGTTTTGTTTGTCCCAAAGTTTGCGCATGGTCTTGCCATCTCTCCCCGTTGTATGATTGGTTCCCAAATTCATTCGAAAATTTTGCCCATGGTCTCCAGGCTGCCATGCAGTTCAGAACGTGCGTGCAAGTCAGCATGGGTATTCCCAGGCTACCTGACCATCACAATGATTCTGAAAATACAACATTATATGGTACTCAATCCAAGGTGGTTATCATAGGTGGTCCATTTTGACAATGGTATTGTGAGAGGGGGTCAGTCACAGGGCCTCTGGGAGGGAGAGTTGGTCCTGAGGTGGGCCTCTTTGAAGGGTTTCCTGCCCCTTTGCAACCTTAATTCCATGACACTTATCAACTGTTGTTGGTTTTGATGTTCTGCTGTAGGATTTCTTCAGCAGCTTGTGGAAAAGGATAATAAGAAGTTTGAGGAATGGTGCAACGAGATGGCTGAGATGAGGAAACAAAGTGTAGACCAGGGCAAAGCCAAGCACGAGGAGGTGAAGGAGCTCTACAAGTTATTGCCTGCAGAAGACGGTCGGTAAAAACATTTAATTTTCAAAACACAACCTTATAGCATTCATATGTAGGAACTACACTATGGATTGTCAGTTATCAGCAAAGCTAACAATTTTTAATAAAATTTTTAAAATTTAAATTCTCATTCTCCTGTTGTGAAAAAACTTCTCAGGCCCATTAAATTAGAAAAAAATGTGAATATTATTGGACAGCACCTCAGAATTCTGACATTTAATAGTATTATTGAGTTAGCCAGGCTAGCACCAGTTAGAGGGGCGTCAGTTAGAAGCGCTGGAACCACGCCCATGTGCAGTAATGGAACCACCACAGGACTGCAACGTTAGCAAAGCCCAGGTTCTCTGACTAGCTAAGTTAGTTTGCTGACCACAGTTCATTCATTTTAGTTTTGACACGATTGAAAATACTCCAGTTTCACACGGATGCATTCCTATAATGATCACTGCTCTGCTCTTCCATGTGCCAAACAGTTTCTGCTTGTAGACACTTGACAGTACTTGGCTACTCCGTATTTAACTGAGATGCCCTGAGAGCTACGTGAGCAACGTGACAAACAGCTGTGGTTGTGTCTATGAGCATAGTTATTAAATGTTAAAGGACTTATCATGTTGTGACAAGTTACATGGCAAGTAGCTTTGGATATTTTACCATGGGGTTGGTAGATGGCTAACGGTGTTGCCCACCTTCAGTTTGTGTGAAATGTTTGTAAGGAACAATGCTTATATAACATCTAGCCTAACAAAGATAATGCCCATAAAAGTAAATAATGACTGATCTTATTTTGATTCTCATGACATTTCTGCGAAGTTGACAAAATAATAATGATTGATCAGAGACCCAGTCAGGCTAGTTAACCTTGTTTTGCTAAGCTAGTTGCAGTGCAAGCTAGCTAAAGCAAAGACTCAAAAGCCAGCACGCTCAAAGTTTTTATATAGCAGGAGGGGTTATGCTGATAGGTCATGCTTACACAAACATACCCTGCTTTCAGACCCAGCCATTAAATCCGAGACACAGAAATGTTTCACACCGTTTGCAGACCTGCCAACATGTACACATTTTGCGTAGCGCACATGCATTTTGACCTCCTTATACGCTTGTAGGATTTGGTGTTCTAAAATACGCATATTGTTTCATCTCGCATTTTTGCGAAGCAGAACACCAATTTCAGTTGTCAGTGGTTGTCTGGTTGAATCAGCCGCAGTCAGGATCTGTGCATAGAGTGCTTTTGACCAATTAGAGCGCTTTATTTTCACTCAACCACCCCGCCCCGTCTCACCTCAGCAGTAGCACTGAAAGCAAGCGCTCAGTCAGGTATCATCTCCTTTCACCAGTTGAGACGGTAGCATTTAAATTAATTAAGACATTGAGTTAGCCAAATGTTCACCCGACGATGTTGTTGACCACTCTTTAAAGTTAGACTTCTTGTTCATGTGTTCAATGTGTGTTACAATACCGCCACGTTTGCCCGTAACTTATTATTACAGACAAAAAAGTTTTCATGACATGGCTGAACTGCTAGAAAAAAGGTTTGAGTTTTGCACATTTAGGCTAGGCAAGTTTTTCAATTTAATTGATTTAATTAGGAATGTCGTTAATCCATAAAATTCCCAAATGGCATAGGCTACATTCCCGAGTGTTCTGTTTGACACCCGCGAGTGAATTATAGCCTGCGATTACATAACTTTTTTTTCTTTCGAGTGAAGTGCGAAAGTGAGCCAGTGAGACGGAGGGAGCAAAGCCGTAGAGAGGGCGCATTAGCAGATACACTTATATACAGTTGCCTTGAATGCTCACACCTTGTCCTAACAGCAAGCGACCGTTGTGTTGTCGCGTAGCATAGACTGTTCTCTGTCTACATTGGGTCCGTTATTATGTAGCAAATCTTTGTAGCAAAGCGACGTGATGCGACTGAAATAGAAACGGACAGCGCGACTAAAAAGTCGCACAGCAACGCGACTGGTCGCACTGGGTCGCGTCACATTCAGTTAGGACATTCCAACAGAAAACACAACGATGGAATTGATTTTGTCGCATGCATGCAGTCTCATCGCATGCAGTTAGGACATGGTGTTATACCTCAGGCATTATTTCCTACTGTTGGCTTGCTATTTATTGCAGACCTCTGTCGCCCTGTTAGCTTTTTGGAGACAGGAAATGCAAAGGGAATGGGAAGTGTTCTTTATTTTTCTCAATGTATTGTTGGGGGTGTGGTTTGATTGTAACTAGCCTATCTAAACGTATCAAGTATCCTATGTAGGCAATAAATAGAGAGAGACTTAAAATATTTTAATTATTTCAGAAGGAATTTTAGGTGTCCAGTAGTTTATAAAAACATGGCATACTCACCCAAATACATACTTCAAAAATACAAAGGAAAATGTCAATTGTGTAGGTTGTAACACATTGAATGAGTTGTGTAGAAAAGTGCAGAAGGGTGCAATGATATTCATAGTGCAAGAGTGTGGAAGTACATTGCCAGTGCAAACATTCTATGCAAAATATTGCGACATCGTATATCGGGATTTGGCGTAAAAATATTGGGATTTGAGTTTTGGTCCATATCGCCCAGCCCTACAGTCAGTGTGGTGTGAGGAGTGTCAAATATTATGTTTAGGCTTCTAACGCAATGTACTGCTATGTTAGTGGTGGGCAGTGTTCAAGTCACGACGGACGGGGGAGTGAAGGTTTTGCGTGAGGATTAGTACTGATAAATTTTTTCCAAGGTTGGCCGGTCTGTGTTTGTGAAGCCAAGCTCCTCAATTACACAATACATACACTCACCGGCCACTTTATTAGTCCAGCTGTCCAACTGCTTGTTAAACACAAATTCCTAATCAGCCAATCACATGGCAGCAACTCAATGCATTTAGGTATGTAGACATGGTCAAGACGATCTGCTGCAGT
>JASCQY010000053.1:3120853-3144715 GCA_030264315.1 Sardinella tawilis | reverse complement strand
GTTTCATAACATGGACCTCTAGTAGTGAAAGTGGTGTATGGTTTTGACAAAAAAGAAAACAATTCAGTAAATGTGTTTAGGCATTTCAGAATTTGATTCAGAGAATGGGATTTAGTGTTTTAGCAACTGTGAAAAACTGTAAGATGAGAAACTAAAGGCAGTATTGCAGGAATCTGACAGTGTAACTATGAATGCTACATCGTATCAGCATGCACATATTTCTGGCCTTGAGAGAATCCATAAATACCTCTGTTTGGATGGATTAATGTCACTGGGCTCACAGAGACCTACTGTATGCTCAAATAAATCAAATAAAATAAAATGAAATAAAAATTAGTTGATGGATGTAGACATCTGTAGCTCTGTGAAAAAGAAAACATTGCTCAGACCATGTCATGTTGTCCAGAAGGGAGTGGAGGAGAAGAGTCTCAATTTCAGCAAAGATATCAACAAATTTTGGTTTTGACAATTTTTGTGAGAAACAGCAATGTTGTGCTGTTGTTGTGAGTCAAAAAGGTTGTATTCTCTATTTTGAGATATTTTTCTTTGAGCTAATATGGCTTATGGGTGGGTAAGTGGGCTCCACAACAACCATAGCAGAGAAGGAAAACAAAGTGTGTGTATGTGTGACTGTGCATGCATGTTTGTGGCTGAAAGAGAGATAGATGGAGGATGGATGGATAAGGAGAGAAGAGAGAGAGAGAAAGAGAGAGAGAGAACAAGAGAAACAACAACCAAAAAAAACTAGCACAGACCGGTGGGACCGTCATCCAACCAGTTCATCATCTCTGGCCACTCAGTTGTCATTTTGTTGGACTGTTTTTCCCGGCTCTGTTGTAAGTAATGAAAAATCAGAACACTGTGAGGTTCCATCATATTCGCTCGCTCCGCTCCAAAACAAGCTTGGAAGCAGCAGGAAGTTTACCCCGATATTAAAAGGCTCTCACTCTCTAACTCACCGGCTGTCTGGCAATAAATGCGTCGTCTGTTTCAGTTCATTCTCAGCCCACTGGTTGAAAAAGGCACCCGCCCCCTTCTCATAGTCACACGTGGACAAACACATGGAATTACAATAACAACAGAAATTGAAAGATATGGGTGGGTGGTTGTGGTGTGTGGTGTGTGTGTGTGTGTGTGTGTGTGTGTGTGTGTGTGTGTGTGTGTTTAGCAATCACAATTACAAGATTGCACACTACAGGCTTTGTTGTTTTCTTTCCTTGTCTAATGTTGTGCAGTGGGTCTGAGGGTGAGATCTACAAATCTAAATGTGTAAACAAAGGACAGTTGGGTGAAGTTATGAATGAATCCGATTTTTTTGCATCGATCTGGCATCTTTCACAATCTGTTTTCCAGATGTCATCCACCACTGACTGTGCTTTTGCATGCATTCCCATGTTTCCCAATGATCCTAACCGTAATCGGCCTCTGCACCTGCCTTTGTAACCTCCCATGATAACCTGACCCTCAGTTGTTGCTGACGTCCACCACAATCTTGGTGGCTCTTTCATTGGGCAAGGCAAGCTCATTTCATACACAGAGGCAGTTGAATGTGTTTTACAAAGATAAAGGCAAAGAACAGTGAATAATAGAAAATAAAATTACATTTAAAATGACAGGAAAAAAAGGTAAAAAGAAGTAAGCAACATCGCTTTCTAGAAACTCATCCCTGTTTACCACGATAGGAGCCATGCAAGCGTGCACCCCTGTGCAGAGGTATTGAGCCATTTAATGAAGGTGACACACTCACTCACTCACACACACACACACACACGCATATTCAGCTTTATGAAGATAGTAATCACACTCATATTAATGAAGGAAACACACACACACACACACTCAGCAGTATGGCCAGAGGAGATCAGCAGGTCTTGACAAGATTATCAGTGCCCTGATCTATCTAAAACATACAGTATCTCTCAATTTCATGCAGTATCTCTGATGTTCTCTCCCTCTCTCTCTCTCTCTCTCTCTCTCTCTCTCTCTCTCTGTGTGTGTTTGTGTGTTAATCTTGACAAATACAGCCTCCTGCACTGACAGCCATACATGTAGGTAGCAGCAGCAGCAACCACAGGCCACAGGCTGATTTACATTGTTTCTCAAAGTCAAGAAAGTGTCCTTCGAAGCTACTTTTTCAAGGATTCTACATCATTGTACCTCACCAAGCACTGCTCCAAGTCATGGTTCGAAATTCTATCGAGTGCTGAGTCCTGCACTGATGGATCCTCAGCACTCGAAGATTTAGAATGTTACAACGTTTCGAATGTTAGTGAGGTTTGAATCCTCAACTTCATAGAGAACGGCTTCCAAGGTGAGTGTACTACAAAGGAAGCATTCTCGACTTTGAGAAACAGTGTTAGACTGAACTGATGACCTGAAAAACAGTTGAGCTTTCCACAACAATCTTATCCTCCCTGGCCACACTACTTGTAATGGACCACATCACACCAGCTGATTATAAAAGACATTTAAGGCCTCTTCAGGTAGTGTGGTCTAGCCACGGAAACAATCTCACACACACTCTCATCACCAGCCAAAGTGAGCAAACAATTACAGAGATTCCTATCACATTTTATTTGTTTGGCACAGGCAACTCACCTTTGAAGTCAAGTAAGGGAAAGCACATGGAAACAACTACTCGAGGAGACCGACTCTATTCTTGTACCATTAGGTCAAGTAAGTCCATTTTGATCAGGTTTAAATAGAAAAGAAGGAAAAGAACTTTGCAAGAGCATATAAAAAAAAGAAAAAAAAAGAAAATGGAAAAATAAAAAAATCATTAATGCAATATCATTTCAGTCTGATTTTATTTGTGCAGCACCAATGAAATTGGTCTCAAGGTGCCTTCGTAAGGTTCAGAGCCTGAACACCCTGCCCTTCCCACACACACATGCACACACACAATGCACAACGTTGAATATGTGATTCTTCAGATACGGGACAAAACATGTCCCCATATATAAATGTCATTTTCAGCCAATATTCATGGAATTGAAAATTAAAAAGCACACTAAAAGTTTAGTCTGGATGTTTTGTGTATATTCATGACATGACTTTGAAGTGTTTCAAGATTATTTAATGGTTATTTGTGAAAATACTGCCACTGCACACTGAAATGCGTGCAATTTGAAAAAAAAATCCAATAAATGTAAAAATATTAATACCAAAATAATTGTAGGCTTTCATAAAACATTAAAAATGACATTAAGTGAACTTTGAATTTTATAAAGTGTGCTTGCTCTGCACCCTATGACGTCATTTTCCGTCATGATTGATTTTCCGCCATTTTGAATTTTGTCAAAAGTGAAAGTAAAGTGACCCTGGCCACATATATCGTCCGATTGTCACGAAACGTGGCACATACAATCTACACACCAAGCCTCCTGAGGGGTGTTCATTCCGTTTCAATACGTCAAGCATTCACCCGTGGCAGCCAATCAAATTCCATGGCAAAGCCGGCAAACAGGAAGCGAGCTCAAATCTCAGAAATGCTTTGACGTATCAAGACATATTTGATGGGATGACACTGAACACCATCCAAAGTAGCCTCAGTAAATTTGGTGTGATTTGGCCACCAGGGTATGAATCATGATTTGTTTTTGGAAGATTTAAAAGTAGTTTTGTCCCTTATCTCAGGAATCACTGGTTTATATATTACTAAAATCATTTACATTTTTTTTGTATTTTGTATAATATATAAAGTATGTATATTTTAAATATTCAAAGTCATCAGCACTTGCAGTTAAAAGCCAAAAAGTTATACTATTGTAATAGTATGTGGGGGAAAAACACAGCATTGATTATAATATTAGTAATGTTCTCTGGGCCCATAGTCTGTTTCAGGCCCTTAAAATCACCCTAACTTCCTCCCCTGGTGGTGCCCCTGGGAGACAGAGTGACAGAGATTGGTACAGTGCAGTATACACAATGTGGGTCTCTCTTTTACACACACACACACACACACACACACACACACACACACACACACACACACACACATACTGTATATATAAATTTGATCCCCAAATAGACAACCACTAGAGTTTCACAAGCATGTGTATGGGACAGAACAATGCAATGCCTACCGTATGTACAAACCATTCTTATTCTATATCCTATCTATAGCATTACAGTAATGAGGTTTTAAAGGGGTTACATCCAAACGCTGTGTGGAAACAGGAAGGTCATGGCCTGTGAGACATAGTGAGAGCTTTCCATTACTGTAATGAGAAACATTGACCATAGCTCTAACCGAACATAAAACGTTTGGCTGATTCATATTTCCTTTGTCATGCCACATTACATAACCTCTCTGGATGTGCCTGCAAATGATTATCAGAGGCAAAAGCCGAACTGTTTTGAGTTTCATGTGTTGAGTCCCATTTGTTTTAAGGCACCCAGAAGATTTGAAGATACAGTGGAAGTGGAGTCTGTCTGTCTAAGTTTGTGCTACAAGTTTGACACAAACTCTTTCAGAGGAGGTTTGCCGTGGGTGTCCTAGAAATGATCCATGCCACACTGTAGACTGTAGGCCTCAATGTGGCACACACTGAACGTTCTTGCACCACACATGTCAAAGCACCATGTTTGTGTGAGTATGTGTGTGTGTGTGTGTGCACGCATGTGTGTAAGTGTGTGCGCGTGCATGTGTGTGGATATGTGCGTGTGTGTGAGTGTGTGTGCATGTATCTCGCATACATGTGGGTATGTGTGTGTGTGTGTGTGTGTGTGTGTGTGTGTGTGTGAACTACGCAACAGACTCTTAAGGGTCATAGTTCCATTACAGGCACAAGTGGAACCGCCCACAGCACAGAGTGTCAATCATGTAATAGCCGTTTTAAGTATTTCGAGGACATCATACAGCCTTTTGAAGTTCCTTTCATCTTGTACCTGGAGTTATCAAAGTCAGTGCGCTTGATATGCAGCAAACCACACAAAGAGGTCAGGGATGGTGGGGGGTTCGTGTCCATGTGTGTGTGTGCGTGTGTGGTTGTGTGTGCACTGGTGTGTATGTATGTGTGTGCGTGTGTGTGTGTGTGTGCATTTCTGTGCACATTGGTGTGTGTAAGTGTGTGTAAGTGTGTGTGTGTGTGTGTGTGTGTGTGTGTGTGTACCTTCTCGGTGGTGACCTTGGACAGGTCCTTGTAGAGCAGCTTGCGGATGTACTCCTGCAATGGGGGTCTCTTCTTGCGCACCGTCTTCTCCATGGGCGGGGGGTTGCAGTAGTAGTAGGCGTTCTCCACCATGGTGACGTAGCGCGCATCCAGGTGCTGGGCCTGCTTCTTGCGCATCATTTGTTCCTGAGGAGCAAAGGACATCACACACAATTCACACACACACACACTTAAGATGTTGCAAACAATTAACCCACAAATGCACACAGCTGTCTGATATTTAACATCACCCAGAAACAATTAACCCACATATGCCTGCCCACTTGCCCACTCTCTCTCGTGCCGTCACTCACAGACACACACGCACACACACACACACAAACACACACACACAGCTATCTAGCCTGACTTCTACTTCACCCATAAGTACGGACATTGTTTCTGAATGCAGAATGACTCCAGGAAGAGGATCAAGTGCATGTATACACAAACAATTACACACATATTAAATATTTTGTTCTTGGGCAGGACACGCTATTCAAAATGAATAACTAACACTACCACGCCTTCACATGCTGTGGGCAAGCATACACCCAAAGCAACACCTATGTGTGTGTTCATTTGCTCCACATTAATTCCCATGACGTTCTCGTTTCACGCACAGTGACACTGAACTTGCCTCATCACAGCAACGCGACCTTGAAGAGGAGGAAGGACAGACTTTGACATCTCCGGTGAAGTTAATCTCACTTATCTCATCGTGAACGCTCAACTCTACTTGTTAGATAAACAATGTTTGAGCTCAGTTTCCTTGTGTGTTTCCTCATTCATTTCTTTGTTTCTAGTTGTTTCGCTTTGGCTTATACTTGGTCTATCTTAACAATAATCTCCTAAAACTCTCTCTCACTCACTCACTCACACACACACACACACACACACACACACACACTATCTGTCAAGTCACAATGCAAACACCACAAGGCTGTTATAACCTTGATAATGTTCAGGGTTGATAAATATCATCCTGTCAACACACACACACACACACACACTTTCTGATTTGTATGTGTCTGAACAGAACCCTGGAGGCAGTGAATCCACATTTGTTGACATTTGTTTGAAATGTAGTCAATGTGCAAATGTCTTTTAAAATGCTGTGGATGACGGGGTGATTAGGAATATGCAAAACTACGCAAACCATTCGGAAGAGAGTTAATGTGTTTAACTGTGAACAATATGCCTTTGAAATAGAAAGTTTGTGTTTGTTTCTCACGTCTGAAAATGTTTGTTTGCTTGACTGCTTACGGTGTGTGTGTGTGTGTCTGTGTGTGTGTGTGTGTGTGTGACTAACCAGGAGTACACTGGTCCTCAGGTGAGAGTCTGGAGACCTAAAGAGGAAGCGGCCGCAAGTCTCCAGTAGGGTGCAGGCCATCTCTATGTGGTGATGGGAGAAATCAGACAGCAGCATCTGTAGAGGGACAACACACACACACACACACACACACGCACACACACACAAAGAGATAAATAATGTATGAAAAATCTGTATAATGCTGACCTCAATATTTTTTGCAAACTGCAGCTACCAGCAACAGATTTTACGTGCTAATGTTTGTCTGTGCGTCTGTGTGTGTGTGTATGTATATCAGTCAGTGTAATATCTCTGGACCTTCAGGCAATGCAGCGTGTCCGTTTTGGAGAACATCTTGAACTTGGCCAGCTCTCCAATGAACCTGACTGTCTTGTTCTTGGTCTCGATGTTGATCTGGTCCTTCTTGCGGATCTGAAACCCAGCACAGTCATATGTTACAATATCATAATACAGATTAAGTAATCAGGCTCGATAAGTCTGACAGTGTGAAATGCCTTTCTGAGGCCTTTTATGCATTAAACGTCCGCCTTGCCTTATCCGTGTTAGCCAATGCAGTGCGGTCAATGCAGCTCATTGTTCTTGTGGTGCTGTGATAAAGTGTTTTTAAAGTGTTTGTCTATCTCTGTAACATTCTCTGTGTAATATTGACAAGCACTGAAAGGCAGGCGACTGCAGTGTCCCGGCATCATGAAACCCCTCCCCACAGCAGTGTGGCAGTACACTAGATGTCCAGAGATCTTGCGAGAGCACAATTTGAATTATGCCTGCAGATACTCTGGCAAAGATCCGTAAACTACCTTCAAAAATTGAGGTAACCAATCAGAGCGGGGCTTCAGAAATAGGCGGGCCAAAGACGAGCTAAACTGGATGACAACAGTGCTGGCTTGAATCGTTCCTTGTTATGATTGATCGCAGTGTTATCCAATTGCGTGCAGTGAGACTTTCAAATGCATGCTTGGTGCCGCCGCTGGAGGTAGGCCTTTTAGATTGATCTTTCCCAGACCCCTAATCTGAAAGATTATCAGGGTTTGGATTTCCAGGCTAGTGTGGCAGCGCCGACAGCGCCGACTGAAGTATGTGCATAATATAGAGTGTGACAGCATTGCTGTGAAGTAAGTGGTGATGGACATCAGGAGCAGTGTGGGAGTGACTGCCTAGCCACTGTATAGCCATCCTATCCTAGTCATACTCCACTGAGGTGGAATGGCCATCTATCAGCAGTGACTAATGTTAGGCAATGTTCTTAACAAGCACGAAAGACTTGTGTGATATGCGTAACGTCGGTGAGGAGCAGCATGTCAACAATGTCACGTGGAAACTGAGATCACACACACACACACACACACACACACACACACACACACACTCACATGGAACCTGAAGTCTCCTTTGAGCATGGAACACAGGTCCTCAGCCACGTCTGACATGCAGGGGTGCAGCGTGGCCACCAGGCGTGAGTAGAAGGGCAGCAGGTCCAGTCTGATGACACACACACACACACACAAATATGTGTTCAGCTGCCATTTTAGACATCTGAAGACACAGGAAATGCTATCGGCCAATGTTCTTGACCAATAGTATAAATCCTCATTCACAAGAACAGGGAAATATGAAAATATTTACACAGGCAGACACCCCTTAAAACACATCCACATTAGAAATGGATTAACAGCACCACCTGCTGGTCTTGGTCAAGAAACACATCTCTGTACACTACAGTAATCAGGTTTGTGTGTGTGTGTGTGTGTGTATGTATGTATAAGAGAATGTTGTACAAGAAAATGTTGACAGTTTGTCAAAGCACCTTTGTCTGGGTACAGTGAAGAGTGCCCGAACCAGTTTCCTGCGATTGGATTTCGTGTTCATGTTCATGCAGAAATCCATGGCAGCCTGATAAACAAAAAAAAAATTACATATATAAATAAATACACACACGCACACAAATGCACGCATGCATCAATGACTTGGAACAATTCTGGTTCTCGTCACCAAACAAATTTAGAAATGTTTGTGTGTGTGTCTATGCGTGTCTGTGTTTCTGTGTGTGTGTGTGTGTGTGTGTGTGTGTGTGTGTGTGTGTTTTAGAGTGTGTACTGGCAAGTGAGATTCTACTTGCCTTGTCTATCAGGTCTCTGTTGACACAGTTAGGCAGCTGTTGAATGAAGGCATCTACGATGAGCTTCAGATGGGAGCCAGTGCTGGCCTCCTCATCCTCTTGTTCTAAACACACACACACACACACACACACACAGAGGCATAAAGACACACACACACAAACTTAATTCATACATGCATCACAGTTTTCCACACTCAACCGGTAAAGCTTAGTCTTGCCTCTGAATGTGCTAGTTATGACCAGAGTGTGATAATATGACTAAGGCAAGGAGCGAAGAGAATATTTCTTAGCTGGACAGCATCCCTCACTTGACCTCTGACCTGTGCACAGCTCACCTGATGACCTCACTGACCTTTCCTGTGAACTCTGACCTTTCTTTGACCCTAACCTCTTGCCTGAAAAAAGATACCATACATGCATTTACCATTACAGAATAAAGCAATTAGATGCAACATCAATATGCTGGGGTTATTTCATAACTAACAGAATTAAATAATGCTGTAAAGAAATAAAATGGGATTTCTGGAATAAATGTACTCTTATCTTTTTATCACTATAATCTACCATGATCGATTAATCAAATGTGGCAATGGTTGTGTGTGTGCATGTGTGTGTTGTGCACCTTGCTCGTCCAGTAGTTTTTTAGCAAGCTCCTCGTTCTCGACCTCGTCTGTAGGTTCGAGCTCTAGGGGGTCATCAGCGATGTCCAAAGCCTCCAGCTCCAACTCCAGCTCCTCTGTACTGGTCACATCCTTGCTCTCCTTACTGTCCTTATCTGGAACACACATACACACACACACACACACGCACACACACGCACACGCACAGACACACACACACACACACACATGCACACACGCACACAGGTTCATCTCTGAATGCTCTTTTCACCTTCCAAACAAATAAAGTTAATATGTGTGGCAGCCACACTCTCACTCACACTCTCTCTCTCACACACACACACACACACCTTTGGCCTCATCTCGTTCTTTGCCCTGGCCACCCTTGTCATTGTCTTTGAAGAGGATGGCGGGGACGAAGGCCTTGAGGTCCACCAGGTTCTCGTAGAAGTTTCGAGCATCCTCGTCCTCCCAAATGCCGCCCTCCAGGTCATATTCGCCCGGCTTGCCAGGGGTGAAGATGTCAATGCCAGGACCATGCTCTGACAGACAATGACAATGAAACTGACAAACTCAAATCTGAAAAGCTGACGTTCATGAATGCAACTGTGTGTATGTGTTGGCAAAAGTGGCAAAAGTGTACAAATTTTAAAAATTTACATTTTTAGAAAGAAATAACCTAGACAAGGCAGGTTCCTACACTGCCGCTTCACACACATAATGCCAAAGACATGGTAGATATCATGACAAAGATATGCATGTGTGAGTGAGTGAGTGAGTGTGTGTGTGTGTGTAGCCATACCTTCCTGCACGGTCTTGTCCTGGGGCAATTCGGGCATGTTTTCGTCAAGCAGGTCAGCCAAAGTCTGGGTGTTGGCCAGCAGCTTCTGATAGGAGGTAGCAAACTCCTCATACTGCTTGTGGCGGTCCTCACTCAACTCGCCCTTCGAGTGAAGGATCCGCCTGAGGAGAGGAGAGGAGAGGAGAGGAGAGGAGAGGAGAGGCGCGGAGAGGAGAGGAGAGGAGAGGAGAGGAGAGGAGAGCAGGAGAGCAGAAGAGCAGAAGAGCAGAAGAGAGGAGAGGAGAGAGAGAGAGACACAGAGAGAGTGGGAGAGAGTAAAACAGTACAAGGTTAAAAATAGGGTACAAAAATGAAAACAAATAAAAACAATGCAATCAAATGATTAAAAATAGCGCCATGTAAATAATAGCATACAGGTAGTATGTTCCATTAAGACACAACAACAAGAGACTTGACTGATTTCAGACCGATGCAAGGACACCAACTCTGACCTATGAGAGCCATGCTGGCTCAACATCATGGTGCTTTTGAACAGACTTGCAATCCAACTCACCGGTTCTGCCTCTCGGTGTTCTGCAGCTCCCGGTGGTCCTTCTTCAGGTGCTTGGTGAGCGAGGTGAAGTACTCGCGGAGAAGGTTCTGGAAAGGCTGCTGCTTCTCCGTGCTGATGATCTCGCTGGGCGGGAAAGTCAGCCCGAACTTGTCGGCGGCCGCTTTGACGCGCCGCGGCACCAGCCCGGCGATGTCATCGCCGCAGTGCTTGCAGAAGCTGATCACCACGGAGACGTGCGTGTGCGTCTCGCGGTCGGCGCCGGTGATGCCTTTCAGCTGCTCGTAGATGAGCGACAGGCCCTCCTTGTCGGTGAAGAGCGCCACGGTGGTGAGCTCGGCGATGAAGCGCAGGTCGGTGCGCAGCTTGCTGACGTTGGGCGCCTTCTCCTCGCGGCGGGCGTCCAGGTGCTTGCGCCAAGCCTGGAGCAGGAGGGGCGCGAACTCGGCGTAGCGCTGGTGGAAGAGCGAGCAGAGGCGCACGGCGCAGCCCACGTCCGACAGCTTGAGCTTGGCCTCCACCAGCGAGCTGACCGCCTCGCCAATGTACTTGCTCAGGTTGAGGCCGGCAAAGTCGTGCGCCAGCGACTCGCGCTGCTGCTCCGTCAGCGTGCGGAGCTTCTTCACGAAGGCCGTGTTCTTCTTCAGGCTGGAGTCCAGGCGGCCGAAGAAGGCCTCCTCGGGACGGGACTCCGGCGCGCTTTGGTTGCGCGCGCGCAGCTCCTTGCGCGTCTGGTGGCGCTCCCAGGCTTCCTGATGCAGCTGCTGCGCTTCCTCCTTCTCCCTGCAGGGGGTGAAAGAGATCAGAGTCGGAGCCCAAGGTGAGCAAGTGAGGAAGATGAAGAGAGTCACATTCTCACAGCCTTTCAAATGGAAATTTTCACTACTGCATTGCATGGGTAGGCAAGCAGTTTGTGTGTGTGTGTGTGTGTGTGTGTGTGTGTGTGTGTGTGTGTTTCCAGTCTTCAAAGAGAGCTTTGAAGAGGGGGCTGCGAGTGATGCCAGGAGATAGCAACTTGTACTAAATCTAACATGGTGCCTGACAAACTTTAAGCTTTACTTCTGTTCACGCATTTTGCCCACACATTCATCTACGGTTGTGCAAAGGAAAATCCTCTTCGCCTATGCAATGTTTGCGTTTGTGACACCTCAGCATCCTAACTCTAGATAGTGGAGTAGACCCAGATACAGTCAGGAAGAGAGTTTGTTCACATGACAAAATCAATTGTTGCCATAAATAAATAGACAGATGGGTATACCTTAAATCACCCAAAAGGGAAATTATATTGTTTTGAGATAATTAAAGTATATCTATCCATCTATTTATGATGCCAAGAATTGATCATTCTACACTGTTTGATATTGAACTAATTACACATGTAAGGCCGTATCATCAACAATTAGAAAAAAAAAAAAAAAAAAAAAACATAGGCTATGTAAATAAATTGGCCAATTGAAATTGTGAAAAAGTGCCTTTCCATGGGCCATAATATTCTAACTGCTCATTGCTGTTTTCACTTTCAATTCCTTGATATTTCAAAATGGCTCTCAATCACTTCATTATTTACAATGTTTCTGACTGTTCACAAGAATGAAAACAACACCCCATTTTCCTCAACCTTGCAAAATCAAAGGCTTGCCTATGAACTTTATTGGCTCATAAGCTCAACCACCTCTTGGAACACAAGAGCACAGTATAATCTCAATTCAACAAGATGTTAACTCCCACTCGTTCACACCCTCAAGATCAATAGTCCCCTGCTTGTCACACAAAAAAGGTTACGAACAGGTCAAAAAGAAAATAAGTAAGCCTACAACTCTGCTTCTGGCATCTGCAGTGGGTAAAGAATGCCTAGATATGCATGTTCTTCAGCTGAGTGCATCATGTCCCTTGAATCTGTTCAGTGTGTGTGTGTGTATCTGTGCACAGAGCAAAACAAAGCAACACAAAATCACAAACAACGCCCTTTATCAAGCTGTCCTCCTGGTGAACGTGTGCAGTGTTTTTTTTTCATTAATAAATGCATTATATTGTGTGGGTTTGTAACTTACTTGAGTAGAGCCGCCTCTTCCTCTCTCTGTCTCTTGGCTTCCTCCTCCTGCTTCTTCTTCTCTTCTTCTTCCTGCTGCCGTTTCTCCTCTTCCTCCTTTTTCTTTTGTTCCTCTTCAGCTTTCAGTTTCTCCTCCTCTTTCTTCTTGCGCTCCTTTTCTTCCTTCTTCCTCTTTTCCTCTTCCATCCTTCTCCTTTTCTCCTCTGCTGCCTTGCCTCCATCCTTCTTTCCTGATTTGGACTCGTCTTTCCCCTTTTCCCGCGAAGAGGTGGGTCGTCGGTCGCCCTCCCTCTCTTTTTCCTTCTCCTTGGTACTGTTCCCAGGCTCCTTGTCTTCCATGTTTACGGACTTCTTGCGTTCAGCAGGCATTCTGTGAAAAAAATAACGTTATCAGGCAGTGTGAAAGACTTACAATATTCAGCATCACCTCAGGTCAGTAATGTTGCTAGCTACTGACTTTATATTCTGGGTCTACAGAATGGCAACTAGCATTCTTAGCATCAAGCTAGGCCCACTTGTAAACATTTGAAACAATATCAGTGTGAATACCTTAAATTTATGTCCCCGCTTACTCGAAACAACCTCAGGTTGTTGTTGATAATAAATGAAATTATAAGTCAGCATTATGGCCTCACTTAGCCGTCATGTCAGTGCGATAGAATCGTTTGATTAAAACGACAGGGGCGGTTGTCAGCCATCAAATTCACAGCTGCCAGTTGTCTTGTCGTTATGATTGCTAGCTCGCGAGACATTCTAGTCGAAAGTTGGATGTGCAACATTCGAGCTTAGGCAGCCTCAATGATAGCATACGTTACATAAATGATTACCTAGTCCTAGATCACAAACTTTTACTCGTTTACTTCAAAAACTTGGACTAAATTATGCTTTTGCTCCTTGATTGCCTAATAAAAACAAAAACAAGTCAACACAAGTTTGTGTATCAAACGTTAATGTTAGCGTTACTGACGTGCTAACCTATGGTGCTAACGAACGTTGGCTAGCTAGCTAACGTTTAGTTGGTTCTGTTCGTGTTTCTGCCTTGCCAGAAAACGATAAAGTAAAAGAATGCCTTTGTTTTTACGCGGAAAACACTGTTCTTCATAAAATCGGAAATAAATAAATGCTAAAATATTAGACTATATCTCGTAAAAATTGTGTTAAGTTAGAGGATGCATGCAAGGAAAATAACGAGTCGACACAGGCCGCCTCCAACTGAGAAGATGCCATAAACAAACGGAAGAACACCTAAAAACTCTATTTTTCTCACAGCTCTAGGTTCTCTCAAATATCAACACAGCCATCTGATGATACAATGTTAGTCTACCGTGGGCTGTAATAAAAATATGACAAGATTACCTTGGTTATATCTGCTTCTACATGGAGTTTGTTTGGTGGGCAAAATGTTCTTCCCTGTCGCGCAGTTGCAGGACCCAGAATTTGGTGTCTAGTTTAGCGCCTGAATGAAATACTAACAGGTAGCCAACAAGCGTTTTTTAATTGCTGTCATCGCGATGTTGTTTATGTGAGGAGGACCGAGTGGTAGAAAATACTATATGTGCAGGCGATTAAAAAGAACACACGTTTCTTCATCATAAACACTCACACAAAATGTAACGTAAACTTCGAAACAGTTGGCTTGGTGGTCGAAGTTGAGCTGGTATGGTAGGCTTTACTAACTTACAATTTTTTTAGTTGTTTATTTGTTTATCTATCTATCTATCTATCTATCTATCTATCTATCTATCTATCTATCTATCTATCTATCTATCTATCTGTTTATTATATGGAGACAGAGAGGCGTGTTTTATACATGGGGGCAACCGAGACAATCTTTGCATCAGTGCATTACTGTGCATTCTAATTCTAAGCATTTAAGTTTTATTCAACGTTTAGTTGTTTGTTCAGTGATGACAGTATGGTGGTTGTTGGAATGCATGTACTATGTCATGGCCCAAAGAAAACTTGTGTAACGTTAGTTCCCGTACCATGTCTGTATGTCAAGTTTTGCACTTGTATTTGGGCTATATGAATGAGAAATGTTAAGTTGATTCTCTGTGTTACATGCTTGTGTCAGTATCGGCCTTGCTAAGTTACTGCATGGATTGCAACATTTTCCAAGGACAAGCCTGAAAAGAAATAAAAATGTCAGAAGCCCACGGGGGATCGTTCTCATGGCAACAATCACAAATATTAATGTTGTCAGCCATTGCATTATAGGTAGACTAGGTGAGTCGATCAACTAGTTTTAATACCTTTTGTTGAACACCTTTTGTTTTGATGGGTCATGTGTTTGACAGTCCGCAACTGGGTTTGTTATGATTTTCCCACAGCCAGCGCATGCAGGAAGTGACGAAAACAGCACAGTTGTTCATGGAATGAGGGACTTAGGAGCTAGCCGTCAAGCTAATTATCTGATGAAGAATTGTGGTTATATATAAAATTGCTCTCTATCTTTAGCCTCAAAGCTCGCTTCCCTCTTAGATACGGCTAAGAATATCTACATGGAAGTTGGTAAGATCATATCCATCTGGGGATCTATGGGCTGAGCATTACCATATATAGGCCTTGGAAAAGGCATTTGAAGTTGCAGATCCAAAATGTAAACAAGAGATTCTCAACCACCAGAACAGAGGAGAAAGCAGGAGGAGAGGGAAACTGTCAACATGTCATCGCCAGAGCAAATCATTGCCATTGTTATGGACGACAAGACGTACAACGTCAGTAAAACTAAGCTTATTGAAAAAAGCGATTACTTTCGTGCACTGTACAGCTCGGGGATGCGGGAATCAGTCGAGGATTCAGTTGAGCTACAGGGACTCAGCGTCCCAGGTCTGGAACTGGTTCTGGAATTTATCAACACATCAAAAGTCAAAGTCGTTAACGAAACACTTGAAGACTTGATTGAAACCGCTTCATTTTTGCAAGTGAGTTCAATCCTGAAACTGCTACTGTCAGAGATCCGGCAGGACAATTGCGTGGAATTGTACAATCTCTCCGAGGTTTATGGGACATATGATTTGCGAAATGCTTGTCTTAAATACATGAGCTGTTACTACCACCCAATGCTCCGGAGACCCGAATTTAAAGCTTTGCCAGCTCCACTGCGAGACCAAGTGAAGGAAATGCGCATGAAGGGTACGGCGACTCTGGTCGCCATCGGAGATTTCATCGGCACCTGTATGGATATGACGGACCAGGACGAGCCGTGGTCTATGTTGCGTTATGGAGAGGTTGAACAGCGCTGGAAGCCGCTCTCCAACAACTTGCCCCCCGATATGGTAAACGTGAGAGGTTATGGCTCCGCTGTTTTGGACAATTATTTATTCATTGTTGGTGGATACAGGGTGACAAGCCAAGAGATCTCAGCAGCGCATTGCTACAACCCCTGCAGGAACGAGTGGACTCATGTGGCGCCCTTGAACCAGAAAAGGTTTGCTTGACACATCTTTCCAAGAGCCCATTAAAACCAATACCGAGACCTGCCTGAATGCTTGACATCTTTCTGTTTTTGTTTGTCTGTGGCAGGTCGAACTTCAAGCTGTTATCTGTGAAGGGCAAACTGTATGCGGTAGGAGGCCAGTGTCTGGGGACTGTCGAGTGCTACAGTCCAGACCAGGACTGGTGGACGTGTATGTCTTCGCTGCCCGAGCCCCTGGCAGAGTTCTCAGCCTGCGAATGCCAGGGGATGATCTATGTCATGGGCGGCTACACTGCCAGAGGTCTGTATGCATTCAACGCACTCGACTCGACTACACTCTGTGCCACTGACTCAAGTTAGTAACAGGTTTTACGCTATGAGAGACCTGTAAAAAGATAGGCTGGCCTGCATGTTTCTGTGAGAGGCGAGAAGAGAGTGCAGAGGTCATGTTTTCAAAAGAAAGTTCAGCGCTACTTCCTCTCCCTGGTCGTGTTAGACTAGATAGCAATTCAAAACAGTGTGGTCAGACAGACGCCAGGCAGGCTCTTTGCCTTCAGATTTTACTGCATGGTCTTAAGCCGAATAAGGTCTTCGGGTTATTGCTGTGCGTGTAGATGTTGTGAGCGGTGTGGTGTTGTGGTTCTGTCGGCAAGATCTGTAGTCTCACTGGCCTTAGTCATTCCTTGTTGGCCGCCCACATATTGGACACCGTGTGCAGGCCTCCCCACAGCAGTCCCATGGGCCTCTCTCCTCACTCACTGCTGCTCACTGTCACTGCCAGATTCCTCCACCCACTCCATGATTACCAGACGGTGGTCCTCAGCTATATACAACTACTGTGGGCCCAGTAGTTTTAAATACTGGCATCAGATATGGCGGATGGAGAGAGGGTCTAAGAATCAACAACCTGTTATTTTACTTTTTGACATAGAGTAGGTCAAGGATGTTGTTGATACTCTGTTCCTTTTGGAAAATATTTTGTGAGTTGTTTTAGAAAATTGCAAATACCAAACCTTGGCATAGCCTTTGCTAGCCTTATTCAAAATGCTATTTAATATGCTTTATAGAACAATGTAATGTAATTGCATAAGCACTGCAATAATGCAATGTAATTATGAGCCTTCTTCAGTCAGTCAGTCAGATGGTCAGCCAGTCAGTCAGCCAGTCAGTCGATCTCTGCATCTCTAACAGCCTCTGTCCCCTCGTGTGCTGACAGACAGGAACACTAGCGTGCTGCGATACTGCCCGACCTCTGACACCTGGAGTGTCATGGACACCTGCTCAGTGCACGTCCGCAAGCAGCAGATGCTTTCCGTGGAGGACACCATCTACCTTGTCGGGGGCTACACCCACGAGCTGGAGACCTGGAGGAGAAGGCCCAACCAGACAGAGGATGTGCTAACGGTAAGGGATGCTACAGTGATGCTATTTGACCCGATGCTGATTTAAAGTGAATCTACATGGTGATGCTATTTGACCCGATGCTGATTTAAAGTGAATCTACATGGTAATGCTACTTGAACCATTGATGATTTGAAGTGAATGGTACATTATGCTATTGGATCCTACACTGATTTAAAGTGAATGGTACTGTGTGGTGATTTCTTTTTACCCTATGCTGATTTAAAGTGAATGGTACATGGTGATGCTGTTTGACCCTGTTCTGACTTAAAGTGGATGGTATATGGTGATCCTACATTTGACCCTACGCTGATTTAAAATAGCTCAGTTTGTTAGTGCGTAGGTAAGTTGTTTAGTAAGTCAGTTTGGCCAAGTGTTGTTTGATGTTGACATTCTTTTCCTGTTGTATACACATGGCAGAACCAGGAAGACATTTAAAGTAAACTCTAAAAAACCTTTGATACCAGTAACATAAGCAATGAACCAATAACTAGTATGAACTAATAACTAAGTGTTTCTCTTATTAGAAGTAGTATAAGTATTTACCTCTCATACTCTTCTACTCATTAGCAATAAGTTGTGTAATTATAGTCTAATAATGTCGTTAGGTCTAGTAGAAGCTTATTGATCATGTCCTGTTATGTTTGAAATCATAGTCACGTAATCATAGTTTACCAGCGTTTGTGAATAGTGATGGAGAGTTAGAAATGTGCAAAGTCATTGTTTTGACTGGTTGCTGTTTGTTGCTCCCACCTCTTAAGCTTTCCAGACACAAGGCAATTTGTGCGCAGTGTCTTTGGGCAGCGTTCCCAGTGCTGTCGCCAGTGTTGCTCTGTCACATTCCCATTGATATTGGGGTTAATCATCAGTAGGCGAATGGGCATGATCATCCAATCTGAGCTCAAGGAACCTGTTATGTTTGCTCAGCAACGTTTCTGAGAAACTTGTCCCGTATATAACATCACCTTAAAGGAGAGATCCAGAGTGAATAAATCCATCGAGATGTTGTTTGAGGTCAAGAGTGCTATTTGTAGGACGACAAACGAGTACATTTGCTACAACATAAACGGAATAGTGAACCAGCAGCTAAACTTACTGAAAGTGAGTTTCTGTGCCCCAGTTGATTTATTGTGAGCTGCCGATTCATAGTTTGACTGCTGTTGTATCAAATTTTCTCGTTCTTATCTTACCGATTCACACTGGGTCTCTCATTTAATAAGCTGCTGCTTGCCTCAGAAATCTACATGTACTGTACATGGCCTGGGTGGCTGGGAGCCTATGCAGGCACCTGTTGCCTGTCACTAGCTACAGTGTAGTTAGGTGCTCCTGGTCAAACAGAACCAAACCAGCTGCAGAGCAAAGAGGCAAAGTCATAAATGGTAAAACCGAGTATGTATGTAGGCTACCAGTGTGACAGGGATGATGGCTTGTCTTGCGTGGGCCTTGAACTCCTAGCGTTTCAGTTTAAGAAGAGTCAGATGTCAAACCAGAGGCCTAAATAACCAGCGGTCAGTATTTTCCCCACTGCTCCTGTCACCCCTCACTTTGTAAAGCGCAAACTGCTTGGACAGATTTATGGCCCCAGTGTTACACAGGTCCCTCCACAGCAGGTGCTGGGGCTACCACCACACCAGATAGCCTCAGACCGCCTCCCGTGTCGCTAGTGTAAGCTAATTCCCGCGCCTCCATGTCTGCCTCACAGACTGACTGTCCTGGTCATGTGTGTGTGTGTGTGTGTGTTCCCTCCAGGTGCAGTCGTACAACGTGACCACGGGCGAATGGCTGCAGCTGAAGGAGAACACGTCCAAGTCGGGCCTGAACCTGACGTGCACGCTGCACAACGACGGCATCTACATCATGAGCCGCGACATCAGCCTCCCCACCAGCCTGGAGCACCGCGTCTTCCTCAAGTACAACGTCTTCTCTGACGCCTGGGAGGCCTTCCGGCGCTTTCCGGCGCTGGGTCAGAATATGCTAATCTGCTCCCTCTACCTACCCAGCATGCTGTGAGGCAGTATACCTGTGCTTTTTACTGGAGGTCAGATAGCCAGGAAAAGGTTTTACACAGTAGCCCACTGGGGCCAAAGGTCAAAGGTCAGGGTGTTGGTTGTTCGGGGGTTAATGGGGTCCTGTTGCACTTGCAGGGACCAGATGGCATGTCCCTATTTGGAGAGGCCCGGCCGCTGAGTCAGGAAAGCAGTTTGTCGTCATGAGTGACCAACAACACACACACACATACACACACACACACACACACACACACACACACACACACAGCCAACAGGGCTTCTGTTCTGCTCCTGTTTAAAGTAACAGCTATGAGGTTGCAGTACAAAGTGCCGTTGTGTGCATTATTATTACAAAGCTCGACAGCATACAGTGGTATTGAAAAGGCCGTCACGTTTAAAAACACTAAAAGCCTGTTTTTTATTGGAGTATGAAACACAAAGAGTTGTGTGCACTATGATAACATACAGTAGTTTCCAGCCGCACACTCCAAGGGAGCTTCCTTGTTGACAAAAATAACAGCACAAACAATAATCAGGCACTGGCTGTGGGCATTACTCAAGCTTCCGACGGCAGCACACATTGCAGTGGACCTGCTATGCTGAAAAAGGTGCAAGCTTTTTGAGTGTGACCCACCAAACGCTATTGTGTGAATCACTATAGCCTCCAACTACAGCACACGTACATTGCAGTGGACCTGCCATGTCTGAACAGTTACGGCTTTTTTGAGTATGAAACACAAGTGTTATTGTGTGCTGTGCACTACAGTAATCCTGAATAGCATACAGTATATACAGTATATATATATAACAGCAGAGCTGCCATGTTGGAATATAGCTCCACTATAAGTATAAAACACGTGTGTTGTGACTGAGCATAAGTATAATCCCGAAAAAAAACTGCATTAAAAACCAGTAATGCCTTGGCTATGACCCCCCCCACACACACACACACACACACTCACACACACACACACACACACAAAAACTCCCTCAACAGCACAAGAGACTACAAGGGCTCGATATGCAGTTCACACACACACACACACATACACACACGCTGCCGAGTGGGGCCAGAGAGTGTATTGAGTTTATTAGAGTTGATCTGCATTAGCAAGTCTGCACAGCCTGTGCTGTATTTCCATAACTACATACAGTGCCTGGGATTGTATATGTAATATATATATAGTGGTATAAAAAAAAAGCATCACGGTCACACGTTCTATTGCAGTACCCATGTTATTAGTATGGCTACACCATGGAGTTGAGGGAAAAAAGCTGTGTGACAAAGTGTAATGCCAAGTACTAAATGGAATGTTTGGGTTGTCAGAGGTTCTTAGAATTGGTGTTGAGGAGCTTACAAAAACGAGCATCACCTTTTAGATGTGTACTAAAATATGTTCACGAAAGTTCACAAACGTGCATTCAGTACAACATAAGTACATGGCTGTACACTTTATTACACAGTTTGTTGCACTGTACTTAATGGTGTTGATACACTGTAACAAAGGGAAACATATGAGAAAAGTGTTACCAAAGATACAGTGATGATGGTGGAAGTGTCTTTGCAGTAGTCCACTGCTAGTACGGTGGTCATATTGAAACAAGTCTTACAGCACTAACTCAATGCTTGAATACACACGTATAGGTGACCGAAACACTAAAAATGTTGAATCCTTTCCGTTTTATGCTTGGAGGGTAGTGATCTTCCTTGTATGTTGTTTACTCCAATTTGAAGTGGGAACAGACTTCTTTATATTGTTTTATTTTAAAATAATGATTATTGTTGTTGTTGTTGTTATTGTTGTTAATATAGTAAAAACAGCATGTTGCTCCTTCCTTTTGTAACCTCAGATGTATAGTGCCTGATTGCTGGTCGGAAAGGTTTGCACAAATGAACTACATGAACAAAAAGCACCTGACCAAAGTTGTTCTTTGTTTTGTTTTGCTATTATGACTATTTTCCCATTCACTAAAGAAGGACCAGCAGGGTGTCGATGAAGAAGAAAAAATAACAAATCATGGATGAAAGAGAAGCTGCCATAACTGTGGTTGCTGTTTTAAGATTGCAATGAACATTTGTTGTTGTTTTTGTTTTGTTATTTTTGTATTCCAAGTGTGGTGAATTTTTCTGTGTGCATTACTTTATATGAACTAATACTGAAAGTATGCTGCATCATTGATTCCTCTGATTCGTTGAGACCACGGTGTCACCTCATCATTGTTCCATAGCAGATACCCATAGATGCCTTGACAACATACACAAAATAAAGATCTGTTCAGGAGGACCTTTTGTGTGTGTTATTTCATTATAGTCATTAAATATAAGTATAAAGCAGTAATAAGCTTTATTAAAGAAAATAAAGCTGAAAGTTTAAATGTTCTAAAACTGAAACTGAATATTTTCATTCTTTTATTCCAAACCACTAACACTTCAAAAATACTTTTCAGACTGTTCATTGACTGCTGAGTGGCACTCTTTAGATCCTGATAGGGCTTTTGGTGGGTGTGTTGTGGCCGGTGCCTGACGACCGTCGTGTGGGCGTGCTGCGGAATTTCTTGCTTCTGGGGGTTTTCCTCATGCTGGATGGTGGGGTTGCTGGAGGTCTCATCCTCTCCTCAGAGGTCATGGCAGTAGCGGGACCGGCCAGTTCCTGGCCTCCCCCGACGTCTCCCCTCACTTGGAGGAAGTCCACGTCGACAGAGAACACCAGCTGGCCGTATTCCGTGTAGTCAGCGATGTTGCACCTGCCAGCGATGTCCCCCGCTGTGTCAGTGTATGGCACCGGCGAGATGCAACGCACAAAGTCTTCCTTCTCGAAGCTCACAGTCGTCCATTCCTTGTTGCCGAGGTCCGGTATGAATGAGCCATCGCACTTCAACCAATCAGAAGGCTGAGCCTTACTCTCCCCCTGTGCAGACGAAGAAGAGGAGGAGGAGGAAGAGGAGGGCAGGACCTCATTGGTCGGTGTGGCCGGCGTGGAGCCAGCTGACATTCCCAGACAACGTCTTACAGCCTTGGGTGGGACAGTGCACTGGGTGGGGGTGGAGGATCTGGGTGGGGTGGAAGCCTGTAGTCCCAGTGGTTCCCTAGGAAGGGCCTCCCATGACAGGTAGGCCTTGTGGAACGCCAGGGGTCGGGGGCTACCAGAGATGCGCTGGTGCAGGTCGGGGATGCTCAGGGATAGGACCTGCAGGTTGTGCTTGGTCAAGGGCTTCTCTTCTGTGTTGGACAGGCGGATTGCCACTGTGTAGGTCTTTGAGCGGGGAGATGCCACAGTGGCATTCTCTAAATAGAAAAATCAAATAAAAACCTTTCTTACAACCATGTAGCTGTTGCACGTTAAGAAGTTCTCAAGATCTCAAGTTCTCAATATCTCGCATTTTTGTAAAGTGCACACGCTTTAGGTTATGTGGTTGAAAGCCTAGGTTTGTATATAACTAACTGCTGTTGCTAAACTACAGGATGTAATACTGTTTTATACTGCTGAGCATTACCTGGTGAATTTGTGGTAGAGGATGGGTCATTTGGGGTCATGTAGAAGATGAACTTCATATGATACCTCTCTCTCCAAGATGACATGTCCTCCATGTTTTCAGAATGATTGGAGTGCTTTGAATTCATACAAACATGCCACCTCCTGTTTAGCTCCTCTCCATGGCGACAGGTCAGTAAGGATTCTATCTTCTAATTGATCTATTCTGTCATTTCCCAAGGCCACAATAAGTTGGACAGTGGGAAGATTCACCAAGATCACAGCCATCTAAAGGGATTTCAAGGGGGTTGAAATCTTGGTCAGAGCCAAAGGGATTTATACTCTTTCTATGGCTCTGATCAAAGTGTCAACCCTCTTTGGTTGGTTAATTGGTTCTGGGACCACCAAGAAGTTTTTTGCATGAAAATACTGGTCCCTCAGATATTTGTCTCCGAGATTCTAACATTGTTTTATCCTCATCAGGCCAACAATGGAACGTAGAGGGGGGGAAAAAAAGAGTCGTTTAATTCATTGTGTTGGAAAAATTGTTCATATCTGTCAGATCACTGGCACTAAACTCAACAGCGCTGTGTGTATGAGATAAATCACACAAAGGGCCACGGCCATTAGCAGATATTAATCTCCCACTTCACATTGAGTTTTGCCTCCTGCTTTAGATCATTTTGTTATTTTTGTGCATACATTGTATTCCTTGATATTCTTGAGCATAGAGTAGGCTATTTGTTAGTTTTCTTATTTCCATGTGTATTTATCTATCTATTAACTTCTGTCTTCTGCAGGCGACTTGTTTTGAATCATGATTGCCCTGTGGACATTAATAATCCCATCCAATCCAATGTCTGGATGTGTGTGTGTGTGTGTGTGTGTGTGTGTGTGTGTGTGTGTGTGTGTGTGTGTGTGTGTGTGTGTGTGTGTG
>JASCQY010000053.1:3054654-3065681 GCA_030264315.1 Sardinella tawilis | reverse complement strand
CCAATCGCACGCCATGGGGCCGGCCACACACTGGCTCATAGTCCATACTGGTGCCTGCACACAAGACCACATCTCACCAAATGAATACAGTAAAGCAATTACTGTATGTAGCTGCTTCCAAAATCTTCCTTATTTCAGCCCTTCATTTTAGCATTTTCACATCTTGGTAAAACTGGATCTAAATGACTGAAAAACACAATCACAGAAGGAAATAATCAACAAGTATAAATAGGAACGTCCAATATAGCAACATAGGTGTTTGATAGCAACAAATCTGGACAAGAGTATCTACCCATTATTATTAACCATTTGCCCGGCCTATTGCTTAGAAGATCTCTGTGTGTGTGTGTGTGTGTGTGTGTGTGTGTGTGTCTATGTCTGTGTGTGTGTGTGTGTTTTTGTGTGTATCCTGATCCACTTGCTCTTAGGTCCATCCTGTGTGTGTATGAGTGTGTGTGTGTGTGTGTGTGTGTGTGCACGTGAACATGCATGTGTGTTTGCGTGCGTGCCTGGGCATGTGTGTGTGTGTGTGTGTGTTTGCACTGCATGCTCTACTTCAGGTAAACTGATGCAAATCATGAGGAAGCGGTCATCAGGTCTGTGCCAGATGGCCTGGTCCTGACACTGATATGACAATGATAGCCAGGCAAATCCTGCCATTTTCAGCTGACATTTAAGACGCCGTCTCTACCCGACTGGATTTAGTGTTCCTGTTTCTGCTCCTGTCAGATTACTCATCACTAAGTGATGCTCTGAAACCCTGCCTGCATCATCTGGCCACAAACACTTTCACTAATAACGATGAAACTTACACCAGTTCCATATACCGCAGTATATGGAACAATATAACAGTCATAATCATCATCACATGTGTTCTAGGATGGCTTGCCAATATCAGAAGTATTATCATTAACCATTATTATTCAGGGAGAATCAGCTAAGTGTAAAGCTCTTGTACAGCAATGCCCTGACTTTACATAAAATAAATAAAGTAAAAAAAAAATAGAAAAAAAAGAACAAGAAAAACTAATAATTATATAGAAAAATCATACTGAATCAATTAAAACAAGAATGGTAGTTAGGCAGGTACTTTCACAAATTCACAATGCAACTCAAAATTCTCTAAATCACAGCTCATACAAACCAGTGCTATTCATCTAATTGTAACACCATAGCTCAGCAACTATGTGATCATCTCTATGCTCTTACAATAGCACAGTGGGCTATGGAGCTATCGCTAATACGACCCCACTTAGGGAAAAGACACCCAATTTCACAGCTCCGTTTCTCAGCTGGCCAGCGGCCACCAGCACAGATTAAGTGGCGATAAAGATGTCGGCAGACATCCTCTCAGAGGTGTCAGAGCCTCTGGCACTGAGCAGCGTGATGCTTTGAGAATCACCTCACTGTGTCTAATGCAGCCTGGCGGCAGCACAAAGAGGCCAGCTCTGGCCAACATACAAGTAATAAAGCCCCAGCCTTCATCAGAGAGACATGGGGCAGAGAGAGAGCGAGACAGAGAGAGGGAGGGAGGGGAGAGAGAGAGAGAGAGAGAGAGAGGGAGAGAGGGAGGGAGGGAGAGAGAGGAGGAGGGAGAGGAAGAGAGGAAGATAGAAGGAGAGAAAGGGGGAGAGAGTGAGAACAAAGGAGGATGGTCCCCACAGCTGCTTGTTAGAGAGTATCACTCAGAACCTCCTAATTAGAGTTACTCATCTACGCCTGAAATGAGATTGCTCAAATACTCCTCACTTCACGCTAGCAAAGATGCTTTAGGGAGGTGTGTGTGTGTGTGTGTGTGTGTGTGTCTAAATGTGGGTGTCAGTGTTTTGTTTTTACCATGTGATGGTGTGTACATGTGAGTGTATGAGAAGAATGTGGTGTGTGTGTGTGTGTGTGTGTGTGTGTGTGTGTGTGTGTGTGTGTGTGTGTATGTATGTGTGCATAAGTTTTCGTATAAAAGCATGTGTAAATTTTTGCATGCTGACCACATTCAGGAATGTTTTGTCCCATCTGCGTGATGAACGTCAGTGTGTCCTGATGAATCCTCCACAGTTTTCCGTCGACTGTTCCAGTATAAATATTCCCTGAGAGGAAAGACCACAACAAACATACAGTACATCACAAATATATTACAAATATATCACATCACATGTACATCAGAAATATACTATAACAGGCAACGAGCAGGTGGGAATGAAGCTCTGGCATCTGGATGATGGTTGGTTGGTGATTGTGTATGACTGGATTGTGCTACGCCATCTAATAGTCATTTTTCATTGGTTGGTGAGCTTTTGTAGTTTGTGTGTACGGGACAGCACTCGTTATAAACAGCACACGTTATAATCAATTAGAAAACATTATTATTTATATTTCTGACAGATGATATTCATTCATTCTAAGCTGTAGAGGCGTCTCTGAATACTTTTAGAAAGAATTTGAAGCTGATGACAGAGATGAACCATGTGGAACTTGGCTGATGTCATCAATGTGCTGCCTAGATCTATAAGCTGTACAAACTACAACAAAAAGCCAAGCTGACTTATGTGACATGTGACAAAATACACCAATGATCAATTAATCAATTATGATGAAATGAATACTCTCAACACAGCCCGACTCTGCCACTCGACAAGCACATACCGCTTAAAGGTCACAGGTTAAGGGTCAAGTGATAGAGAATGAGGGAGAAAAAGAGGAATAGACAAAGATTAAGGGAGGATCAGAAATATACAACCAGACCAGGCACATACTGTAGATAAACACACACACACACACACACACACACACACACCATCTTGGTCAGAAGTAAAGGACTCTGGCCCCCTCAGTTGTCCGGCGAAGAGCTGACGTCCTCTCTGGAGACGGGTGTTGACAGCCAAGGGCCCTTCCAGTAAGGGTGGGGGCCCCTCAAAGCTGAACACAAACAGAGCAATCAGATAACCAAATCAGAACCTAAAGAAAACATTGCCTCATCAGACAGAAATGATCAATCACTGACTCTCTCGTCTACCTGATTATTGTCCATCTGATTATTTGCAGCACTGGTGCCATGAGCAAAGATGATCAAGCCTTAGGATCAATTTATCGACTAATTCTGTATTTGTCTACATATGGCCCTTTTCCACTGCAGAATCGGTACGGTACGGTACACTTTAGCGCGGCACGACTCTACCCACTTGTAGACCGGTCCTGTTCCTAAAACTAAAACGTGCAGTGGAAAAGGCCAAAATAGGCTACCTCTCCGAGAAGGAGAAGGATGGATAGAGCTTTGGACACAGGATACTAATTCCCACATAAGTTTCTAAGTTCCCACATAAGTCAATTCTGCAGCATATTTGAATCTGTGTACTTTTGGGTTTGTACATTAGTGTAGTATTAGGCAAAATGGTGTACACCTTGCAACACATTCTCACTCATTTGCTGCCTTGTCATAGTTGTCCACTGAGTAAATTTATAGTAGTATTCTAAAATGCTACATGTTTTCAGAACCATCACTGCTAAATCTAGGCTTCATTTCACTCGGTAAAAGAATCCACAGTTGGCGCATCCCACAAAGATTATGAAAACAGCATAATGGGGAATGGGGAAAACGGAGTAAAAGGAATAAGTAACCTCTGTTGCCATAGTAAGGCTATGACCTTTGAACCTAGCCTAAGGCTGACCTCCCTGACCTCAACAAAATAATAAGTAGGCCTCAGGTTAGGTATGCACTGAGGTATTTAAAGATGATCCGCATTAGCAAACCTCAATATGAACAAGATGTGCTTAAACCGTCCAGATTTTAACACCTTTGTTAAGGTTCAAGTGAATTATTCGCCTCCTTGTTATTCTCTGGTCAGACTTACATGTATGGCTCCGGATCTATGGGAGATGGTATAAGATAGAGTCCAACAGCGACGGCCAGAAATGCCACTGACACCGACACAGCCCAACGTCCAGCCCTGTTCACACAGATCATGTTCATACAGTAATCAAGTTACAAATTTTAACACAACTATATACTGTAGGCTAAGTACGTCCAACTGTCCTGCATGGTATGATGTCATGTTTTCAACAGGATAACCCGTGTCCCGAATGGATAAATAAAACTGGAGAGCGGATTGAAGGGGATGCAATTAAGTAATCCATATTTCCTAGCGATGTAATAAATTCCGGAGATTTTTGCCCTCTGGTGAGGAATTGCGCTCTGTCTGCTCTCAAGACGGGCGCCGGCAGCGCACTTGGAAGATGACCGGCGTCTCCAGATGCCCCGGATCGCAAGTGCGGATCTGAAGGCCAGGCACACTCTCAGAATAACAATTATGTGTTGTTGTTTTAAGAATAACAAAATAATAACAACCAATCCAAGTCAACTTGCTACCTACACAGCACGTCGCGACGCGCACTGTCCGTAAATCTTTTTGAACAACAAATAAGAAGTTTATAGCCCGATTTGAATTTACGTTCTATTGATTTCAGACAAAGACAATTCATTTTCATAATGTCAACTCAAACCATAGCCTTGTCTCCGTTGTCCTCTTACGCAAGCACGCCCATACAGATCATAGCATGCAGTATGCTTCAACTTCCTATAGTCTCGCCCCCGCTTGTTAAACTAGTTCACAAAGCAGTCAAACTTACATCATTCCTTTCCTAAATTCTTGTCGTCCTCACCCCTGTTCGGCAGGTTCTGTCTGGCGTGTCAAGTCGACACCGGCAGTGGTAGCCATGAAAAAGTTGGACTCTGTTCTGCTTGCAGTGTCTCACGCCGGTGGGGGGTGGGGGGGGGCGAGAATATCTATTCGTGGGAGGGGCCGAATCGTTTCACTGTTGGAAGACATTTAAGAAAAAGGGTTCACTCAGAGGACAAGGAAATTAACTAAAACAGATGGCCATGGAAACGACGTGCGTCTCCATTGATGACATCATCTTAAATGTATGCTGCGTTGCATTTATGGGGATAAATATTTAAAGGGAGAAAATGATTTGTGGATACACTACGCCCAATTCAAGGATGACACACTTTCTTAACATTTGTTAATAAGTGTATCCTCTTTGAGATCAAAGAGGGTAATGGAACTAGTCCTCCGGAATAACCCGTCTTTCCACAGGTGTTACCGGTAAAATGAGTCCGGTTTATGTACTCTTTGATGCTGTTGTTATTGGACAAAATTGCTCATAGATCCATAACAATGCAATTCAGGTGTGGAAATAAAATTGAAATAAAGATTCTGGGGGAGTGTGTTTCACACGACTCAGGCGACACATTATTTGGTAATGTATGCCTCGTCTCTTGCATGAGGGCGCATGTGTTTTTAATTATTGCATGTTCCCACGTTTTGTGTTTGTTTTGGAACATTGTGTCTAATTCAAATAATTATCTAAAGGGTTTGAGTTAATAGTTTTAATCAAAACAGCACCCTGCTTCTCGGACATGGACTATAAAATGGGGCTTAGGCCTACTTAACAACAAAATACAAGAAAACACAACATTAACATTTTAGCAAAATGTCAACTTTATTTAATGAACTCTGACCTTTGACATAAAAGGCCACATTTTGGTAACATCTCAAAGATGAGTTACCTACAAAAATAAACCTGCATCAACCTGCACCGATATTCTAAAGAATAATACAGCGATATGAATGTCGCGAGCACTCCAGACAGAAGCAAACCGTCTCTCTATGCACCATTAACAACAAAGCCAATAGTACCCGAACCAATCGACATCACGGAGGTGCAGCGCATAGGCCAAACACGGGACAACGTGAGAACATGAGTGCGCAAAGACATTGAAGACCCAAATAGTGGTCTCTCCTCCATAACATAAGTCGGAGCGGCAGATAGGCCTACGGTCTTCACACAGCTTTTGCGTTTACTTTTTTGGCAATAAAACTTCAATGTTGATCCATTAGCATATGTAGGCTATTCATTTATATCCATACTGATTGATTCAAACCTATGGACTACAACTGGCCTACTGATTTCCTTAACAGCCATGGATAATGCATTACTATCCATAATGCATGCATTTCTGTGTATAAGAGATTATTTTAGTAGTATAACCACATCAATACACTTTAGAAGGACCCACATCATATAATAATAATAATAATAAAAGGAAAGAAAACATTTCACAGTCTCACTTTAAATGACATATCTAGCAGGATCTTGTGTTGCCATTAAAAAAAAGAAGTCAAGTTTCAATTTAGAAAAAAAAAAAACTACTGACAAAACATATCTATTAAACTATTTTATCAAAGAGAATTATAATAATAACCAAAGACATAGGCATTTGGTAAATTGGAGCCAAATGTAACAACGAGAACCCAAACAGTATAAATCCCTGAATAAAAACAACATAAAGTGCCCATAATAAAAAGCTTCTTAAGATCACTGGTTCTATAGGAACTAGCCGTGGTGGTTTGCTAGATCTAAGGCTTAACTGAACCACTTCTATAGTAATGGCTTGGCAAAAAAAAATTACTTCACTCCTGCTCTGACAGACTTGCAATTCCAAATAATGTGAAACAGACCCAGTGTTTAAAAGGTTATAGTTATATATTAAGGATATGCCCTTACACAAAGTCAATCTAAACTTGCCTCACTTTAATGAGGGCTTTGACTGCTTGCACCAGGCAAAACAATTTTCTAAAATTAACTTAATCTAGCTATGTATATAATCTTTTCAATAGTATCTTTGGTTATAACATCATATATTAAAATAAAATAAAACAAATAAAACAAATAAAATAACACAACTAAAAAAAAATAAAATGAATGGTTTATCACCTAATGTCATCAAGAGATTGTGATTCAGGACACAGACAATATGTTGTTACAACTGCCATCCACTAGAGGTCCCTACAGTCCAATTCTAATCGAATCCTAAGGGAAAAAAACAAAACAAATCACCATTGCAGGCGATGCATGACTTTAGAGTTCAAATGCTGTACCTGTCAGAATTTCCTCATGCAGTACAAGCAGAAACACACATACAAAAAAAAAAAAACAAAAAAAAATACACATACTGTATATAAATTCCAGCCACACACCCAAGTGGGTGATCATAATAATTGGCCTCTGTTTGCATCAACTAAAATGTCCACTCTAGAGATTGTCTACTTTCTGTTTGTTTGTTTTCTCCATTCCAAAGTGCACTTATAGCTACAGGCTTTTTAGTTTCTGCATAGCGGATAGGCTGAGCTTCTACAACACTTTGGAGCAGGATAGCGACACAAAAAAACAAGACACTAATAAAAACAATAATTAAAAAAAAAAAAAAACTGGAAAAGAAAAAAAAAATCCTCTTATTTTGCCCTTTACCTCCCCAATGTTGGCCTTTCCAATCATTCTGATGCCCTTTTTCAGCTTTGACACGAGGACAAAGCGCAGTATTTGGCAGCAGTCTGCAGCATTTGATTATGTGCAGCCCAGAATCAGCTGACTCAAGTCACAACACCCCAGTTATCAGGTCGACAGCGACCGGCTGCCAGAAGCACTTGTGTGTGGATGGGACACAGATCTGGTGAATCTGGCCCAGTGTTTAAAAGCAGACCAGACCCAGTTCAGACCCATTTGACCCTGTCTGCTAGTAAAGGACAGAGGGCCACACAGCTGTCCAGCTTAAACCTGCCCGTGAGAGGAGAGAGCCGGCGCAAATCTCTCATTTCCTCTTGTCTAGTTATAACCACATAAATCCCCCCCCCCTTTCCACACACACACACACACACACACACACCGCTGTCTCCCTGAAACACAATCCTCAGGCTTAGGCACCGTCACGCCTGTTAGAGCAACTGTAATGTCCACTTCAACATTACATCTTCATAGCGCCTTCATGCCTTCATGTTACAGGCTTTCTTCCCATGCAATGCTTATGTCAACGTCACTGCAACATCCGCAGCCTAGCGCCTCTACCTAGACCTTACAGGCCCTCTCTTTCCAAGAGATGCTATATAGCATAGGCGCCACTCATTCATTATAGACCTTTTTCCCAAGCAATGCTAATGTCAAAGTCAAAGCACCATCCACAGCCGAGCACCGCAATGCCGGTTACAGGCCTTCGCTTTCCAAGCGATGCTATATAGACGGCATTCTTTCGAGCACAAACCGGTCCAGACCTACATAAATCTACCAGCACAAAGGCACTGTTCTTACTGGCTCTTATCTCTCCGAGACGGCCTGCATCAGAACAGGCCATTACTCTTCACAGGCAGGGCTCTCTGTAGACAGGGCCTTTAAACAAGGGAAGTGGGGAGAGAGAGAGAGAGACAGAGAGAGAGAGAGAGAGAGAGAGAGAGAGAGAGAGAAGCTTGAAGGTAGGAACGAGGCTGTGAATGAAAGCAGTGATAAGAATGGAGGCAGGAAGAGGAAGATAGGAGAGAAAAGACAGCGAGAGAGAGGGATAGAGAGAAAGAGAGAGATAGAAGAGAAAAAGAGAGCCCTTTACTGCCTAAATGAGAGACGCCAAAGCTAAAGCCTACATCAGTCTGTTCCCGAGACCTGCAGACGGCCATGGACTACAGGCTCTTTGCTTTTTCACTTCCTCCGAACCTTCAACATCTCAACTTCCTGTGATTCAATCTGTTCTGCCGAGCAGCCTGCGATCTCACACTCACACACACTTTTGTTCACACAAGGACTGGTCACCAAGCACTCAACAAGGACTTCATCAGAGGTCACTATCTATCTCTTGCTGCCTCTCTAATAAACACGCCACTTTCAGTGCGCATCACAAGCCTGTTCAGTCACATCTGAAATCTAACGCGTCTTCTCTGGTAGTAGGGAACTAGAGGCATGTGACCAGTGCAGATGCAGCAGGCTGCTTCTCATGTAGGCTACTCTTTCGTTATCTACGTTCACATAACTTCCCATCATTCACTCTCTCTCTCTCTTTCTTTCAGACTTTTATTCTTTCCATTTCCTTCTGTTTCACTCACACCATTGTGTTTCGCTTTTTTGTGCGTCCATAGCGCGCTCTCTCTCTGAATACCTTCCCCCTTCAGTCACAAATGCACATGCTTGTTATCAGTCCCTCCACCATATCTGGTCAAACACTTGCTGCCTAGCTGATTCGGAACCGGATGAGAGCCAAAACTGAGCCAGAACGAGCTGATATGAAGGGTTGGCCCCCTGACTGCATGGAGTGGGTTTCCACTGAGACTGCGCATGAATATCATCAACAACCCTCTTAACCTGGAGCTAAAAGGGTGTGTGTGTGTGTGTGTGTGTGTGTGTGTTGGAGCTAGGGTGCCTATGGGCTCTGTAGGCTGATCTGTGTGAACTAATGATTGGCTCTTTTGTTCTGATGGAAGTTTGGACAGATTGAAAGACCAGAAGTCACACAGACGAGGCACACACACCACCACTAGGGGGCAGTGTTCTCCACCTGTACAGGTATGGCAGACGGGCAGGCAGTGTATTTACCCAGACCTCTACCCTTATAATCTCTCTGGTCATCTTTTGGGTTTGTTGCTTGGTCTGTCTTAAAGGGGTAAGATAAGACTATTCCGAAACAAAACAAATATAATAATAATAAAAAAAATCTATAAGCTTCACCCACATAAATTAAAATAAGGAACAAAAATATTTACAATCTGACAGCATCCACAAATTAAATAAAGAAAAAAAAAGACACTCATTCTTGTTTTCTCATTCACAAGTTTAAAGAGGTAACTGAAAAAAAAAACAATAAAAAAATGAATCAAATAAAATATTAGAGAAAGAGTGACAGAGAAGAGACAGAGGAACAAGAGGGAGAGGGGAAAAGTGATTATGGCACCACTGGTGAATTCTGGGAAAGCACGCCATGTCTCCTTGGAGACGTCTTCAAGTTCCCATGGTGCCTTAGAGTTCCGAGCGACTGTGAAGCCTGCAGCGAGTCTCCACGACGACTCTTCTCTCAAAACGTTCATTCATCTGTCTGATCCACGAGAGAGGGAAAAACTTCAAGAAACACACACTCTCTCTCACACACATACTGTACACCCACACACTCATCCATCAGAGTGGATGACCTGTGTGTGTGTGTCTGCTAAATGTCCTCTTCCCACATCTGCTCACTTTCTCTCTCTCTCTCTTTATATATATATTCATCAGTCTCTCTTCTTATTCCTCCATCTCTCTCCATCCCTCTTCTCTCAGTCTCTGGTGGTGTTGTGGGTGGGAAAAGGGGGGGTGGGGGCATTTAGCCCGGCCCTCCCACGGCCTTGAGCGCCTCTTCCAGTTTCTGCTTGTAGGTGTCGTAGCGGTGCGTGATGGCCCGCAACTGCTCCTGCTCCTCCTTGTCCAGGATGCGAAGGAAGTTGTGCAGCTCTGGGATGGAGAACGCATCCCACTGCACAGAGAGAGAGAGAGAGAGAGAGAGAGAGAGAGAGAGAGAGAGAGAGAGAGAGAGGGAGAGGGAGAGAAAACGAGAGGGAGTCTGTTTACAGAACAATTTTCAACAATTTAGACCAAAACTAAATAAAACCAAAGTATAAGACTAAATGCTTTGTTAGGCATTGTTACCATCAGACACAGTTGCCAAATGCAAATGTTGCAAATGTTTCGTAATGTTATGTTAGCGCCATGATGCGCTATGCTATGTTTATATTTCACATGGCGACGGGGATCATTATGGCAATTACTCTCAGACCCAGTGGGCATGTTTGTGTAATGTCATTTCTATGTTTGTTTATGCTAATGTTTATATGGGGACTGCAGATATAAGTTAGCCTGAGGCCAAGTCTGGCACATTGCATCTAATGACAACATTTATGTATATAATTGTACATTGTACAAATAAATTTTGAATAAAAAAATGACAATGTTTACGTCCTTTGGTGTTATGTTTATGTGTATGTGTATAGTACTATTCGGACGGGACTAGTTTTACAGGGGGATATAGAGTAAAAACGGTTTACCATATGACATACGTAATCTAAATGTCCAATTCGGACGGGACTAAAATCACAGTCAACTTTATCTGACATGGAAGGAGTAACTTGCTCTACGTTCTGCCGTCATCGTTCACGTGGTACTGTACGTCCGTTGCGTGATAGTTA
>JASCQY010000053.1:3041161-3051641 GCA_030264315.1 Sardinella tawilis | reverse complement strand
TCCATCCTCCAATCATTCCTTCCTTGCTTCCTTCACGAGAGGAGGGGCAAGGACAGAGGAAAGGATGGAAGTAAGGATAGAAGGACGGAGGAAATCTGAAATGGTATGCACCCATGGTCTACGACAGGGAACATTTATGGAAAGTCAGAGGCACTACCGGAGAGAGGTTCCGGTTTTCCGGCTCCATTCCCTTCACCTGGGATTACGCCTCTCATTGCTAAACGGAGTTGAAACTTTTGCTGAATTAACAAGCACTGGGCAGCCAGTCAAATTGTGTACAGTGCAGATAGCAGTCAATCAAATCGCAGCGTGCAAAGGTGCTCTGCCAGCTACAGCAGTTGACTGGTTGCTGATTGGTCACACCTACAGTAGGTGGCAGGGAAGCACTTGGTGACGGCACCATCTGCGCTTTTTAAAGCCTCCCATTATTAATGCATGCAGTGACACCTTGTGGATGTCACAGGAAGTGCGGTTTATTTCACAGAAAGAATGTATTTTATTTTTTTTTTTACTTGGCTCTTGACACTTGAAAATGTAAAAATGTTATGTTACCTTTTCATTGAACTCGTCACCAGAATCTCGAAGCAACATGGCCAGCTCCTGAACAATATCTGTGAAAGAGGAGAGACCAACATGGTTATGGCCACGGTTTATCCAAAGGGACTAAAAATTGACCATCGAAAACTAAAAAACTGTAAACAACAGACTAATATGATGATGAGCAGTGAACTAAATAATCAGCACTGCAAGGATATAGGTCACTTATATATATACTGCCTGAAGTTAACTACAAGGAACAGTAGAGGCATTTCTAGTTGAAACTGTCCTTCACCTTCATCTCTATTTAACCTGGCAAATCATTAACATTTTCTCATTTTCTATGACAGTCTGGAAAAAGGCAGAGCGGCTTATGAGTGAGTGTGTTTGCGTGTTTATACATTATCAAATATAGAACAAAAATTGCAAGCAAAAAAGAAACAAAAAGAGCATTGAAAGACCAATCACACACCCACACCAAGTAGTAAACACACAAGAAAGAAAAATTATAAAGCGAAAACGGGGGAATGGAACCAACCATGACTGGAAATGACACACGTCATTCCAAATGCATGCCAGGTATGAGAGCGGCCATGTGGCGTTTTCTTGGAATACTTTTGGTTCCGTACTTTTGGTTGTCTAGAAAGCAGCTTTGGGATTCCATTTATGTGTGATCTAAAGAACCCAGAGCTACTTGATCTGCATGCTTATTTCAGTGGGTACACACGTGCACATTTTTTGACATTAAGTTGATTTGGTTGTTTCTTTGTTTCTTCTGAAAACGAATCATCAACTTGTGATAGAAATAAAGTTTTAAATCTTTTTTTATATCTTGAATCTTCTGTTTTTAGATAATTTTAATATGTTTTAACCGAAAAAAAAGAAAATCCCATGGTAAATGGGAGTAAATCCTCATCACAAACACAACAGCAACAAACTGCAACAAGTGGAGCTGAAAGCACATTCTGACCTTGGGGGCAATCTGTGACCAAGTCTCCCTCGTGGAAAGGAACGGTGGTTGATATCTGTGTCAGCTTGTCTGCCACTTTATCGACTTCGGTTTCTGGCTGACCTGATGATTACCACATAAGAACAAGATGAGTCACAGTGACAATAACGTTCCAAAAAGATAAAGATAAGATGAGTGGGCCTCCTTCACCATGGTCTGCCATTACAGACGGCATTATGCAAATAATAGTGCATTAGTGCATTAGTGCATTTCCAGAGCACGTGATGCAAATAGTGCTGCACAATCAATTACTCCACAAACGTTACCCAAGATGGTATCACCCCACAACACACAGGCCACAGAGATGATGAACTTAAGAAACATTCTAATGGTGACATTTACTGGGGGAGTGTGTGTGTGTGTGTGTGTGTGTGTGGGGGGGGGGGGGTCCTGTATACATGCCGTCTGTTCTGTTAGCACAGTAGTAACTGGTAGAGCAAGTATTTTCCTTGACTCATTGCAAGTCATAGCACAAGTAAAGTTCATTAAAAGAACAGACAGGGAAGTACAGAGTAGTTTTGAAAAATGCATTACTTGCTACACACACAATAAAATAGTGTGTGTGTGTGTGTGTGTGTGTGTTCATTACCTCTAGGAGAGCCCATTGAGGCAGGTGCGGGTCCACCTCCATCAAGAGGACCTGAAAAAGAATCAGTGTCTTTGGTCTTTGGGCGAATGCAGCTGGGCAGCTTCAGACGAAACCTCTTCTTCTTCTTCGGCACGGTTTCCCGTGTTTCATCATCCTTTGGTGATGGCGTCGGTGTTGGCGTGGCAACGCTGTCCAGGCACTGGAGACGTTTGTCTGTGGGTCGCCGCCTTTTGGCGTATGCCATAAGGACACGGAACTCCTTGCTGTCCGCAGGGACGGCCAGCACCACGCCGTTCTCATCTCCAGCATGCCCATTCTCCATTGTCCCACTTAGGACACAAGGCAAGGAAAAAAAAACTTTAGGAGAGACAGGAGGGGTCGGATGATAGCCTAACAGCTAGAGAACCTACTGTATTCTACCTGGAGTACCACAACGCTTACACTAACTGGAGTAGACTACCAGAACGCTTATACCAAGATACTGAATATTTTCTCAACTGCCTCTGCTTATAGCCTACTTATAACCTCGAGTACCAGAGCGCTTGAAGGCCTACTACCGGAGATACAGTAGTAAAGAAAGAGAGAAGAGCCAATGTAGAAGGAGAAAATAAACCGGTTGAGAGAAAGGGGATGTGGTTAAATAATTAGAGAGACATTTAGACTGGCTCTTACAGCCTACTGATAAAGCCTGCATGAACCGTCCACAGTGGTGCGCAATAAAGGGAAATGATTACAAAAAAAAAGAGTGTAGTCCACTGACATTAAGAGGCGAACTATGAACAGTAGATAGTCATGGAGGATTACCAAAACGAAATCAAATGTCCTGAAAAAATAGCCTAATTTTAGGTCATAGTTCTAAAAATAATAATAGGCCTACGTGCCCATTGAACAAAAATGATTAAATAAATAAAAATAAATAAAATGTTAGCCTCATTAAGTTGCCTACCTTCACCTACATGTCCAGGCATGCCTTGCTTCCAATTTCTTTCATTGGATTAAGGCACTGATTTAAAACGTTTTTCATTCATTATTCGTGATTTTAAACCGTCTCCCTTTTGTCCGTTTTTTAAATTTAGTCACGTTGTTGTTAATTTTAAATGAACTTGGATGACATCTAGGCTTTTTCAAACAAAGTTTGAAACAAACTGGCGCAACAAACATCTTTCAAATAGCCCTACCAGTATATGAGGAAATTACAGTCCAGTGTTTCTACTCTAGAGTTGTTATAAAAGGCAGACTTACTTAGTTTGCTTAGGAGCGGTGTTCACGTCCAGCGATTCCATTATTCCTACGGTTAGCGAAAGAAGGCTGAACGTCTGAACTGAACTGTCTCACGTTACGAACGAGACTTTCACGGTCTACTACCGGAGTCTGAGAAGCACCGGGTTTATAATGCATCCGAAGGCATCCAGCTGACTTCCTTATCAAAACGTCACGGCTACGTCACGGCTAGGCTGATACTGATGACTTGCTAGAATGCTCAAAACACTGCCGAAGCCACAACATTAACGCAGAGAGGATAGAAGGTCAATATTTAAGAATCTTTGATTAAAGGCGAACTATGAGATCCTACATGATGTCACTTCTGTTTGGCCTACAGTAGGTCTAAACAGAGACAAAAACAAACAAAACGCTATTAAATCAACCTTGTTCAATTTTGTTCACCCCTAAAAATACTCGTCCATATAGGCTAGACTTACTGTACTGTAGAATGGAGCATAAAGAGAGTAATAACACAGAAGCAGCAACTTGTTGATCAGGTTGTGATCCTGGGACATCCTAGATTTCATTTTAGCATTTTTCATTGTATTGCAGCCCATGTCGGTAAAACCCCCTTTGCCCCCTGGGTGTGAAAATTAGACATAGCCTAGGCTACATTATACATAGTTTTGGTGTTGGGGTGATCCTGTTAGTATTCGAAATAAGCATTGTAGAAATGCATTCATTGACTGCATATTAGTGAAAACAGTAAAAAATGTGTCAACTATGGCTACAACAGACCGATGGCATGCAAACTGTATTCAGAGCTTTTAAAATAAGGCTAAAGTTCGAACAAAAGCTTATTAGCGATTGAAAAAAACTGTAAAAGTAGCCTAAATCACAAGTCAAAAGTTAGGCCTCTAAATACAACAGCATTATACTAGCGTACTTCTAAGATGAATAACCCACATTCAATTTTCCTGTTTTATTTGTTATTTATTGTCATTCTAAAAACCTGTTCAGATTTTACAGTTGTACAATCTGGCATGCTTCTTGTATATTAATCCAAAATAACATTGAATGATAACACTGGCAAAGTAAATGGAAAATATTTAAAACCTCAGATCCAGAAGATTTTTTTTTTTTTTTTGGTTGTCTGATAAGTCAGAGTCTGCTTCAGTGTTCCATGGGGTAACTTTATAATTGAATCACTTATGGCACAATACAATTCCTTTCCATGGTGGAACTGTCAGAAAAAAAACAAACAAAAAACTGTAGTTCTACCAACAGTGGATAATTTTCCCCCAAAAAAATGTTTCTTCGAAGGGTGACCAGACATGGTGAGTTGAGTTGTTGCAAAGCAGAAGTGGTCACAGAGACCAGTGGAAAGGCTCAAACACTGAAGGGAAATGTCCAAACACAGAGACTGAAAAATCTGTCAATGTCTCATTTTCTACTTCTAACTTTGCCAATTCAGGCAGATAAACGTCAGAAGTGGGAGGGTGTAAAGCAGTTTTGTGTGCAGATCGCAGTGACATATTGGAGCGTTTTGCTTGATATTTTCTCCTTCTCTTGGTCAGCATCTAGCGCTAGTCAGTCACTCTCTCGGCAAAGTTGTTTTGAGAAAATGGTGCAACAACCTGTGACCCCTCAGTCGTGACATTTAGCCACTTGAATATGATGTCACATTTGCAAGAAGAAAAAAAAAACGAGGAAAAAAATAAACATTCAAGTAGTTCCATCTTAGTACAAAATAAAATGTACGACCAATCTATTATAAGTCATAAATTAAATAATTAAAAAAAGATAATAATGCCATCGTCAAATGCCATCATTTTTTTCTCAAAAGGAAACACATCCAAAGAGGTAACCAAATCCCATGCACAACAATGCTTAAAATTCACAAATAATCAGACTCAAAATATAAAATATAACCATCAGATCAAGTCCTAAATATTTAAATCCGGTATGGAGGCAGGTGGAGCATGAATGTGATTGCCTTTGACTGACATGCAAACACGGAGCTGTTGTGCATGGTTCTTCAGAAGTTCAATTAGCCATCTGAGTTTGATCTCGGACTAGGGCCCACTTAAGCACAGATCTGCATCTGAAAACTAGGCAAACGAAAACAAAGGCTGAACAGACCTTAATGGATATACACATATTTGTGCCCCCCCCCTTTATATCTTCCCATTCTTTGTGTGTGTGTGTGTGTGTGTGTGTGTGTGTGTGTTTGTGTGTGTTTGAGAAAGGAGAGAGAAAGAGAAAGAGTGGTATGTAAGTAAAATTCTCCTTTATGTCACAAGCACACGTCAACGTTGTCTCTTCCTGGCGATGACACTTAAGCGTTGGCTCGGTTTCGCTGCAAAGAAATAACCACGAGCTGTGCCTGCCCCAACTGGTCGATGACTCTTCGGGATTACAGGAAAATCAGCACTTCTCACCAGTCCTCGAGCTGATGGTGACACACATCAAACCAGCCTCTGCCCATCAGTTCTTCGTGTTAGATAAAAAAACATTAATGTAATGTAAACATAAACCAACTAATGCACAAATGTCAATCCATTCATATTGCATTGAATATGGCTCAGTTTTTCATCAATTTGTTTCTTAATTGTTTTTCTAAATATACATGTCACAGTCACACAACCACCATCACCACCACACTCGTTAAAAAAAAAAAAAAAAAGAAAGAAAACTGAGGAAATAATCAGATACAGCAGTAATGTACATATATCTCTTTCTAGACACATCAAATGAATTATAGCCACAATGCTACAGATTCCCTGGAATCCTTCGTGAAGCAAAAAAAATACAAATAATAAAAAAAAATTAAAAATCCAAAATGGCTCCTTGTGTTGACTTTCAGGGCAGGGTGCCTTTCTTTCCCTGGATACGGAGAGATACAGATTCTGTATGCCGACACAGTCTGCGCTAATTAACATTATTTTAGTCAACTCAACAAAGAAATAAATCACTGGATGATGGGGTGACCTCTTGTAACGTCTTGCTGTGAATGTGTGTGTGTGTGTGTGTGTGTGTGTGTGTGTGTGTGTATGGCTCCACAAGTCCCCTCTATAATCACCCCATCCCACAGTTCATTCCAGATGTCACTCCAGTGGTAAGTGGTTAAGGATTCTGCAGAACTTGCGGCTTGTTTTTTTCCATCATACCTGTAAGTCAACTAAAGTGGAAAGTCAAAAGCTGAGGGCTGCAGGCTAGATGAGACAAGGGGGGAAATACTCCCTTACTTTGCTGTGTGTGTGTGTGTGTGTGTGTGTGGGTGTTTGTGTGTGTGCATGTGTGTTTGTTTGTGTGTACGTGTGTGTGTGTGTGTGTGTGGTGGGGGCGGGGGCACAGTGTGTCCCACCCTTACAGACCACAACTCTGGGACGTGTCCAGGGAGTTCACTCAAAAGGCCACCCACTCACGCTGACTTAAAACCCTCCTCCCAAAGATCTGTGACCTCTTTTAGGAATGCAGACCCCATCTACCTAGATTCCTCGTCTCGACTACGGCTTCAGATGCCAGTGTTCCAACCAACTGGAAAACGAATACACTTGCGGTACTCCTCATACAATCAATCAAATCAATCAATAAATAACGCAATCAATAAATAAAAAAGAACAATAATAAAAGCCAATAAATACATGTCAATGAAAAAAACAACAACCAGCCCACACTGCCATGGAAGAGATACACCAGCACAAAGAGAAGAGAAACTCCTTGACAAGGCAGAGTTTGTCCTGCTTCCAGTTCACTGTAGCGCTCGGATTCGGGACACGGGGGTTCAAATGTAACAATGTAATGTCATGTCCTTGTGCCCATTACTTGTTTTCCACACTATCTGCGTATGTGTGTGTGAGTGAGTGAGTGAGAGTGTGTATGTGTGTGTGTGAGAGAGAGTGTGTGTGTGTGTGTTAAAAAGCAGAAAGACAGAGGAGTACTCCAGTAATCTCAGTAACAGGCTTGCTGAGGTCTTCAGACTGACAGGCAGACAGACAGACTGACAGACACCTCTCTGTGTCCATGCCGTCTCAGGAAGGGCAGAGGAGAATTTGACCTTTGACCTTTTATGAACTTGTGAACCCCAGCAGTCGTTGCGCTTGTGAAGCACCCAACATGGTCGGCGTCAGGTCAGCCTCCCTCCAACGCGCCCACAGGTGCGTGTCACACGGCGGTCTCCAGGTCCTCGTGAGGGAGAGGCTGGCCCTTGAGGTGAGACTCGATGTACGCCACCAGCTGCGTGTCCCCGGCCTCCTGGGCCTTATCCTTCGGACTCTTGCCCTGAGAGACACAGCAGACACACTCCGGATTGACTCTGACTGACTGCGTCATTTACAGTACACACATATTGTACAGTGTGTCTATACTGTATTTATGTATATAATATATATTATATATTTATGTATATAATATATATTATATAATACCATGCCTTGGGATAACTGAAATTTACAGTACGCTTAATCAGTCATTTAGCACTGATAACATACATAATATACATTACCCAACCAATACAATGGAATACAATGCTTGGAGTACTGAACTGATGGTCACAAGAATAACCATTCATTCATTCATTCATTCATTCATTCATTCATTCATTCATTCAATGTTGATCAATGTTGAGTGACTATCTAGGCCAAACTGGAATACACTCCCATTCTTGGGCATGATTATGCTCCAAACGATTGACAACCATGATAACAGCAGGGAGTTGGGATGCAGTATCTGGTCAGAACCAGTCCACAGGATGTCCAGTTTTAACTTCAAACAAGGGCTTTTTCAAAGTCCTTCCAAACAATGATGCTTTGTGCATGCAAAAGGAAGGACTGGGGAAGCTTCCAGGAAAATTACAGAAATTTTAGGCCCTGTTTACACGTATCTAGATTTTTTTATAGACTGATATTTTTTATTTATTTTTTTTTTTAAATGTGTTTAGAGGTATCTACAGAATCCAGCTTGTTGAAATATCTCAAGTTTGGAGGGCTTTTTTTGTTTTAAATAAATATTTGAGGTGTAAACGAAAGGCCCTAATGGATAAAGAAATATACATAAAAAAATATATATTTATATCATAGCAGTTAGCACCATGATCAAAGTCCGATGGGCTCTCTCAGGTCTCCAGATTGTTTTTTTTTTTTGGGGGGGGGGGGGTAAAAGTTGTGCAAATTACAGGCATGACACTCATGACAAGCATGATCAACCTCATCAACGCAAGTGGAAATGAATAGAGGAATTTGAAGTGGACATACTGTGAGAATCTTGTAAATGTGAAAGGGAAAACGGTTCTTACTGTATATGACTCTCAAAGTTACTTCTATCAATTTAGCAAACTATCACAGTTGCTGTGGCTGCTGGACTAGCTCTGCTCTCCAGACTGTTATTTTGTGGAGTAAAAGTTTTGCATATGACGAGCATGAGGACCTGATCAACCTTGTGAGAATATAATAGAGGGATTTGGAAAGTTTATATAAGACTCTTGAAGGCATGAAAGAGAAGACATTATTAGAGCTGAAATGTATTTCAATGTAAGCCGGTGTGGCAAAACACAGATGAGCCTGTGTATGCCTTAATCCTAATCTCAGTGTTCTCCCTAACACTAAGCCCTAAACCCTAAGCCCTGAGCAGAACCGAGATTTAACTGGCATGAATCAACCATCGATCATGACATGATTTCATGGCACTCAAATATTTGAGGGTTCAGGGCCCAGGGCTTGTGTGTGTGTGTGTGTGTGTGTGTGTGTGTGTGTGTGTGTGTTCCTTCAAGATTTCCAGCTTTAACTATAGCTTCTGTAGTGAGAAATACAGGGGAAGTAATGTGAAATATTTTGCTGCATCCACTAAAAGGGAGCCAATGCCAACCCTAGCCATGCCAGTCTCCAGATGACAGCATGGTAAACACATCAGTTCAATGGGTCACCTGATTCACATCTGACTAATGGATGAGGAATTCAACTATTCATTTCTGATGAAAACACGATAAAAAGAAAATCCCCTGACAAACATGCTGTCCTCATTTTTATATGTATTTTGTTATGATGTTTGTCTGGCACTGGAAAAACCAGCTCGTCTGTCATGCGTCACCTGCGTCACCTGCGTGACTTGTGTCGCCTTTAAGTCAAATCAACAACAGCCTGTCAACTGGTGATGTAGGCAGCTCAGGTGAGGAATCATCATCAAGCTCTTATCTCTATCAAAGACGTAAGCACAATAACAGTGTTCACCCCCCTGCTTAGCTACAGGGAGGAAGCACTGCCACCTGGCCTATTGTTAAGACATTAGACACCCAGTGGATACTGTTATTAACTTGGTCACGCAAGGAAGTTTTATTCTTTTTGGGGTTGCCCCCTTAAATAATGTTCAGATGTCAGATAAATCAAAGACACACCACACCTCTCCCTTTAAATAGTGTCACTAACTCAGATGAAGCAATTATGTTTTAGCTTTATCAGTTTCCTATAACTAACTCAGACAAAGCAAATATACTTTTTGTTTTGCGACAGTTTACTGTTACTATCTCTTATAAAGCAAAGGGCTTTGGTTAGGTGACAGTGTATAGTCACTAACTCAGAGAAATCAAAGAGCTTGTGTTGTGCTTGGTCTAAACGAGCTCTGTGTGGGTCCTACCTGGAAGTTGGGCTTGTTGAGGGCGGCGCCTGCATCTATGAGCAGCCTGCAGACGGTGTGGTGTCTCTGGGACGCTGCTTTGTGGAGGGCCGTCTCCCCTCTGTGGGCACAGCACAGGAGAGGGAAAGGCCCTCACTCGGACGTACAGCATAGGAGCATTCACATTTCACACTACAACAAATACTTTTAATAAAAGAAATATTATTACAACAACTACTACTACTACTACTACACTACGGCTACTACTCCTACTACTAATAATAATAACAGAAATAAAATGTGGCTTACGTTTCTCTTTCTGTGAGGTCCAAAATCAATTTAGAACCTGAGGTAAAGAAAGTGGACAAAACAAATTAGCGGGCAGAATTTGTAGGAGTCCACCTTGGTGTGGCTGTGTGTGTATGTGTGCATGTGTGTGTATGTAGGGGGTTGGGGCAGTGGCGGTTTTAGGCACGGGCGAACCGGGCAACCGCCCGGGGCGGCATTTTTTTCATTACAAATAAGGGCGGCAC
>JASCQY010000053.1:2901467-2915258 GCA_030264315.1 Sardinella tawilis | reverse complement strand
AGGTCTCAGTCTCCACTGAGTATAGTTGTGTGTGTGTGTGTGTGTGTGTGTGTGTGTGTGTGTGTGTGTTTGCGTGCAGGTTTATGCATCTAGATATATGTGTGCATGTAACTGTGTGTGTGTGTGTGCTACTGTAATATCCGCTGTCATCCTATACACCTGCCTACACTGCAGTACTGCCATGTGATGCTACTTCCCCCCCCCCACACACACACACACACCTGTCTCTCTACCTGTGTCTTATTTCTCACTCTCTCTCTCCTTTCTAGCTCTTTCTTTTTCATACCCCCATTGTTGTTCCGCATTGGAATCTTATTTCTCTTCTGTCTTCTTCAGGATGTCCACCAAAAAAACTCCAGTCGAGGAAACGGCGGAGGGAGGAACTACAGAATGTAGAATCACCCGGAGCCAGCCAGAGAATGAGGAAGAGGAAGAGGAAACTGGCAGTCATATGGACTTTGGAGACCGCAAAACAAAACCAACCAAGAAACAAGCAAACTAATGAAAAAAAAATAAAGACAGTTAGGGGGTGGGGTGTCTGGTGTGACCTTGGCTTGACCTTGGCTTGGCTGGGCCGACGTCACATCTAAACACAAAAGACATGAATGCAAAGTAACCTAGTGGTTGTACAGGGCCAGTGAGTAAGTCTGACCATCAAAAAACCATCACAAACAAACAAACAAGCGAACAATCGTTGCACATTGCACCATACCATAGCAAACTGCTAAACCAAATAGACGAGGGAGTGCGTTTGTGTGAGGACAGTGGTGGGATCTCGCTAAACTTAAAGAAAGGCTGACGTCTGGTTTAGAGTCAGAAACTGACTCAGCACCATTAATGCCTCCTGTCCAATGAACTCCCTGGAGTGTCCATTTACCTTGAGGCTCAGCCAATGGCGGCTCAGCAAAGGCTTCCTCCTTTAAGCTCATTGGATTGCATCCTCCTTCAACCCCTCCCCCCCCCCCCCCCGACATTCCCCCACCAAGCCACGTAGACCTAGTTTAGTCAGATATCCTTCTTTTTTTGTCAAATTGAGTATTAAACATGAACACACATTAGATGTCACAAAAGAGCATTTCCATTTGGGCTGACTGTGATGAAGACAACTGTTAATGGACAGTAGCATCTTTTACAGTTCTCTTGCATTGGAGTTTTGAAGCTTTGCACTGAGAGTGCTGCAGGACTTTGCTTGTATTTGTTTTGTTGTTGTCATGCTGTTATCATACATACCACCAGATGGTCTGTGCCCAAGGCCTTCACACACACACACACACACACACACACACACATACACACACATATACACATTCAAACATCCTAGATCTAGACAAAATGGCGCCAGATATAATGACTGTCTTCCAATGGCTGTCTCTGACTACAAATGGATCATCCGACACACTCATTCATCAACACTGAACACAAACCACTGAACTACAAGATGAATAGTTCATCCCTTAGGACAAGGTCCCTAATGTGTCCACTTGGCTAGCCTAGACACACATTGCGATTAACTCTGGGATAGGTTTAGCCCCGATATGGATCCAATTCTGGCCCTGATGGTACTGGACCCGACTAGAGTTCTATTCTGGGTCAGATACAGATCTAGTTAATCTCTGCGTGACCTGTTTGACAAGGCTTTTTTGAGGCCTTATACAGAAGTCAGACAGGATTGGTTGGAAAAAGAGCTTCTCAGAATTAGATCATTAATAATTGACTTAACTTGGCCTGACTTCTATTGTTTTTGTTAGCTCAAGAGATGGACCTTTGCTTCTTTTTCTGATTCGGATTCTGATTGCATGGTATTTCATTTCAAGAAAAGGAAACAAAATGAGAGAGCGAGAACATCCACACCAAAGTGCATACATTTACTTGCCGTCTGAGCACATTGACATACACACACACACACACACACTTGCACATAAATCAACCAAATACACTGCATATCAGAGATTCACATCTGATATTCACACTGGCAAGCAAGCATACCAAACTGATCGTCCGGCACTCTGTGGATCACCTTAACAGCACTGGTTGTAGAGTCCTCACATCATCACAACATACAGGTCCATCTGTTCCCCAGAGTCCTCACAAAGACACAATATCAGAATCTGTGTTTTCCATACCAGTGTATGTAATCAAAACCAGTACTACCATTTATGTTAGCCTAATGCATTCTTCCACCATCATAGTAAATGATGGCTTCATATAGCAGAATCCATATTAAGAAATCTTATCCACTGTATAATGGTGCTATTTTGTAGTTTGTTACTTGCGAGGGTTGGCTAAAAAAACAGAAAGTGCTCGGAGGCTAAACAGATTGTTTTAGGTCGTCCCTTTTGCACAGCCTTCTGGCCACCATTTTCATAGTGTTTTTATTTTTAATGGGAAGCTAGTACAATAAGGTAGTCATATTAGAAGGCAAAATGTATTTGTGAATGCATGGAGAAAAAAAAGAAAAAAAAAACATTATGTTGTGATCCCAAGAAAGGCTAATTGCTATTTTTTCTACGGTTTTTAAATTATATTTATTGTTTTAATGAATGAAAATTCCCTAGAGCTCCTTATGCCAAATATAGTGACAATGAGCACTGTGAGCTACGTTCCTTGAGGTTATGACATCATAATCTCATCCAATGAGTGTGCTTTATGAACTATCCAACATCACTTTCTAAGATGTGTGGCTGGACGTTCACACCAAGAGCAACTAAAGCTGTAAAATACTCATAAAACAATCGCTGCTAAAATCTCTGTTTGCTTCTGTTTCTGTATTCACTCGTGATGTGACCATTGCCACTATTGGCATTTACAGCTGTAGCGCATCATACATAATTTGCATAAAGTTGAGCTGTTTTAAACTTTTTTTTAGTCGTTCTATTCGCCCATATTTTGTTGCTTGTTGCGTTTGTCGCTTTGGTCAATGGAAAGTGAATTACTTCTGGTGATTTTACTGCTTTAGTGCATGACTCTTGGTATGAACGGACAGTAAAACAATTCTCTCTCCTGGATAACTATACTTCCTGTTTTATCGAACTGCATATTTTGTTTGAAAATGCAGCAGTCCAGTACATTGTAGGCTAATTACAGAGTATTTATGAAGAACACATGGTACAACAGTGCATTACTGACTTAAACCTTCACTTCTGACTGTGATTTCACTGACTAATGAGACCAGCCAAAGATGATTAATCCAGTCTTTATGCAAGTTTCTCCACTTTGCAAAATGACATTTCGAATGTAGATTTGTCAGCATTCATTTCTATTTAAATCAAATTTGAGTTTGACTGATGTGCTGTGAACTTGCATTGTTTCCAATGGCCTCAGACAACAAAGCTGAATGAGCTTCACTACATGCTTCTGAGAATTTACCAAAGATTTAGACAATTCTGGAATACTAACAATATTAACCAATCCTGTCTGATGAGGAGTCATCTACAGCCTTCATTAGTGTTCCAGTCCAATCACAAAAATGATGATCGGATCATAGTCACAAAAACAATGTTTCATTGTTATTCATATGCATAGAAATACACCCACAACTTTTTTGTGGCCGTCATTTTTAAAGGAGATGTCTGGTGTGAATCAGTCAATGGTCTTCTTGTTCAAGGTCACTCTAAGCTGTCTGTAGGGGAAAAAATCCAGAAAATTTGATGCAACATTGCCTAAAAACCAAACCAATTACTAATGTTAACTGAATCATACAACAGGGCCATGGATGGGTTCACTCTGTATTTCTCCTTTACAACACAAGAGGAAACATTAAAAATACATATATTTGCAGACACATTTTGTGTGAAGGTTGGGCTTGTCATGTGTATGCAGTTAATGTTTCAGTTACAGAGGTTTTTTTTTTCTTCTGTGTGATTTATCTTGCTGTGTGTTTTTTTTGTTTGTAATAACTCATATCTGTATGTATTATGTCACCAAATAATGACACAAAACACAAAAAAGAAAAGCAAAAATGTAAACTGATATTGCTGTTTAAATAAAAAAAATGAAAATGAGTGCTTAATTATATAAAAAACTTACACTATTGACGACAAAGAACAAGACTGTGGCAATTGCGAAGCTAATCATCAAAAAATGGACGTCTGGGTCTGGTTGAGTGACTGTCATTAACTGGTGCTCGATTGCCTTCTGTAGAAATTAGTAAAATAAAAAAAATAAATGACAGATTGTTCACCACTCCTGCTGAATAAACCACTAGTCAATATCAAGAGTGACAAAGCTGTTTTTTTATTCTACACAGACCTATGCACTTCAAAAAGGACAATGATTGGGCAGCACTGTAAATTAATGTTGCAGCCCTTTCTTTGCATGGATGTGTGTGTGTGTTTGATGGATACAGAGAGAGAGAGAGAGAAGAAGAAGACAGTGAGTCAAGCCTGTGGACTGGACTCAAGTCTGTGTGTTATACTTTGCCAGTCCGCGAGGGTCCGCTAGGGTCCAAGTGACGTAAGTTTCATCACTGGAGGGTCTAAGCGCAGTTTTGTTCTGATGTCCCTGCACCTTTCCATTTTTTTTGGTGCTGTAGCACACTTAGGGGTAACTAACAGCACATGGAAAGAGTCCAAGTAGACTAGAAAGTATATTAACAATGTGTCCCTGGTGTCTGCAACTGAACATGTGCATGGCTTGCCCGCAAGCCAGTATAATCAAAGCCTTCAGATTATATTGTTATTAAACATGCAGAGCCTGATTCTATCAATTAGTTGAGATTTAAACGGATTACTCAATTCTCTTTTATGCCAATGAGGCAGTGATTTGATTGGCTGATGTTGTTTATGGCTTGGTTTGGTCCCCAGGACATATTTGCTTCCCCCTGCTGGAAAAAGACAGATAGAAACAGTATATACCAGTAGTTGGTTATAGCTGCCATAACAATCTTATATGGTTTCATACCAGTAACCAAGAGAACAATAAAACAAGGTTACTCTATTAGATTTTTGCTTTTTTTTGTTGTTTAGTTTTTTTTGTTTGTTGGTATTCTTATTCCTAATGTCAGTACTCAGAGTCAGTGACCTCAAAGAAAAGGGCTATAGGTCCTTTAAGATGGTCAAAGTAGTTGGCCAGTAAGCTTAACCATCTTAAGGTATGGTTAAATATCGTCACAAGATGGCTTAACCTGTTGGGCAGTGAAACTGGACATGGTTGGATTAAGCCGGTCATGATGGTACAGTATATCGAGCTGGAAATCGCCAGTATTTCCATCACAAACTGGTAAAATAGCAAAGCCATCAAAAATCATCTTGAACAAATAAGAAAACAAGCTGGTCAAACCACTTTGACTCATCTCAAACAACTTAAACCAGTTAAACATTCAGCATTTACAGAGTCAAGGATGGTTACGAATACTATCATTTTCCTTTTTTCTGTCTTTTTTTTTTGGAGCACATTTGCTGAATGAACAGTTGGAAGGCAAACTTGCTGACATGCCCCAAAAAATAGCAGCGGATTTGCAGATTGGAATTTAAATCATAACTCATGTTGCATGATATGTCATCCTTAAGCAGTCTTCCAATTCCATTACAGATATTTTAGAACATGTATTAAATGAGGGAGCATTAGGATATGTGGACCACAAATATTACTGACTCAATTACTTTAATTAGATATGACCTGAGTGTCATCAGCTGCATATTTTCTTGTCCAGTTCTTTTTTAACGTTACACTTTTATCACGCATGGTCATCTTCACCTCCTGCTTGCACTTCGAAGTCTGCTGCTTTGTCAGCGCTAAATGCGTGTCCTTTGTCGTCTTGTGCCTGGTGTTCCTTGGCCTGCATAAGCAATGTCTGGTCCACTCACCTGAACCATGGCTGTAGTCTTATGTGTTTTCTGTGGTTGCAGGGTATGAGTGGTAGCCTGACGCATCAGACGCTTATTGCACTTTGTTTCTCTCTGTTCACAGCGTCTGAACCCTCTCCATTTGGATCTGTTTGCTTCACAGTGGGCAGATACTCCAATCACTACTGTTTGGTGGTGACTTCAAACCAATGTATACTGTTTGGCCGTGACGTATGTTACGCATCGTTTGAATTCTCTGTTCGCTGAATGGCCCGTCAGGATTTTGAGACAAAGCAAACGCAGTTAATTCGCTAGTTTCCTAGACTAGATGTTGGAAGTAAATGAAATTGACTGGAAGCATTAGGCGGCGCTAGCCTGGCTACATGAATGGGAAGTCTACTGTGCATGGGTTGTCTGCTCATCCTGTGTTTGTGGAGATGTTGCTGTGTGTGTGTGTGTGTGTGTGTGTGCGCAGGATCATCCCTGATCCTGGTGGTGGGGATCATCCCCCCTTCTGGTTTTGATACTCCTGTATCTCTGCATAATTATTTTTCTCTCCGGTTTTAACCCCCTTGATTATTCATGACAGTAAGTGATGTGACTAAGACTAAGTAAAATGAAAAGTGGCAATGTGCAATGCAATGTTCCCTGAATCCGGGCTGCTGCCACTCATCGGTGTGGATAGTGGCGTTCCACAATTAACTCCGGCCTCCTGTCATCTTATGGAAGCTAAGCAGCCTCACTGGATCATTTCCATTGTTAAAATGGTTGTATCTGCATTCTTGTAGGCCCACTGTTAACCTTAGTGTCTTGATCCTCTTGCCTTTTGGGGCAGGGCAGGGTGTCCTACTGTAGGTGGGCAGCAGGCTGATCTCCCAGTGGTGGGCCCTTTTCACCTTTCTGAGCTGTCTGTTTCTCACATGCGGTGTATCTGCCCTCTTATTGCAATAAGTAATGTATGTGACTTGAGTGGTGGTGGCCCTTCTATGTTTGTTATTTAATATTGTTTAATAAATGTTATTTATGGAAAACATGCCTATGTCAAACAGTAGGCCTTGATCAGATTGTCAATTAACAACAAAAAAAAATTACAATTACTCCTTCATTAATTTGTAATTACATAAGTGTTCTGGTAGGCTTTGCATTGTTATATACCTGTACATTGCATTGGCTAGGCTGTGTGCCGCCTTCTTAAAACTACAAGCCCTGGAAGAGGACAGTCACGTAAATACAGCTTTGTCTTAGTCTTTTGAGTTTTTACATGTGCAGAGTGATTGAAAACATGCTGTGAATAAGAGGAATTTGGACACAAACTCACAGGGAGTTCACAGCTAGGGAAAAATGATCGAGGATGCACCTATTTGAAAACAAGAAAACATAAAAGAGAACAATAGGCTGGAGAATGAAACCAGCAACACTCCAGAACGAGTCAACACTGGAGCAGCTTTTCCCAAATATAACAAGAAAATGAGGGAAAAGAACTTCCAAGGAGAAGTTGCATTGGTCTCTAATGTAGTTATTCATATTCCATGAATTTGACCACCTCCTCCCAGAATATTATCCGTATCGGTCTACATAACGTATGCCCTTTATCTCAAACGAAATAAAGTATGAAATCCATTATGAAAATACAACACAAACCTCACCATCTCGTATGCCTACATGATATCATAAGATGTAATGTTATAGGCTAGTGGAAACCTTGGCGCACCTTGGCTCTCATTTATCTAACGGAACGGGAAAACCAGCACAAACTGGTTGTGGATTTCTTTCATAGCCTCCCATTGTTGCATACCTTTTGACAGACACTGAGGGTGCGGTATACCATCTCACCACTACTGTAGGTGAGAGATATTTCTACAGAAGGGTTTATTTCCTAGGGAACAACACAACTTTTCATCTCAACATTCATCATGCCACACTTGTAACAGAGGTCGTCCTGCAGTCTAGCCCCAGGCTCGACCCCATGGTAACCTCAAATCTGTCCTCAAGTGCCCTAGCCAATTCACCAAAAAGCCCAAAATCAGTCAACTGACCACGAGAGGTTAGTTGCAAGTCTATAGAGTTGTTCATTCTGATCCTACTTTCTTCTCTACTTTCTTCTACGACCCATCTTAGGAAGCTCATGAGGAGATTCCTGTCAAGAACATTTTATCAGTGATGACTGAAAACACCAACCCCATGCATGCCGGTTTAACATAAACTGCGTCTCAGTATTGGATTCAATTCAACGCGTCTCTTCCAACCCCTACCATGTCGGTTCAGTTTTCTGATGACTGGGGCATGAGCGAAGAGGTTGAGGGCCTTGGTGGCCCAAGAAGGGAGTTCTTACGCCTGTTAATGATAGCTCTTGTGCAGTCTGATACATGAAAAGGACGAGCGGAAAACCTGGCACTTGATTCAGCAGGTGCAGTTGTCACAGGTAGGGGGCGCCACGACACCCTGTCTCCCAACATGCTACCCCAAGGAGGAGACCACCCCCCCCCCCCCAATGAGGTCCAGAGGCACATGTCATATAAAAACAATTAGTTTATTTCGAAACGAGTTAAAAGGGTCGACAACAGTTGTCATAGTCCTTGGCCGCCTAGCCAGTTGGCTTTCCCTTCATGTCAGGTGAGGTGCCCAGCACCCCCCCCCCAACCCCTCCCCCCCCCCCCACTCAATCAGAGTCCATTGACCGTCTCTCATGTGGTCTCTGGCTTTGCGGCACAGATGGAAAACCATACAGTAGGTAACAGAATGCCACAGTACAGTTGCAGCCTACAACAGCTAGGTCTCCCTAGCTAACTGAGCCAGGAGGTAATCAGTGCATTTACACCGAACCAGCCATGACTTACAGGCTCCACAGGACACCGCTCTGTAACACCCAGGGCTTCCAGCTACTTCTGTGGGTCTTCTGCACGAAACGGGCTACTCATTGCCCCTAAGGGGAGCTTTGTCTCTTCACCCACATTGCTTCCTCTGCCCCACACAATGCTGAGGCTACTTTTAAAAACCCCAACCCACATCCAATCATTCAATAATCACCTGATCACCTGCCACCAATTTCAAATACATTCACTTTTTATATCAAAAGAGGATTTAGGTAACGCTTTTGATTACAGCTTGTGAATTACAGCATAAGAAGCTGGTAAGAACGATGCAACAAAACTGAAATTTATGTGTAATGTTAGCATAACTACAAGGTAAGTACAGGGCGAGATGTTTTTGTCTAGGTTTGCTTCAAAAGTTGTCGAAATAAAATAAAATAAAACATTTCTTTCTGTGTTGATTCTTTACTTGTTTAAAGCAGGGTTGAATGTGCGACTACAGCCCGCACACCCAATATACAGTATATACACTGCTCAAAAAAATAGGCTAAAGGGAACACTAAAACAATACTGTACATCCTAGATGTCAATTAATGAAATGTTCCAGTTGAAAATTTAATCACATAGTGTAAGGTGCTGAGAAAAGAATAACATAACAAAAATTGTCAATATAAAATGTATTTATTAACCCCTGGGGGTCTGGATTTGGAATCCTACCCAAAATCAAAGTGGAAACTCAGAATACGGGCTCAGCCAACTTCAGTGGAAATTCCTCAGGACAAGTCAAAATGAGGCTCAGTAGTGTGTGTGGCCTCCTCATGCCTGTATGACCTCCCTACAAAGCCTGGGCATGTTCCTGATGAGACGCCGAATGCTTCCTGAGGGATCACCTCCCAGGCCTGGATTAAAGCATCAGTCAGCTCCTGGGCAGTCTGTGGTGCAACGTGGCATTGTGGAGCCAGACATTAAGTCCCAGATGTGCTCAACTGGGTTCAGGTCTGGGGAAAGAGCAGGCCAGTCCATAGCATCAATGCCATCATCATGTAGCATCTGCGTACACTCTTCAGCCACATGAGTTCTGGCGTTGTCATGCATCAGAAGGAACACAGGGCCCACTGCACCAGCATATGGTGTCACGACATCTACGATGTATTGTTTTTGTGTTCCCTTTATTTTTTTGAGCAGTGTGTATATTTTTTTGGTCAATTTTTATGGAGTAGACACAAAAGAGATACAAAAAACATCAAGGACAGAATCAAAGAAAACACCCAATATTAAGGTCTTCTTTATGTGTAGTTGTTTGGGACTTTGAGTAATTATATTATGCTTTGTCTTTACTTATGATTAAATATTCAGAAAAGACAGGGTTAATGCGCGACTTCATTTTACAGCCCACTCATCCGATCTTTGGGTGTAGTTACAAGTAGTGGTGGGAAATTAGATTAATAATAGCCTAGGCTACTATACTTACTCGTTAGTTATGGCGATTGTTTCATTATGTACAGTACAACCTTGTGTAGCCAGCTAGCTTACTGTAGTTGCGTGTGTGGAATGTTAGTAAAGCTTCACTCCTGGCGCTTCAGGAACCACCTCAGTCGCTTGACTGAGAGCCTGGGCTTTTCAGTCAAGTGGCTAGGGCATTCGTCTCCCGATCTGTGGTTGCTGTCTTGTTGTGAGGTCGTGGGTTCGAGTCCGGGCGTGTGCAGGGCTGAACTAGTGCAGAAGACCTCGGTTACACTTGGTCAGATTAATGTAAACTTCTCATTCCGGTTGTCATTCAGAATCTGTCCATATTCCATTTCTAAAAACCAGAACAAACCCCCTTGAATGTCTCAGAACCGTAATACTAATAGGAGGAAAGGAAAGGATAGGTCAAACACGATGAGCACTGAGGACTGGCTGGAGAACCTGCTGCTCTGGCTTCTTTTAAGGCTCCCGGATAACATGGGGCACATCCAGTTGAGTGCATGCAGAGGCATCCATTGATGCAACCCAATTGGTTATGGTCAGACCTAAATCTTGAGATATGGGTCTGAATTTCCTGCAGGCTATCAGTAAAAAGTCCACATGAAGAGCTTAGAGTAGCCTAAATCAAAGTGTAACAGACTGCTTATAAACAATCCCCAGTCTATCTTGTAGAGCTGTGTGCCTATTGAATATTATTAACTGGGTGACACTAAAGTTACAAAAACAGACTTTTTATGGCCATTGTCTTCTCAAAGACTCGATCTCGACTCGGTCTTGCTTCCTCAAAGATTCTCAGCTACATTTAAAATCCTGGTCATGGTCTCTGTCTTGACCCTTCAAAGACTCTTGACTCACGCTTGACATTAGCGATATCGCCCCCATCAACAGTAAATTTCATTATTTTATAAGTTTGGATAGACTTGTCCTCCCTGCCCTCAATGGACAAGCCTTCTGTGGTGTAAACGTAGCTTCAAATTGAGCTAAAAGTTTTGCTTTGTGGTGATTCAGGGGAAAGAGAGAGAGAGAGAGAGATCTCATCCATCAGCACGACAAAATAATACTTCCGAAAAGATGCCCCTGATCGCCAAGGGAAACAGAACAGTGTGTGTATGAGTGTGTGTGAGGTGGAAGTGGATGGGGGGGAGGTGGTCCAGAAAGCAGGAAGATGCAATCTCAGCTTTTTAGATGGCTGTTCAGAAAAAAAAACTCTCCTTTTTTTCACAAACGCAGAGTCAGCATTTTTATTTTCTAAATGGACTCATAGTGAAACAATCAAGCTCTTTTTTAGCAGATAAATTGGCCACCTGGCACGCTTTCAGCAGACATTACCATTGCAAGTGTAGAGAGCAGAGCAGAGAGAGAGAGAGGTTGGCAGACAGTCTAATTCAGCCATTTGGAATCTGATTTCATCTTATTTCATTTAGACCACCATGTCTTTGTACCCCCCACCCCCACCACGTCCCCACCCCACCCCCCCCTTGCAATCAATTACTCGTCCCCAATTTGTCAAATTATAGTGTGCAAGGCAGACAGAGGTTGATTAGCGGTGAAAAATCCCTCCTCCCTTCAAGAAAAAGAAAACATATACACATTCTCTCTCCATGTGCTTGCTTTCTCTTCTTCTCTTCCCTAGTGCTGTGGGATGCACTTTTCTCAATCAAACCCCCCCCCCCCCCCCCTTGCCCCAATCCCCCCCTTCCATCCCTGACAGTCACCAGAACCAAACCTGTGCTGTAAGGGCTCTAAACAAGATCTTAGACAGTTCTGGGCATGATCTGAGGTGCCTTCCATTTCGCCGAACTGAAGTTCTTTCTTGGAACTTTCAAATTTTGAATGTTCTGTTTGAACATTCCAAATTCTTCATTTTAAACAGCCGGCTGTGGCAGTTTTTTTTTTTTTTCACTTGCAGAGGACTAAGCTACACACAAAAAAATACATATAATTTCACACAGGACAACCCTGGGTGACATAAAAAAAAGAAAATGTCCGTTATAAATCAACACATAGGCTATCTCTGTTGCTTGAGCTCCCTGAGTGCTGACAGTATAGGGGGAGGAATGGGAGAATTTGGTAGGCCTACAGCATAGACCGAATTCACAAACTGGCAGGTAACACTCTCTGAAAGTGGCACAGAAAACTCAAACTGAGTTTGAGTTAGCCCTCGCTGGTTAGCGTTAACTGGCGTTTTGCTATTCGGTCGTTGCAGGCCTATCAAATGTTCTTGGTTCTTCCCCTAACCATCGGGGACATGGGTTGATGGCAGGCTTTCCCTTTTACATTGCACTATATATAGTGCATGAAGTGTTACAATATAGTGTTATAGGTTACAAGACTTAAGAAAGTAAGCCTTAAGATTGATCCACACAATGCAGTGTCTAATCCAATCAGAATTCATGCAGACAGAAAATGTGAATGTCACTCATTTCAAATTGACCAATCCCTGTCTTGGATACCTCAGCATCAGTCTGGAGAGCTTCAGAGTCGTGACGCCTGACTGACGTGTGTCGAACGGTGCTTGTGGTTTCATACGTGAGAACCGAGCTCTCCCAGCGGTTCTCTCACTTTCTCTTACTCTCTCTCTCGTTCTCTCTCTCGTGCCCGGTTCTCCCGGCCAGAACCGACAGCATTGACTCAAACACAAACCCTGCAGGCTCTCTGTCCAAGCCTCAGCTCCCTGCTCTGCTCATTCGTTTGCTGTGCTTTCTCCTTCTCCTTCTCCTCCTCCTCCTCCTGCTCCTGCTCCTGCATGGACGGGATCCGATCGGGCCGGTTCCGAGTCAGGCCGGTTCCGATAGTGGCTTCCACCCAGAGAGCATCTGAGGACACTGTTCCTGGACCTCAACCTGAAACAAAAGCCCTGAGGCCGGCATTACTATACTATTGTCTTTTAAATGACCTTGTGGTCTATTTTAATACGCTTGAACCCCCCCCCACACACACACACACTCACACACCCTCTTCCCTGCCCCCCACCCCACTTGCTTTACTCCAACTTTCCCCTGCATTGTTTTAGAGGAAAAAGAATTAGTACATGGTTGGCAGAGGCGTGTTTGTGTTGTTAATGAACACCAGGTATCAATTACCTAGTGCTGGCGCGATGGTTTGGCTCGTACACACACGTGAGGTTTTGGGGGCGTTTTGGGGCTACCCTGCATTTGAAGTGTTTAAACGATATCCAAAAGCTGTTCGGCTAAGACGCGGATATATACAAGTGAGAGTGGAATAAGTTGGGGGTGGAGGGGTGGTTTCTCAAGGTTGCTGTGAATTCACACGCACACATATTGGCCTGTTTGCAGAGAGGACTGTGTGGGGTGCAGTTTGGTCAAAGACAGCTGAAAGCAGTGTCTTCCAGGACTGTGTCATGGAATGGCCTATTGAAGGAGGCAGATCTCAATCTTGCTGTGTGTGTGTGTGTGTGTGTGTGTGTGTGTGTGTGTGTGTGTGGATTTATTCATAGGACCATGACCACTGTCTGCCTGTAGAATGCACACCAAAGACATTTGACACAAGCTCCATAAACAATGACATTAATAAAAATCAATTTACACATCACAAAAATTTAGATAGGAAGAAACCACTCCCCCCAATCATATCTCTCCCTCACACACACACACACACACACACACACACATACACACACACACACACACACACACACACACACAGACAATCTCTCTCTCTCTTCTTCCAGCCCTCTCTCTCTGTGTGTCTCTCTCTCTCTCTCTCTCTCT
>JASCQY010000053.1:2840630-2855604 GCA_030264315.1 Sardinella tawilis | reverse complement strand
CCCCCCCCCCCCCCCCCCCCCCCCCCCCCCCCCCGGCGCGCCGAGGGTTGCAATGACTCCGCGCCAGGCCAGAAGCAAGAGTGTGTTTTGATCGACCGACGGCTACTGGGCTCCTCGTCAAGAGCTCCTCTCCTTCAAACGCCCGTGGATTAGTGGCTAGGCCCGCTGCTCTGGGTGAGCAACGCGGCGTTTTCGCCGCCGTAGAGTTATCTTGTTGCCTCGGCGATGTGTGTTTGTTTGGGGATTGGGCAGATTCTGGGTAACACGCAGCGGTTTTGGGGAGGATTTGTGGATTGGGTGGTGATGGGAAAGGGAGGGAGGGAGGGAGGGAGGGAGGGGGCGTAGGAGGTTGTTCACTGTATGTAAAATGAGATACAGCACAGGGAACCATGAGCTCTTCTGTGGAAGTGGATGTGTTCAGCCTCCCCCCTCCCGCCCCCACCCCCTACAACCCTCTGCCCCTTCCTTGTTTCCCTCGGCAGCTTCCAACCACGTTCAGCTGAGCTCGTGTGGAAGGAGCTTTATGGGGGATTTAATGTAGCCTGAAGTTTCGCTGGAAAAGCAACGGCTTCCCCGGCAGACGGACTGAAATACGAACTGAACTAGCTGGCTTCTCCCGGCTGGCTTCGCCAAAGTGCCAAACCGTGTTTTATGCCTCCTGTGGCAGCCTTAAGAGCGAAGGCTTAAGCCCTACTTTAGCTCTTGCAGTGAGTCAGTGTGGTGCACACTACCCCCGCCAGACTTGCACAGGAGGTCACAGGTATGACCTTGAAAATTGACTCGCCGCTAGTAGCTGGTGGCTGTTTGGGGGGGGGGGGGGTGCGTATGTTGTCTGCTCAGCTTTGACGTGCCGTTGCCGTGGTGACCATCCGAACCGGTTGGTGGCTCGGTCTCTGGTCCCGGTCTACAGGGGCTTCGGTCTGCACGGCTCAGGGTCCGGAGTTGGAAACGTGATCCTTAAATCACTCATAATTAGCACTTTCCCCTTGGCCTAATAACACGTGCTGGATCGCCTTTCCAAGAACTTCCAAAATGGAAACAGTTGGTCTGGAAAAGAGGGGGAGAAGGAGATGGAGGGGGGGGCGGTGCAGCCTATGTTTGTCCCCCTCTTTCTTAATTCCCATCAATGCTGGACTATTAACATGAATCAAGTGTAAACCTGGGATTGATGAAAATGGAGGAAATTCTGTCTCTCTTTTTCATTCTTACTGTCTTTCTTTCATCTCTGTGCCTGATATTTTTTCTCTGTTTCCACTCCAACAAACACACACATCATACACGCAGAGCTTCCAATATAGCTTCATCAAAAGCTCCCATTCATATGGACATTAATGAAAACAGGTGACACCAAAAATATTATTGAGGAAAAATTGTATCTACTGAATTGCGCACATTAATTTCATACACATGGTATTCAAATGTTATAAATATTTAGATATTACCAAATAGCATCACCATTAACTGTTACAAAGAAACATATTTGGCTTAAGAGTTATATGGTGGCTTTTTGTACTGAATACAGCATCCTTTGAATTAGGCTCGCCAAGGAGCATCAAGTGAGAATGTACGTCATAAAATCCCAGTTAGGCTAACAAAAATGAAACAAATAAACTTAAAAGGAAAACAAAAAGGAGAACAATCCTATTTTTCCTGCTGCTTTACACTCATTGTGAGTAAGAGCCGGATAAGCGTTGCTGATGTTGGACTGCAGGCTGGGCCTGGACCCGGTTCATTTCTGAGTAAGGTTCTCAAGGGCCTGGTACAAGGTCTTCAACTCCTCCTGCATCTGACCCAGTGCCTTCTGGATCTTTCCGGGCCGGTCGAGCACATCCAGGCTGCTGGTGATTGGGTCGTACCGGATGGTGAAGGGCCTCTGAATGGTTGATGAAAATTGCCTGTGAAAGAACGGGGTTTCATGTTCAGTTCTGGAGCGTCGTGACATCTTTAAAATGCAGCCGTCCATTCACAGCGAGGGACTATTCTTTAACTTTTGCTGGATCGCCACACTTCCTGACACCTCTTCCCACTCCTTGTGGGGACTGTGTTTTCACTTGTTTGGATCGTGCGCACTGGTAATATTTCAGTTTTTTGGAATAGTTTAGATGGCTTAGGTGGATTGCCTCTGCTGCGGGGGGGGGGGGGGGGGGGGTGGTTTGCCTCTGCACCCCATCCCCCCCCCCCCCCCCCTTCCTTTATCCGTCATACAGGGACCAAGGCTGCTCTGTTAGTTGAGGGAACATTTTTTATGGCTTCAATAAAGTGACAAGAATAATGTTTTGAGGAGTGAAATTGGAAAATAAGTATGAAACTAAAATATTATAAAACATTATGTGAGTCTGTGTGGCCAAAACAAAGCAACGCTATTATGTAGCAGCATTGAAGTCCAAGACAAAATTCCGTCAGGGCATAAAAAAAATCTCATCTCTTCTCGTCTTATCTTATGTTATCATTCTAGTTGATCAGTATATTTCTATTCTTAATATGTAAGCTGCATTGGTGACAATGATCTGCTACGCTATGATAACAGGTGTAACATTTGTAATAAAAACCTGGCGTTCATGCATATTGTAATCTAGGACCCCTTTGAAAACAAGATGTGGCATCTCAAGGGACTATCCTCCAAATAAATTGGTCAATTTACACCTCTCCTTCTCCTCAGCGTATATGTAGCTGCACTAAGCTACACTTGCTTGCACTTGTGCAACACTCACAATATTGATATTATAAACACACACACACACATTGGAATACACAATGCAGGTATACATACCGCAGTTTTTGTTTAGCATCCTCAAAGCTTTCAGACACAAAGTATATGGGCTGGTATGTTTCATCCTGGTAGGGTTGCACTGCAGCTTCCTCTGGGTTGAAGGGTTTGTACTCTGGTTCGTTTGATAGAGCATACTAGGATTGGAAACACAATATGGACAATTTTGCAGTGAGTTCCAGTCTTCACAAAGGACTTTGCTGGATGGAATTTAGAATCAAAGAGTTTTAGAATCCCACTCACGAGGAGTTCTCCATAGGAGGACAGCAACCCAGCTCCGTAGGCTTTAACTGATCCGTTTTGCTTGCAAAGGCCAAACTCCACTGTGAACCAGTACAGCTGCAATCAAGACGGACAATATTAAACACACTGGCAGAGGTAAATTAGTTACTAGGTGACAGATCTGTGATCTACTAACTAGGCTACTAGCCTACAGTATAAGGATACAGTCCATTTGAGTATGTTAAAATCTTTGTGACAGTACAAATCGGCATTCACACATTTCAAGTGTTTATGCTCACAGGTAACCGTATTCTTCAATAGAATCAGTTTTCCCAATATATTGAGTAATTGCTCCAGGAAGACGCAGTATGATTTCAAATATTCCTTTCTCCACAGTGGCTCTCAATCTGTGCCCATCTGTCAATCTTTGGTTGCCTAGTTACCCATTACATTACCCAAGTTTATTTGGATCAATTAATCACACAGCCACTAGAGGTCAGCAAAATCATGGTTTCAATAAACTAAATGCATTTATGTATAAACGTAAGAATGTAACTTTTTTGACTTACCGTCGACAGTCTCTCAATGTCCTCATCTGATGCACCCAGTGACACCAGTCCAATTTCCTGTCAAATCCAAAAGCACTTTGTCAGTTTGTATCTATAAATCAAAATCATCAAAAATCTATCAGACTATTGTAGAGAAAAAAACATCCCAGATGTGTGACATTGTATATACAGACATATGATCACACAAAAATATGTTTACCTGTGAAAACTGAGCAAACTCTCTGTCTGCAAGCATTGGGATATGGCCAAGGAGTTCGTGACAGCAGTCTCTGTGAAAAGATAGAAAAATGATCACGGTTTGTACAGTGCATACTGTATGTGCAAATGGACCCATACACACACAATTAGGATATGGTCCTCATGTCGTTATAAAATATACATTTTTACAGACACCTAGCCTAGCTGTGCTAGCCTCCAAATCAAATTGACGTTGGAGTCTAGAGACTCTTCATTGGGAGGGAAGGCGGGCTAAAAGGTTGTCATTGAAAGCATTCATTAAATCAAATCATTCATTAGACTCTGCACTTCACAGTGATTCGTCGGCCAGTCGTAGGAGTAGCCCTATGAAGAGTCACTAGACGTCCCCGGCAGAGAATTACATTTGTTGTCGTTAGGGGCGTATAGCGTGGCTAGGCTAACAGACACCTATAATATTCCAGAAATATCACATATTTTATAGAAGCCGAAGGCTGTGAAGAAAGCTCCCAGTCTCTGCTATCAAACACTTCAAATAAGCCTACAAAATATGCACAGTATGCATGATTGCCTGATGTCTGTCTTACTCTAACATGTTAAAGGAGAATCTGCTGTGAATCATGTTTGAGGTCACTGTGTGCTATCTGACGGACAAATTTTGTTCAACATAGACCAAACTGTGAACTGCCATTGGTAATGTTGAATTGGAAATTGAACTGGGAGTGTTTTTCTATGTCCCATTCACTTAGCTGTTTCACTATTCTATATTGTATCAACTTCTTCTTCCTCTCTACAACTCTCTGTGACTTCAAACAGGAGATCGATGAATTGATTCACACCACATTTCTCCTTTAACTTGTTAGCAGTGGAGATTTGCACATTCTATTCAATGGATTCAGCCCTTCTTAAGAATGTTCGTTCTCCATTCTAGTCCCTTACGGTTCTGGGGAGTGCATTGGAGCTGAGGGGTGGCGAATGTACTGCGTGCACTGGAACACTCGAAACGCCAGGCTCGCCAGAAAGTCACGGGCCGAGAGGAGACCTGCTACAGGACGCAGCTGGAAGCCTGTTTTCTCTGCATGAGGGGGAAACACACACACACACACCTTATCAAGTCTATCTTAATCACACCCAGACATACAATTTATCATGTCAAACAATTCAAACATCAACATTTTGTATGCATTGTGGAAAGGAAGTCTTTGATTCTATGAACAGCATCAGCATACAGCTCATAAGATTTTAAACAATGGCAGGAACTGGCACTAAATAGATTTTGTTCTCTATCCTCAAACAAACTTTTAGCCCAGAAGAACCTTGTAGTGCATGCAAGGACTGGTTAGAAGGCAGTAGGCCTAACATGAAACATGAATTGAGTTTTCATATGCAGGGTATGTGTGTTTGGAATAACGCATCTACCAACAAACAATAAACATGTAGGCTACATAAACAATAAACATGTAGGCTACATAAACAATAAACATGTTTTCAGTCCAAGATGCTAAAAAAAAAACTAAAAATAAGATTTAACAACCCAGTCTCACTGTGTCCGAGCACCCAAAGAGTCGGATCCCACTTCATCAAACATTATAGAAGAACTTATCATACTCTCTGACTTTGTTCAGTGAAGTCGGAATCCAACCAATATTGAGGTAAGCTGCAGGACAATAGTACATGGCCAAAATGGCTATATTCAGGCAAATGAGGAAGGCCCAGCCAGGTTGAAACGTCTTCCTATAGGCCTACCCCCCCACCCCCACCCCACCCCCAGATCTCACATTCCAACTGTCTGGCCCCACACACACCTCATTTTGGAGGGATCCAGATTTTTGTTGTCTTACTTCTTGGTACACACATGCTAGGTGTCGCCCTTACCTTTGAGGAAGGCAGACACGTCTCTCAGCTGAGGGATGTTGTCCTCCGCGTAGCCACACTCCTTCTCCAGCTGCTGCAGTCCGTCCAGGAACTGTCTGCAGGCGTGGGTGGGGTAGATGCTGGTCAGGGTCTGGTACACCTGTCTCCTGTTCCCATGATAAAGCAGTGGATGTCAAAATGGGGCACCTGGGTCCATTCTAGGCAGTGCTGTGGTCTAGTTTGCTCTAGTGGTTGGGTATACTGCCTGTGACTTGTGAGTATACTGTCTTGTACTACAGTATTACAGTGTTGTCAGTATTGCAGCTTCTGTTTTACTGAACTTTTTATGTGGTTATACCATAGGCCTACAGCATATGTGCATCACTGCAGCCCTGATTCTAGCTGATACACAAAAAAATCTGTCAAAAAAGGGCTCTCAATTCTCACCAGCATAAAGATAAAGTTCAAGTAGTTACTGATAGTTTGTGGAAGATCATCTCTCGCTCAAATTATAATACTGAATACTGTATATTTGTACAGCAATAATTATGCAAAAATATCAATGGGTGTTGTTATCTGTCCAAGGTGCAGGCGTATTTAGTAGGCCTATGACATCTATGCCTATAGCATCTTAGGGGACACCTGTTAGGTCAAAGTTTGGTGACCACTGCAAGAAACCAATCAAAGATTCACCTAAGGTAGCCTATGCTGATATGCAGTGGCCTGTCATACATTCAGAATGTTATTTGACAATAGTTTAGCTAAGCTAAAAAGGACAAAAACAGAAACTGCTGGATAGATAGGCTAGACAGATAGATAGATAGATAGATAGATAGATAGATAGATAGATAGATAGATAGATAGATAGAGAACAAGGACGAGACTAAATAAACAGAATCATGCTTCTGTGGGCTATTAGCTTGTGCTTGCGGAATCGGTTGACCCTTAGGAAAAATACAAGTAATAGCCTCCGATACTTACCAAGTGGCTATTTCGTCAGGTGTGTATTCTACCCTAGGCAAGGGCTCCCCTCTGTGGGAAAAAGAGGTCATGACAACTGAGTGTCCAGTCAAAATTGTGTGTCTCACAAGACAGAAAATCATTTACTCAGTGATTCACATTCCGTGTCAAAAGTAGGAATGCATGTTTTCACATAGGCCAGGCAACATTCTAAATGACAGCACCAAAAAAGACTGTGTAAAGTAAGCCTAGTAGATATTTTACATTTTAAAAACTCACCGCAAAATCCATAATGGTGTTAAAGAATAAATAATAATTGAATTCATTCTGAATGTTTGAGGTAGCCTACTGTTGTAATTTGTATTAGCTATTATAAATGCCAGGAAGATTACTTACTGTTTGTAATTAAATGCTAGTTCCGAGATAAATGTTCTCCTTTTCCTGTATTCCTTATCGCTGTAACCCTAGAAAGAGATTAAGATGGATTTTTAGGTAGGCTAGTTGGCGTACACGCAAGTACGCACAAAGAGAGAGAGAGAGACAGAGAGACTGATAGCATTATCAAATAGCGAGACTCACGGGATGGTCCTGATCCAAGTCGGGATCGAATTTCGTTACCAAATGATTGCATCTGTCCAAATCTCTTATTTTCCTTGGAAACCAGGGAACTGGAGAAATAAAACAAACGCTATCTAATTATGCAGTTTGCGTTGATTTGATGATACTGGCTAAACCGCACAGTGATGATATCTGTGTACATAAATGCTGTAATAATAGCTGAACAAGTAATTGCCTTTTTCCTCAGAGGCTGTCCGCACGTCATCGGCAACCCGTTTTAATGAGTTGAGGAAGATGTCGATGTCTGAACTATGTATTTCACATTTAATGAAGAACTCCAGGTCTGACGTGTTGTTTTTAGACTTTCTGGGTCGGCTCTCCACGTGAAGAAGTCTGGCTTCAAAAGTCTATGGACGTATAAATCCAACATTAAGAGCCTGACTTTGGATATTTAACTCTTAATTATTAGAAAAAAATGTGGGCTATGCATCCATTCTCTAGGACTCACCTCAAACACTTTCCCCGCCTTGAAGAAGCCAGCATTTTTCTCGTTGCTGAGGGCGAATAGCACGTGCAACGCAACTTTTCCGTTTTTCTCCTCAAACACACAACAGTCCCCGGTGCGCGAGGGACCCGGGGACGCAGAGGACCCACTCTCGCGGTCCCTCCGTGCGTCGTCAAGTAGGCTCCGTTTTCTACCAGCGAAGGGCACATTTTGGACAACGCTCTCAGTCTTCATGCAGACTACCGTATTCGCACCTTTTTGTATTTTTGGTATTAATTCACCTGTTTGGAAACGGAAGCCTTAATTTGTCAACTCAAATCACTTTCCCGAGGCTTCCCTTCCTTGGCTGAAAGGTGTGTTCCCCGTGCTTATGACAACGCCATGGCCTCACGTCTTTATATATGACACCACCAGAGATGTTTATGATAATTAGTTACGCAAGTGAGCGTCTGAATTTATGGCAAGGTGCGTCATGATGATACCGGTCTTTTTTGATGGAACCAAAATAGCCGGGTGTCACGTCAATATTAAAATGCACAAAAAAAAAAAAGAAAAAAAATTACTCGTGACAATTTAGTGTGTTTTTGTATGTGTGTGAATCGTGACATTTGAAATATTTCTTTTAAAACAAATGAACGTTTCCTTTGATCATTTGAGGCTCACTAATTTGGTGCTCTCCAGGGTACTGAAAGTGTTGGTTTTAAGATGCTGGGAAATTGCGACTGAAACCCGTGTGAGCACAGTCAGTACAATCTGTAACAGACAACATACAAAGTCGGAGGAGAGTGAAGAAATGTTTTATTTCTCATCAGGTACATTGCATGCACATCCTTACATATTTATAACAGAAAAATCCATGTATATTTCTAATGTATTTATTTAAAGTAGCATATTTATGTATACCGCAAAAGCAATAGACAAAGCAATAATATCTATAAGACGCTTTGAAATATGATGTTCACCTAGCCTAAATGTATTACTAATGACACCACTAAGAATTTTGTGCGCTTTCTTCACAGTTTTTTGTGCTAGCTTTTTTTTAAGTAAATAAATGCAGATGAAAAAGTAGGCTAAATATATTCGTTATGTATTACTCAAAAGATCAAAGACACAATAGAGTAATCAAATGAATAAAGCTCTGGTGTGATTCAATTGGCTCCCCTTATGTGTGAAATTGCCGTTATTATCTCCAGCCGTGCAGACGCAGCCAGACAGACAAGCTTCCGCTTGGAAGGTAGGCACAAACAATTTTCGTTTTAACTCAGAATGCCCGAGTGATTAATGTCATTAAAATGAACAAATATTTCTGCTTGAATTCACTCCCCAGATTTGTGCGCTGCTGTATAAAGGATATATAATGTGTTTATTTACAAAGATTTGTGCGTGTCGATAGCGTTAAGAAATATTGCAGAACCACTGCGCATATGAACATAATGCAATACACTACAACATGAACATTTTTAGAATATATGGTAAAAGTACTTTGAGATAAATCACACTATAGAGTAGGCTATTACGATTTGCAATTGTTGAAGCTGATATATATTGGTTTTGGATATATGGAAAGAGTATGTCAATGTTTTTTTTTTCTCCTCACAACACAAAAACAACATGCGTATCTTTACAACATTTCAACGTAATCATTAATGCAGCTTACGCAATGCATTGCACAAGATGCCCATGTCACCTATGGAGAGAGAGGGAAAGAGGGAGGGGGAGAGAGAGGGAAAGGGGTTATTTTAATTGTCTTAATATTTATTTTAATCACATTTTAATCATTAGCGCTACAGCTCAACACGATAGGGGTTCTGATGAAAATAACTTGTAGCCATGTGACTGTCTATAGCCTATTGCCAATTTTTAAAAGGCTGTTTGCAAAATGTCTCCAGCACACACCTGTGATAGTGTCAGCCAGGTTCTGGAGCTGCCTCGTGCTATCCAGCATCTCAATACTTTGAGTATACGCGTTATAGCGCACAGTGAAGGGTCGCGGGATAGTGCCGGCGAACTTCCTGTAAGGACAAAATGTAGAACCAGTAAGGCATCATAACGTGGTATCATGCCCCTTCAAAGATGCGATCTTTTACTAAAACGTGCAAACGTCTGAGTGCTTGACTCTGCTGTAGCTGTAGCTACCGGTCCAAGCTATTCGATTTGCGCTGGTCTTAGATGGATGGCATTTCTACCTGACTTTTTCCTTGGCGTCCTCAAAGCTCTCTGCCACAAAGTAGACGGGCTGGAACTCTGTGATAGGATACTTCTGAAGGGAGGTTTTCTCCGGGTCAAATGGAAGGACTTTTGGCTTGTCTGTTAAGGAGTACTGTTGAGAAGAAATGTCAGATAAGGTCGTTTAAAACTCACTTTGGACTGAATCATGTGCCTCACACACAAACAGGTCCAAACGTATCTGTAGGTTTGAACCTCTAGCCTGGACTTGCCCATACTTCATACTGTATGACGCTGCACAGAATTTCACATTGAAGTCAGTATGGCCAAGCAGCCTATTTACTGTATTTCCTGTCCCAGAATTTCAGGCACCAATGAGAAGTGAGTTTTTTCTCTATGGGTGAAGGAGGCGGTCTTAACAAATTTAGATTAAATTTCGCTTCTCAGAAGGTGGTTAGTATGTGAGATTGGCCAGATTAAGCTCATATAGTGATAGCCAGGCTATTGTACCTCCATAACATTACCATCTCAATGTTTATACCATCCTACCCCCTCTGAGAAAAACAAATGATATATCATTGATTATTTTCTATCAACGCAGTCATACTTAACAGGATACATTGCATGATTGATGCATTTTGCTGCAATTTGAATGAGTTTCGTGAACAGTTGTGCCACTCCATGTGGGTTTGAGTAGAAATAAAGCTGCTGCTTGCTTCTACTCCAACCAATATTATACTCCAGGCAAATCTGGATTTGAATTAATTTATTTTTTAACTGCAGAGCTCCCCCTACAGTAGTCACCTTTTTGGTACATTTTTGTAACAACATTGCTGCCCTGCGACTTACTCAATGAAAATCCATCACCATCATCCTCTAATCCATCACCTCTGTCTATATCTGCCTATAGCTCAGTGACGAACAGGATTCAGCTGTGTCAGCCTCTCTCATAGTGTCGGCAGACACCTCACTGGTCCAGACTTCCTGCCCTCACGCACTGTATGTGTGTGTGTGTGTGTGTGTGTGTGTGTGTATGTTTCAAAGGCAAGTGTGTGTTTTCAGCATGATGTAACTTCATGCTCCAGTGGCTATTGTTCCCACAATATACTCCAGTCCCAAGCACACACAGACAGACAACCACACGCATGCACACATGCACATAATCCATCTATTTCCCCACTGAACCACTGACCCCGTCCCCTGGTAGGCTTAGATGTAGTCTCCCACTGACACATTGAACTCATGCAGTGGTGGAACAGTGAACCACTGTCCACACACACACACACACACACACACACACACACACATAAACACACGCCTGGTGTCTGTGAAGATTTTCATTCATCCAGGTCATGGTAGTCATAAGTGCTACACTAGGTTTCTATCTTTAAAACAGGGTCACACAGCAGGGGGGCATCCTTTACACTGCAATACTACAGTATAAATTTGATTTGGCACTCAATAGCAAGTCTGATGTAACCAACGTCATGTTTCTATTTGTGTTAGCTGTATCTGAAAGGGCATTAAAAAAGAAAAACAGATGTATCACCAGGCCAGAATGCTAAATAAATTACAAATACAAACACATATACAGTAATATACAAAACATGTATATATTATTTAAGGATTTTAAAACTCAGTTTCAATTCAATTTATTTCTCTCTCTCTCTCTCTCTCTCTCTCTCTCTCTCTCTCTTTCTCTATATATATATATATATATATATATATATATATATATATATATCCTCTCCAAACACTCACTTGTAGTTCTCCAAAAGATGAGAGCAGACCAGCTCCATAGGCTTTGATCTCTGAGCCTTGTTTGCACAGGCCAAACTCTACAGTGAACCAGTACACCTGTAACACAAAGAAGTCAAGGTCAACAGGACATCCCTCTAGTTAGTTGAATCCTCAACAGATGCTGAACATTTTTGCATTCATTACTTGAATTCTTAAAAATGTGCTTGCACACACGCACACATAGACACACACACACACACACACACACACACACACACACACACACACACACACACACACACATGTAGATATACTGTAAAACATTAAATAAAGCTTACTTGGAAAATTTTACTTAACTCATTTAAGGCAATGAGTTTCCATACATTTTTCAGGTAAGCTTTACTTATTCTTTTTTACAGTGTACAGTACTGTCTCAGTACTTCCTCTAGAGCAACTGCTTCAGATGAAAATATCCTATGATGAATAGAGTCTTTGCAAGGTCCTCACCGTGGCCAGTTTCTCAATGAAGTCGTCTGGAGCACCCAAGGAAGCCAGACCAATTTCCTGCACAGACAAAACAGTTATAACACAGTAATAAACACTAGAAATATTATCCCCTGGACACATGCTTTATCACCCCATATAACAAAGGAAATGGTCCCAGATCTCCTCTGATCTAGCATTCCAGATATGCTATTGCGTAACATTTTACTACCACTTTTACTGGCTTCTCTACTGCAACAGCTGCATCCAAAAAAATGTCTGGAATAGTTGACAATAGGCTCTACACTTCTAGTCTCCAATTCTTTGAGTGCAGCAATTTGTCTAACTTACTTGTTTATTTTTTTATCACCTGGATAAAACAAATAGGAGGTTTGAAAGGCCTCAGTGAGAGATGTGCCTTAACCCTTTTGAGTAAGCTCAGAGAGGGGGGCACAATGGGGTAGGCTATCCTGTTCCACTTATGGTTTGAGCTTATTCATTCCTATTCATTGCCTTTAATACTTATTATTACTTATTATTCGAGTTTCCCTTTGGGGGAAGTTGCATTTGGGGCATTGTTGCCTTAAGAGCATTCGGTAGAGACTGACAGGAAATGAGTATGAGAGAGAGATGGGGAAGGATTGGGAAAATGACCTCGGGTCAGATTCGATATGGGCGCCTTCGCCCACTGTGTCCCAGCAAATGGCCGAAGGCCAGTGTATCAGCGAGGTAGGAATTGTTTGGGGTGTTTTGGAATGTGTTGGCCGTACCTGTGAGAACTGGGCAAAACTGGGATCAGCAAACAGAGGGACGTGGCCGAGCAGCTCGTGGCAAATATCCCTGTGAGGAGGAGACACAGGATTGGGAGCCTGGATGAGGATTAGGACTATAGGAGGCCCAAGAAATCCAAGAAATCTGTATCGGTTTGCTGGCGGAACCGAGTGGAGTTGCTACTCACGGTTCCGGGGTGTACATGGGCTTGGATCCGTGGCGGATGTACTGCGTGGAGTGGAAGACCCGGAAGGCCAGTCCTGCCAGGAAGTCACGCGAGGAGAGCAGGCCCGCCACTGGTCTCAGGCGGAAACCTGTGCATGCTGGAAGAGGGATGGGGTGTGTGAGTCTCTGCTGTTTGTGTGTGTGTGTGTGTGTGTGTATACTCAAAGCTAATGGAAAAGGAAGTAGGGCACTTATGCTGCCACAAATGGAAGAGGTGACCAATATGTGACTGTGAAAGTGTGAGTCAGCTGTGTCAGTCAGTCAGTAACATACACACTCACAAACAAACACACTCACACACATACACACATTTACACTTTCGAGTACTACTGGTGTTCAGAAACAAGTTTGTGAGATGGTTTGTAAAACCTTTAGGGATACCAACTACATGTAGACTGAAACAGACTAACGCTTCAGACAGACAGGAGTTTGTGCAATAGCGTGTAAAACTTCTATCAGTGTCAGATATATCAGATATCGGTGTGCCACTTCAGGTGTGGATCTATACAAAGCTTCTTAAAACCTGCCTGGAAGGTCCCATTGAGGGCAAAAAAAGACCAATGGGCCTCAAGCTACGTAGCTCTAAAGGTTTTAGGAAGCTTTGTAGAGTGAAGCTATGTTGAGTGACTCCATCTTACACTGCAGGAAGATTGAGATATCCTCCAGTTGGGGGATGTTGTCCTCGCGGTAGCCGCAGTACTTCTCCAGCAGGGGAAAGACACGGTTGTGCTCACGGCAGGCGTGGGTTGGGTACAGCGTCTTCAGCTCCTTAAACACCACGCCCCACGTGGCCTTCTCCTCAGGGGTGTAGACCACACGAGGGATCACCTGGCCACTGGGACACACAGACACACAACATACACCTTCACCTCCACAGCATGCACAATCTTTGAGGGTTTTTTTTTTTTATCTACAGTATGTGAACAAAGTATGCACATACACATGTTGATCTGTGAGCCTCACTAGAAGAGGGAGGGAGAGAGAAATAAAGTGTGTGTGCGTGTGTGTGTGTGTTTGTGTGTGTGTGTGTGTGTGTGTGTGTGTGTGTGTGTGTAGATCTCCTGATTCAGTGTGGATTCGAGGTCTCTACTGCAATGCAAATGCAGACTACCTCAGTGAGGGTGGTTCAATGATGCAGTACACTCTTTGTAGTGCCCACACATGTATGTGTGTGTGTGTGTGTGTGAGTGATAGTGAATAATGCCCTGCTACTGGGAACCCTGTCATTTGTCCCCTTTTGTTTAGGGGTAATTTTCTTTAAAAGGCTCAACAGGAAAGGTGTGTGTGCATGTGTATGCGTGCCTCTCTGTTTGTGTGTGTGTGTGTTTTTGTGTGATTATGCAAATGCTTCTGTGTGTGAGTGTGTGTGTGTGTGCGCGCGTGTGTGTGTGCGTGTGTGAATACTTCAGTGTGTTTGTGAAGACAGACAGTAAATATCACAGAATATGGGATGAACACGTACTGTCTGTAGTTGTAGGCAATGTCAGCAAATTCCTTCCTGCGCGCCCTGTAGACTGGATCAGTAAAGCCCTGGGGGGCAAAGACAAGACAGGAGCAAACGATATCAGAGCGCTCTGATTGACACCTGGCCAGTGGATTGACACTGGACTTAAGTAGAGAATGAGTGCGAGGGAGCAAAATTGTGTGATATTTCCTGAACCCAAGAGGCCTTTGAAAGTGTTAGTCATTCAGTCCTCTGCTGAAAAACATATTCAAATGAGGCCTTTGTAGCGTGTCTGCGGCTTATGTTGAATACATTTGAGTTTAATAGTGGTCAGAAAGAGGAGCAATTATATGTAATTACGGGGCCCAGTTAAGGCGGTGACATCAGCTTCATGGCCAGGACAGGTTTCCATGACAATAGAAAGCTGAGCGGAGAGGGTGCTATCATCACCGTCTTACGGGTTCAACGTCACGTGTATGAGTCACGCACACACACCCACACACACACCTACACCC
>JASCQY010000053.1:2716785-2729902 GCA_030264315.1 Sardinella tawilis | reverse complement strand
TCGGCTAATTTTTTGTCAGCTACTTGTACTCGACCACTGCTTCCACTGGAATGTTAGGTTTGGTCGCGCCGGCGTATTCCTTTAAGCCAGGGGCTCTGATTCCAATGTGTCGAATATTGCCAGATTCAAGTTTAATTAAGGGAACAATGGTGTACATTGGTGACCTCCACTAAGATACAGCGTTATGATTGGTCTATGCTCTGGGGCTAGATGTTCCCGCTAAGCAAAACTGTTTGCTACCGCTAGGGTGCGTCTAGATTTCTTCTGTAGGTTGCCAACACAGAGCATAGGCTTGCGAGTGTTTTCCACGTTAAGTTAACACGGCTGCTCGCACACATTGTGGTGCTATATTTCATTATTTTCTCCAAAGCCGCAAATATCCTCTTTGCTCATCAGTATGTCGTATCACACCCATGGCCTTGGTCTTGGTCTTGGGTTTGGGTGGGTCTTCTTCACCCCTGTAAACTGAGACAAAAAATATTCAGAGAAACGTAAACAAATCAGCGAGGGTCTCCTTTACTTTGCCATGGCTACTCAGAATAGCTGCACAGGAGCTTAGTAATGCTAGCAGTAGCAGTCATTAGCAATTAGTCTACAGTATGTAGCAGTGACAGCATGATCTACATTGGCCCCGAAATGTCCTTTAGTTGCCACTCCCGTAGAAGCTGTGTGTGTACAGTGTGTGTGTGTGTGTGTGTGTGTATTTGTGTCTATATTAATGCCTGTTTTTGTGTGTGTTTGTGTTAGAGTAAGCTAGATAGAGAGAATGAGTGATTTATGGTTTGTTTGCGTCTCTCCTCTTGTTCCGCGGGGATTATGTGTGTGTGACTCTGGCTGTCGTCGCCTCCAGGGGAAAGGAGACCAGGGGCTTGTCAGTGTTCACTGGACGGCGACCAGGAAGGGATCCGCACGGCCTATCTATTTATGTGCTCCAAAGCTGTGCGGATAGCCAGATCTTAAAGATAGCCAAAGGCCTCCCAACTTCCTAGCAAGGGACAGAAATAACCTGGCGCCCTCCCCATGAACTGTTAAGGCAGTGGGGTTTTCATATTGGGAGGTGTTTAGCAAGGCGTGTGTGTGTGTGTGTGTGTGTTTGTGTGTGTGTGTGTGACAATGAGATTAGTGTTTGTGTGTGTGTCTGTAAATAACAAATTTGACCATGCAGGCCATGTGAAAATACCTGTATGTATTAGAAAGCAGAAAATGAAGGTTACATATTGAGTGTGGGTGTGAGAGTGAGTGAGAGTTTGTCTGTGTGTGTAGTGTGAGTGTGTGTGTGTGTGTGTATGTGTGTGTGTAGTGTGTGTGTGTGTGTGTGTGTGTGTGTAAATAGAAGCTTGCTACCATAGCGGGCCACTCCTTGCTCTGAATGTGCCCATCCCTTCAAGGATGTGAGTTCACCGCTCATGGAGGTGGCACCTCAGTGGCAGTCGATGATGTCACCAGGCCACTCCATCACCCTGTCTCTGCAGGCGTGCCTGTAGCCCACTGGTGACATCACCACCCCTGCTGCCCTTTATCTCTCTCTCTCTCTCTCCACTTGGAATGAAAGAATAGATTCTAAGTCAGTGCTGAGAGTCCGGATACAAGGAACACAAGGACACAAGGAAATTGCATTGCCGCATACATAAGACATGCAGTGAAATTGCATGTGGTTTTCAGCCCATACTGTGCTGTGAGGTTGGAGGGCAAGGGTTAAAGTACAGGCCAAATACACACTGAGTGAGAGTTTAAGATAATTGTCCTCTGAGCAAAACAAGTGCCTGAGTGATTCATACTGTCCAATACTGATGATGCAAACGGCATAGACCAAAAGTAGCACTTCTTGAAGTTTGGGGACTTCAACCACAGTGGATCCTAACAGTTAGTTGTAGACCACTGATGGAGAGGGGTTGGGTGTGTGTGCAGGCCAGAGTGTGTGTTTCCTAAATAATGGATTTTAGTCAAGTCTGGCTTATACAGTAGCATATAGCCACTTTGCCCTGTAAAAGAGATGAGCATTGAACATGGAGGTATAATTATATCTCTGTGTGTGTGTGTTTATATGTGTGTTTGTTTGTTTCAGGCGTGTGTACAGGGACAAGCTGAAGTTCTGGACCCACTGTGTGCTGGTGACGCTGGTTGTGTTCACCGTCATGTCCTTCTTTGCCGAGCAGGTCAGTGTAACAGCTGCCAGTCATCTCCTGCACATGCATGACATTACTCTGCGTCTCAACCCTATACACAACACACTGCCAACTTCCCTTATGGAATATCCACTCGGATCTCCAAACAATCTCAGTGGCACCTTTATTACAGATACAGTACTTAATGCAGTACTTAGTGTTTCTTTTCAAAGGTTTAACATATCTAGCAACTTGGGCATGGAAATAATATTGAGAATTCAAGGACTTTTATAGTGATGAAAAGGCCATTTCCTCATACTGCCAAAAACACTCCTTATCTGTTTCATCCAGACACCCCCCGAAGGTAGCATGCTAATCAGCTACCACTGGGCAGGCTGCAATACCATGTTGTACCACTTGTGGCCGCTATAGTTGTATTCATTGTATTCAATACAAACACACAAGTTGTAGCGTGCAAAATCCCCACACGGCTTCTGTTGTTGCATTAGAAACCAACTCTCGTCCATCAGTCACATTCATCACTGGCTTTCTCTAGTCTTCACAACATAGTTTATCACCGTTTTTCACAAAGCTCTAATACTGCTGCCTAAGTATCCTGTAGTTTATAGTCTTACTGGAGCATTTTTGTCCGTCCTTGTTTATACTCGACAGTCATCTCCTACATTAATCTTCATTATTCATTATTATTCACATCTGTAATATCACTTGAGCGGTGTCTTAATTCAACACCAGCTATTCGAAGTGTGCCCGTTAACGGCCGCGCTGACTTGTGTATCCACATGCTGTGTGGAGGTGCCATAGAGAAGGGTCAGATTTCGCCCCCCCCTCTCCGATCCCCATAAAGGCTCATATCTGGCTCAGCCTTTGGGACTGACACATCCTCCCTAGTCAACCCCCATCTCTCTCTGACAGGGAAGAATCTGTGTGGAGGCCAGGACTGTGGAGGGGATTAATTTATGAGGGGGATCACGATGGATGCTTAATTTGTTGCTTTGATTCATTTATTTGTTTATCCATCAGGGGACTGTAAGCTTGAGTTCATTATCTGATCAGGCTGATCTATTTTTGTTGTTTGATTGATTGATTTGTTTGTTTATTAGGCGACTATAAGCTTCTGATAGACAGATGCTTGATGACCAGGCCAATTACTGTAGTATGTGTTTTGTGTGTGTGTTTAAAGGATGCCCATTTAGAACTTCAATGGGTTTTACTGGACATGTTCGTCTTAGTTGACTAATCTTTCTTTTTCTTCTCCATCTCTCTTTCTCTTTCTCTCTCTCTCTCTCTCTCTCTCAGCTGATCGTCCTGAAGCGGCGTCTCTTCCCCAGGCGGCGGCTCAACAAGGAAGCCAGCTCAGAGCGAGTGTGAGGAAGCAGAGGAGGAGAAGACGACCACTTCTCCTTTATACACCTTTACTCCTTTCATCTTTTCCTCCCTCCCCATCTCTCTCTTTCTCTCTCTTTATGCATCCATCTCTCTCTCTTTCTTTTTCTTTCTTTAAAGAGAGAGAAGGGAGAGGTGTTAGCGAAGAGGGAGCAGGAGCTGGTGGGGTGGGGGGGGGGATTGTTGGATGGAGGCCCACAGTGAAGTAAGAGAAGCATGGACTTCAAAGGGCCGCGGTGTGGCCTAAGGCTTCAAGCTGGAGAAGATGTAAGATGTCCCACCCTACCCTAGGAGGCGCAATAGCGAGAGACATGGTCTGCCTGGAATACTTGTGACGCTGCATGAGAAGCTGAAGCAGTGGGAAGATAATATATGAATGAATCAGCAAACTGGAGGAATCTTGATATCAACGTGGAAATCTGGACTCATTGAGACACTATGATTCCAGTCCACTAGGGGGCAATACTGAGACTTTCTATTGACTCCAGTGAGCAATACACACTCCCCTCACCCCTGTTCGTCTGCTGTTCCGTCGTTATCAAGACGTCACCACACACACACTCGAGATCAACACACTGAAACACTGAAGAAGTATTTCTCATGAACCTTTTGTGTCATATCAGTAAGATACTTAAAACTGAACCCTAATTTTGTGAATGTGTCTTGGGATTTATGCTTCTTTTTGTAAGGCCTTGGGTACGTGATTGTTTTACTGTAAATTAAGGGCCGTGTGAGAACAGCTTGGTAGCTCACTATAGGTTTGTTGGTTTTGTTTTGTTTTTTTTCTGCTTTGTTTTGAGTTTGTTTTGGCTGTTGCTTCAACCTCTTCTTTGCTTCTCAACATTCCAGAAGAAGTGCCTTTTTTATAGACGCAGAGACAAAGGCCAATGCACTTTCTATTCCCCCCGATTTGTGCTGATTTGCCTGGATAGTAGTCGTGTGATCTTACTGACGACCCTGTCTCCTCTGTGTCACGCTTTGTTGAACAGGAACTGTGAGCATGACTCAAACGCCGGTTTTGAGATCTGCTTCAAAATCACATGCTCATAGCATTTTGGATCGGAGGACAAAAGCACATTTTTGGAATGTTCCTGACAAAAAATAAGTGATTTTTAACACTTGGTGGATTATTTTAAATGTCTTCTCCAGTTTGCATTGTGGCCCCTTCCTGATTGTAATGATGTCATAGAACTGTTACCATAGTGACAGGGGTCACATGGGAGCTGAAGAGCACACATTGAAAATTTCCTGTGTCACTACCTTGACAACATATCAAAACACTGTACAAAGATACAGTCTGACATGTTAGGATCACATCTATTCCTGATGATTTAAAAATGTGAGTTTTGTTGCAGGCCAGAGTTTGTTTGAGCTTATCGAAAATCTGCATGATGTGAATGACCAGATCCACAAGATAACTGTCTGTGTGTGTGTGTGTGTGTGTGTGTGTGTGTGTGTGTGTGAGAGAGAGAGAGCTTGTCTCTCAGGGAATTTAATGCTTACCTACTTCTTGTATCTGAAATTCAGATTTCTATAGCATGCGACTAATCAGTAATGTTTATGATTATATTTTTTTTTCTGTGGAAATTTGTTGATACGATGTAAATGGATGTCAGGCTTGCACAGTTTGTGCCATAAACACCCTTACACATTACTAAAGTGTAAGTGTATTTAAAATGGGTTGCAATGTATTTAAATGGACTGACTACACAAAATACCCATGGTCTGGCACCAGTCCTCACAAGTTCTAGCATGGTCAATGATACCCTGTTTGCCAATCTGTTCTGACCAATAAGACGAGCATCTGAAACTCTCTGGAATTAAAACAAAATAATAATAATAATATTCTGCTCTTGCCAAAAGATGTTTTATTTTCCCCCTTCATTTCACTAGTAGATAAAGGATGGTGAAGCGAGGTCTGCTACTTCTGGCTTTGTCCCCTCTCAACAAGCTTTTACTGTGACACTTGGTAGCATTTCATAATAGCTTTCATTAATATGGCATTGAGAACCCAGTATTAGCTGATGCTGTGTAGCTCATCGTTTATTTACACCAAAAAAAAACACGTCTTTTAAAAACATTTGTATATTTTTGAGTTATGATTAAGCAATGATTTGTTCATCACTAATACTGGTTTGATATGTAAGGGATAACGCAAGCTGAGAGCTCTTTAATCACTCTGAAGGGAGAATATTCCAAGATAATGACCGCCTGACAGAATGTTATCCTGCTTATTACACGGCTACAACATGATAATGAATACTTGTTTTAGCACTGCTTTCATTGTCATTTTAAAGACAGATCATAGCTTCCGCAAAAGAAACGTTGCCTACTCCGTTAACTTACAGATCAGCTGATTGGTTATGGCAACGTTCTGTTTCACTTTCCCTCGCAGTGGTCTGTTATACTTGACAACGGTCCGTTATCGAGAAATATCACACCGTAGAACGTTGTGAAGTCCCATTGAGGTGAATGGAGCATTCCACAGCATTATGAAGAGCCGTGTAATAATAGCTTATTTATGAAAGTTATTATAAAGTGTTATAAAGTATAAAGTCTATATTTTTTGAAGGACTTTGGCCTGTTTTCAGAGATCTCTGGCTTTTTTATGGTTAAAAAGGTACAAAGGTCATTATAGACTTTCAGCTAAAATCAAGGAAGGTCTTTTGGGTGAGACGTTAAAACGAAGTGGTCATAAAATATCCCAAAGCACTTATCGCAGACTAGGGTTTCCCAATGTCCTGGCTGAAGTCCCAACCTGGCTGGCCCCCTAATCATCTCCCACGGTCACTGACTCATTCATCCATTCCCTCACTCTCCGCCTCAAGCTGGTTCTGGTGTTCTGGTGCATCATGGCTGCCGTGCATCACCCATCAAGCATTTTGTGTCCGCATAAAAATTAAGTTAAAATGTAATAAATTCAAACTCTGGAAGTTATTTATTAAATCACATAAAATTTATTTTAATGATTAGCCCTTTAGGGAGGAGATGATTAAATGCAGGAGGAGTGTGTGTGTGTATGTTTGTGAGTATTACCGCGTCCTCAAACAGAGAAAGTGACTCGCTCGAAAAGAAGTTGGTCATTCTTAAACATCAGAAAGTCCTGGAAAATGTTCTCTGTATGCATTTGTGTGTTAGAGGGTTAAACAAAGTCCTCAGAAAATGGAGTCCTTTTCTGTTCTCAGCAGACGTACACACGTGTGTACACACACTGATGGTCCCTTCCTCTCCCACAGTCCTTGACAGTAAAATCACAAGGTGAAAAGGAAGCCGGTCCTCTTTTGCTCCACAAGAGTCTCACAACCATTCCAGTTCACTTCAATTGGGAATTAACCTCAAAAAAAAACAAACAACAAAAAAAAGGTTTTGCACCCAGATCTTAAGATTCTCAATCCGCACCCAATTCAGTCAGATTCCAAAGAATAAATAAATAAAAAAAAGCCTGTAATGGAAAGGCCCATTGATGTCGTTGTTCTTGTGTGAAACAGTGGTTTTGTCTGGACCAAAATAACAAACATTGTAATTTGTAGTGTTGTAGTCGTAGAAACCAAGAGTACTGCATGGATCACAATTAGCCGAATCCCCATGTCCTCCCTAAGTCCTGATCCCTCCACCCTTAACTATCGAGATTCATCCAGTCAGGAGGATGATTCATGCCAGAGAAGTCAATGAAGAGTTCAGAGACAGGGGAGGGTACTGAAGGTCAGTCATTAGGTGAATTTGACATTACCTCACTTCATCAAGGCAGCTACAGTCGCAATGCATTCTGAGTTGAAAGCCCTGTCGTGTTCCCATCCTATTGGTTCTATTTGCCGTTTTCAATCCCAAATGCACTGCTGGCTGTAGGCAGCTTGTCATGGCTATGCAGTGTCAAAGCATAAACATGATGTTCTGAGATTGACAAAGATGGATGGGTACGACCAAGTGTTCACAGACAGCAGTGTCATTGGCAGGTTTTTGCTGATTGGAATTAAACCATGTAAGGCAGTGACTATTGACTACTACCACACTAATTAAGTAGAAACACAGACTTTTGAAGTAAAATGTCTGTTGTATTTGTATACTAAATTGGTTGAAAACACCAACAGAAAATCACTGACTTACTCTGACTTAAAAACAAAGGAAACATCTAGAGGCCCGAAATGTTTCCCTAAAGTGTGATTCCAGCACAGTTTTGTGAGGCCAACTGCCGCCATACTGCGTTATTAGCCAATAAGAATATTCCAGTGTTCAACACGTTTGTACATGAGAAATGGTCCTACCCTAGTTTTTCCTTCCCAAAACAAATAAAAACAAAAGACCAGAAATTATGAGTTGAGGTTAACTGGAGACGGTGACAGAGTCAAGGCTGTTGTGGTTTTGGTTCGAGGGTTCTTCCTGCTCCTCTTCTGCTTTTAAGAGCGGGGAGGCGGACTCGTCTTTTTCGTCCAACCTCCCTGCCTCCTCCCGCCGGGCAAATCGTCAGTCGCGTTTGGGCGCAGACTGTGCAGCGATGCTGAACACGTGGATGCGCAAGTGAGCGGCGATCTGCAGGCACAAGCCTGTGCAGTAGCGTGTCAGGTCTATCAGGGACAGGACCTGCGCACACAAACACACAACATTAAATCGGTTCAAAAGTTTGGCCTGACTTTGCCAAGCATGTTCACCAGGTTACTAATTCATCAATTTCATGATTAAGGTTTTGAATTGGCATACATTTTCCAGTGGTACATATTCCAATTCCTATTTTTTTTTTTTTTTTTTTTTTTTTTACCAAATTTGAAAATTGGTTTGACCCTTGTTTACAACTCTTGTAGACTCTTGTATTGACTCATAAATGCCTTTCTGCTCACGCTCAACCCAAACAAAAATATGCACATTATGAGTTGATCGTTATCTGCCTTCATATTTTAGCAGATAGCGGATCTGAATCATGTTTGCTGAGGGTTTCTGTTGTCCAAATTCCCCACAGAATTAATAAAATACCCATCCACTCATTCATCAATCTGTCCATCTATCCATGTGTTTGTTACGGTGACTTGAGAGCGACTGACCATGGCGATCCAGAGGACGATGTGCTCGTCGATGAAGCTATTGAAGTACTGGTTGAGGAAGAGGAGGCCAGGCCCAATGAAGGCCGTATCGGGGAGGTGCAACTCACTCTTGGTCATGTGAGCAATCTGGGGACATGAGGTAACACAACATGGTCATTACAACAGGAATGGGTGGGGACGGGCCAGAAATGGAAAAAAAAGAAAAGAGGAAGAACAAGAGAAAGACTAACAAGAAGGAACAAGGAAGAACAAAAAAGAGAGGAGAAAATTAGAGTGAAACCCCAAAAAAAACTAACAGAAAGGAACACTAAGGTGAATAGTAGAGAGCAGAGAGAGAAACAAAGAAAAGAGGACCTAAAGGGACAAAAAAAAAACAAAGAACAAAAGATGGAAAAAACACAGAGTGCAAAAGCAAGTATATCTGGCCGAATGGACAGAGGAGCACCAACAGGCCCGGGGTTGGACAGACTAGGCAGCAGCACTCACCACCAGACAAGAGCAATACAGATTTTAAATTATATCACAACATTCCATGCAGCTTTTGTTAATAACAATATAAAAGACAAATCATAAAGTCGTGATCAAGTACCATAAAGTTAGATCACATTTTATGAAAAAAATAAAAAAATAAAATAGCAGTCATGTGTCATATCGGTTAAATGTTTTAATCACTATAGAATTCCAATGGTGCATTGCTAAAGATGGAGTTGGAGACAGTGCTCTCACCACCAGCTTGTTGGAGATCTTTGCGATGACCATGCCGAAGGTGAGGATGTAGAGGCAGGGGTGCAGCTCAAAGAGAGCGCTGGAGGACTTCTTGAAGATGATGAAGGCCAGGGTGAGGATGAGGCCGATGTGGAGACCGGGAGTCAGCACACTAGTGTCCTGCAGGGACAGACAAGCTTGCTGGTCAGCACAACCAACACTCAGTGCATACATAGACATACTGGATGTGCACACACACACACACACACACACACACACACACACACACACTAATGTCCTACAGTAATAGACTGTTCACTAATTCGTTCAGATAGCATTCCAGTATACTGTACACAGTACTGTACATGCCTTAATGACTTAAAAACCTGACACACAAAGAGGAGAATTAAATAAGACACTGAATTAAATCATAATTTGCTATAACTATGACTTAACTTACATTTGCATGCAGCTAAAGGGGTGAAATGTAAATTGTGAGTGCCTGGGTGTTTACTACTTGGAATATGGCAGTTTTCCAGATAAAAAAATGGGCAGACGTACAACTAGAATGGACTGGTATCTTAGTGGAATATAACACACTCATGTAAGGGCTACTAAGGTTCCCTCATCTTATCAGTTCACAAAACATTCAGGTAAACAGGAAGTAAAAAATCAGGCACGCATGTAAAAGGGAAATCCAGTGTGAATTGATCCATAGCTCTGTTGTTGGAGGTCACAGAGTGCGACTCTAGACTGCATAGCGAATTGGCAGCTGACACTAACCGAGTGGGGTACAGACACTCACTACCAGTTTCATGTACAAACTAAGTACAGTACTGTATGCCCCATTCAGTTAAGTTAGCTGCCGATTCACTATTGGATCTATGGTTCTTTTTACCACAGACGACACTCTGTGGCCATGGGCTGATGATAAAATCACACCAGATTTCTCCTTTAATGATGATGAAATAATAATCACAAGACCTGCTGCCTCATTTGAAATCAGGCCAGACAAAGGTGGTTTAACCGTGTTGCTAAAAAAGGATGCACTTGTAAACATCCCATTTTTAGAGCGAAAATGACTTCATTTATCTTCCGAGGGTGGTGAAAGAAAACTCCAAATGAAGGTGAGCAGTCCTTAACTTTAGTAAGGACACCACTACAGAAGAAGACCTAAACCTCATTGTATATAAAAAAAACATCTAGCAAAAAACAACTTTGTTGTAAGATACTGAGTAAGGCCTGAGTAAGGCCTTTTTAGTGAAGTCATAACCCATCAAAATTGGATAGCAGTTATCTGTTAAAAAATCACATCATCTGCTCTGTTCTTGCACAGTTTTGCATCCCCAGCCAGTGCAGAGCAGCTGTGTGTTCTGTGGGCTCAATACTTACAGCTACAGTGGAGCCGTTCTTGCCCACACCTCCATTCAGGATGACGGAGAAGTAGTTGAAGGTGGAGAGCACGAAGCCTCCGATGATTCCCAGGATGGGGAAGACGTACAACTTCACGCCAAGTACAGGCAACTGGAGACAGAGGAACGAGGAAGCCATCAACACACGGTTATTTGGCTACTGCAAACCTGCTTAGGTCTACCAGCTGGGCGATGTGAATCCCAATGTCCGCTCTGGGGAGAGCACATTAGGATCCAGCTCATCGTCTGAAAACCTTTAAATTCATGTGAATTAATGATTGCAGAGCAGCCTGTCTACTCACTAAAATGAACTGGAAGAACCATTGTTCTCCATTCATTCATGTAAATGAATCCAGATCCACATTCATTTGTTCATTCATTCTTTCATTCAGAAGGTGCCTCTAGTGAGCACAGGTGAGCTAGAGCGTCTTGAGTACATCTAGGTCCTATTTTTAGCATCTCACTCTACTAGCGCCATCTGGGAGGTATGCCAGGAATGTGGATTACTTTAGCTTCGCTAACTCATAGTAGATGGTAAACTCTCTTGGAGAAGAGCCGACGGATTTGTTCTGTAGGGAGAACACAGCCATACAGACTCCCACACTGAGCTAACTTAGCTTGTCGCTACTGTATTTGCTACATTTGTTTTTGGGACACACTTTCTACAGTAATGCCTAGTTCATGGATGAAGATCTATTACACTTACTACAGTGGGACTTGGATGAGGGGAGGCTGATGCGGTTAAAACAACAAAAACAGCATTTGATGGCTAGTGTCACTCGGTAACAACTTTGAGTGCTAAGGATGGTGAAGAGTGAGCTATACTGTATGCTGGATTCTATCAGTAGCCTACTTTACTCTAGCACTAAAGGACTGATCAGCTCTGCCATGGGGTAGTTTGGGCTCAGGTTGAAGCATCATGGGACAGGAAGAGCTGATGTTGGCTACAAGGTTGTCATGGCAATACTGCATGTGCCCGATATTTACCTTAGCTAAGAACTCATTAAGACGAGCTTCTGGAAAGTTGACATGGAGCACGGAAAAAAAAGGTGAAACACGACAAACACACAGTATCAAGAAACAGGAGATTTATGTGAGGGAACGGATTTGGAGGCTGAGCTACAGTCTATGTTCTATGTTCTGCGTTCTAGATTGTGCTAAGATGGTTAAGAATGAGAATGTTAGGCCCTTCTCTGGACTCCGTACCATGACCTGCCATAGGCCCACTCCACCGACGGCAGACATCATATACATGATGATGATGGCGATCTGCACCTCCGTCACATCCACCCTGCAACAAGACATCAGGGTCACGCTCCATGGAAATGATTAAACTGATAGAAAATACATTTTACCATCACCACTTTTCATAAGATATAATTACACTAAAGATCGTATTTCCACAGTTAAATACTGTACACAACATACACAACATATTGTACATTTCACTTTCCATTCATAAAGATCCAAGAGATTAGAGATGCAAGACAGATCTAAAACCTTCATGGTGTATCATTCAAGTGTGAATCCAAAACTCTACCAAATGATTTAAAGAGAAGTGAATGTAGCGCTGCAATCTGACTGCTGTTCTCCCACTCCTGATTGTGCCTTACAAACGGCCCCTTACTGTATGCTCTCCTACATCCTTTCCTGTTCAGGTGCGTATGGACAACTGAATGGAATAGGGACTTTTTCTCTCACACCGATACGACGGCATGGGATTTGTAGAATGGGAATGATTATAGGAAATGCGAGGATTTGCTATAGTTGGCAGTGGAGGCTACGTGACAAAAAATTACAAAATATGTACAAAAATACGCACTCTGTTCCCTAACGTGGAAATGCCTATATCCTTTTAGCTTGTATTCATTAATACTATTAAATTAAAAAGTTCATTAAAAAGTGTCTATTAACAATAAAACACAGTGTCTTGCTGTGCTTGTACACAATGCCAAATGAAACAAGTGTAAACAACAGAGCACATTTCTGTGAAACACAACAAGATGCAGCTTGTGCCATGGTGTGTATGGACTAGGGTGTGTGTCGACTCACAGGCCGAAGCGTAGCGTGCCGGAGACGTAGGTCTGCCAGTGGGCACAGAAGAACATGAACATGCCCACAAAGCCGCAGAAGAACATCCAATTATGATACCTCCCGATCCCGCAGCAGATGCAGGTTCCCACGGCAACAAACACTACAGAGAGAGAGAGAGAGAGAGAGAGACGGAGGACAGGGAGAGAGGAAGGGAAGGAGAAGGGGGGAGGGATGGAGGGAGAGGGTAAGATATGCAAAGTCAAAGAAACAGATGAAGAGGAGAGAGGACAGAGACAGAGAGACACAAGGAAATGACAGACACACAGGTCCAGAGTAAGAGAGAGAGTAAGAGAGAAACAGAGAGAGAGAGAGAGAGAGAGAGAGAGAGAGAGAGAGAGAGAGAGAGAGAGAGAGAGAGAGAGAG
>JASCQY010000053.1:2642899-2657981 GCA_030264315.1 Sardinella tawilis | reverse complement strand
ATCTGTGCAGATTCTCCTGGCCTTCCTGATGCACCGCCTCTTATACAGTTCTTGGATGGAGGGCAGGTCACATCCACTTCATCCGTATGAGAAATTAGATGGTTGAGACTATAATGAAGTATAATTTCATTACAACCAATGAAAACATTGTTGAGAGAAATTTATGTAAATCTTGTTTATACACTTGGTAAAAAAATGTTGCCTAAAAGTGACCAGACCTTTCAGATGAAAATTTTGGACATTTCCCTGAATTTTCCCTGGCAACCAGGGACATTCCTATTTTTACCATCTTTATCATTAAAAAAAGTAATACAGTAGCTTAAAAAAAAATGTTGCTGTTGAATTTTACTGGGGACGTCACCTACTAATTGGCCAAGTCGGATCTGTTAAAGCGGTTTGAACAATATTGGAGAAGGGATTGTGTATGTTTTTTTTTTTTACATTTAGATAACAGAAAACGTTTTAACTGTGAAGTGAATCGTGTTCTACACACGTCAATAAACATGCATTTGAAAAGCAATGATATTGACCCCAATTTGTTGTAGAAGTTATGATTAACCTGTGAAACAGGATTGACGTCAGAACTTCTAAGACAAAGCGATACAGCATGTTGTGAGTCACTACTAGCAACTACAGTATGTTGTGAGTTAAGACAGTTTTAGCAACGGTGTCAGAAGTGGGTCAGAATAGCTTCAAAAAGATAAACGGTTGCTATGTTATCAGAGCCTATGTCAGGCCCACGTGTCCTTCATCTTATCACCTGGGCGGCGACCTGTGGCCTACTGTCTGACTCATAGCAATTGAGCAGCATAGTTACATCAGCACACCTGTCCAAGGGAGATTCAATGGAGCGATATGTGATGTAACAATAAGACAATATTTTGTCACAGTACACACAGACAACTTGGCTCATCATAGCAACAAAAACACAAAGAGAGAATGAATGATATGCCAAACTTGTTTTAATCATGCATTTCAGAGAAACCATCCTTCAGTTTGACACATAAAATCTTATTGTGTGGAAAAAAAAAAAAAAAAATCACCAATGATGGAAGCACATTAAGTGCAAGGTTCACACAGTTTAAAAACTCAGGCAGCATATGCAACCGAAGAGGCAATATAACATTAAAGAACAACACAAACATGAACAAGAACAAAGAACACAAACATAATGAGAACACTTCAAAGTGCTAGCGACAAAATATTGCACATGATTGTCGAGCTGAGGCCAGCTCTGGTGAGCTTGCTATGAGGTAACAGTTGGTAATGTCATGTCAAGCTGATGGAGAAAACCAGAGCATGGTGAACACCATCAAGATGGCAATATGGCTCACCTGCTAAACATAATTACAAAACAATTTCAAAAGGAGATGTTTTCGTATTGCTTTGTACCCTTTCAATGTACATTTCTGGAGACTCAAGAGGACATGAAAACATGCTATGGGTTACTGGCTTGTCAAGTAACCCCAACAACAACAACTTATACGGTAGGCTCAACTGACTTAAATTATATTTCATAGGATGTAATGGCCACTGGTTCGATGACATTCAAGAAAATTGTGTTTTGCAACCAAGCATTCCTCACCTCCGGATAGGAACTGATTTAGTATTCAACTCTTCAAAAATATTTACTGGTCTAGAAAACATAAATATCTATGAAAGCATGGGATGGTTATTGCACATTTAGCTTTCTCTTCGACAAAGGAGGCAGAACTGGAGGATGCATTTTGTGTGTGTGTGTGTGTATCAGATGACATTCAGCGACATCAATGCAGCAATGAATGCTCTTTTCCCCCATGGGAACCCACACTGGCAATGCACATGGCTCTAAATGACTGGCATCTACCATGCAGATATTACCTCTTCCTTTGTGCAGATTTTAAAAGGCCTCGGACACCTTTGGCAAATTAATAAAAGAACACCAACTCTAATATGGAGCTCAATTGAAGGCAATTTGCCTCTGAATACCACAGAGTTAAAGAGTTGCTTCCAATTTCGGTCTGGTTATAAAGCAAACATGGGATTGTGTTCAAAACAACAAATTACTCCGAATGAAGAACCCAGGTGTGCAGGACACATCAGGACACATCATTCTCTCCAGCAGTGACATTCAGCATTGGCGTGACAGACAATATTTGTCCTGAAAGATTGAATGTGGTTATAATTACACCCACCCCACACTAAAATAATTCAATTACAAAATATAGCTGTATAGCTCTATGAAGGCTTAGGTGCTGCTATCCAACAGCTCTGCTTCTGTGTGCAGGCAAGTAAGGTAGAAGATGGCAGGAGATCCCGGGCCAGACCTGGCTCTAAACCGGCCAAAGTCCAACAGATGGTTCTGCACTAGCCCTAGTGCAGGGTTGGGACCGTTATAAGGTCGAGAGAGACCTTAGGAGCAGTCAGTGTATGTCGTCACCATGTTCCCTCTTCTCTGTGTCACAGTTCTGCAGTGCTGTTTGGTGGAGCGGTGGAACCCGCCATCCGCCCTGGGCATGTCGAATGAGAACATCCTCTCCATGTTCTCAAAGACATCATCAAAGAGTCCACCCCCTCCGAAGGAGTTCTGGAATTGTTGCCTATGGCGGCTGTGGGCCTCCCTCTGCTGGGCTTGAAAGTGGTTCTCGAAGTTGCCCCTCTTCTGCTGCTGGGAGTGCTGATGGAACTGGTGGTCCTGTCCAAACATGTCAAAGTCTCTGAACAGGTCGTCGAAGTTGAAGCTGAAGGGCTGGTGGAAATGCTGGCCGGCACCTCGCCCCCTCGTGCCCTCGAACGACGCGTAACGTCCCATCTGATCGTATTCACGTCTCCTCTTGTCATCCGATAGCGTCTCATATGCTGAGGAGAGGAGACAGTTGTTATTTGCAAACTTTCTGATTTCTCCAAAAAGCTATATACAGTACACACTACAACAGGAAAATGCAAATTGTGCATATTCATCAAAACAAGCATATTCAGTGTAGGCCTAAATGTGCTACTGAAATGTAGAAACAAGTCACAAGGGTGATGATACAAGAGTCAACACATCACTGTCTCACCTTCTGCTATTTCTCTGAACTTTGCTTCAGCGTTGGGACTCTTGTTTCTGTCTGGGTGGAATTTCATGGCCAGCTTGTGGAAAGCCTTCTTGATCTGTCGCTCAGTGGCATCCTTTGGCACACCCAGAATTTCATAGTAGTCCTTTTCAGCCAAGATCAACTCTGTGATCATCAAGATGCAGACTGCAAGTGTCAACACCGTCTGGGCTGTTGCCATGGCTGTGGTCAAAGCCTGCAAATGACGGAAGTTGAAGGGAGAAATTGGGTAACAACTGTCAGCTGTCAACAAATGACAAACGTCAGCAAGGTATGGCTAACAGGCCTATCTACTGAATTGACGGAGTGGCTATAGTCTTTAAACCCAACCTTAAACAAGATACCTCGCATGTTACCAAACAGTTTTGTGATAGTGAACTTTTCAAAGAGCTAACAAATTCCAAACCAAAGATCAATACAGGCCTAACTATCCGCGACCAAAAGAAAGACACTGACGATAGACAGTGACAGACAAACATGTACACATAAAAGTTTTATGTGTAAACAAGTAAATATAAGATGAACACAAAATTGGTGAGAAGCTGTTTTTCGAATAAAAAGTGGACAAAATGCTGGTAACTTACCAAACGTCCAGGGCAATTCCTCGCAGCGAGTAAGTGCGAAAAACAGCTGATCGTCTTCTGTTACCTTCTCTGACTTAACCCCACGAATCTCAACGCCATTGGTCAATTTCTGATAGAAATGACTAATCGTATTTTGATTGGTCCAGGTTGCAAACACATGTAGGGTCTTAGTACGTCACATCCCGTTCGTCACCCGGAACGTTGCTGCTTTCGTTTCAGCCAGCACAATGCTCCTGGCTTTGTTTACTAAAATTTAGCTTAGTATGTCAAAATGCCCCGGTATTGTGCAGTGAAACTCTGTAAAAACCGCGGAGGGGTGCTTTCTAAAGATAACAAAAGGATTAGCTTTTATCCGTAAGTGTATATTTTGCAGCTTCTTCTATATCACTTAGAAACAGGTTTCAACTATTGCAAGGTTGTTGCAATCCTCAAGTGTCATTTGCATTCAGTAACCGTCGATGATTGCAAGTATTGCAAGTATTGCAAGCATGTGTCAGCGAATCACAAGTGGTTAATGTTAAACCTTATTTTGACATTGCATGTAGCATAACTTTGAAAAAGTGTCTCTTAGCCTTTGCTGGCATGACCACAATGACTCACACCAAATTGACAACTCTCTTACTATGCACTAGTCGTTTCTCTCTCTGTCGCTGATGCTATGTCATACGTTCTCTATACTGTCGTCTTTCTAAAGGTTCCCGTTGCGAGACCAGGCTAGGCTGCAAAAATGGGTTGACAACATGAAACGTCAGGAATGGACACCCAGTCGTCACCAGTACTTATGTAGTGAACATTTCACAGAAGACTCTTTTGATCTTCGATGGGGAATTAGGTATCTCAAGCACACGGCAATCCCAACAATCTTCCCCTACATATGTGATGTAAGTTATTTTCTTTACTTGCTTACTTGCGTGTTTGTGTTTCTGTAATATTGAATCCTTGAATAGAGTGGTGTGCACATCCCCAAAAAGGCAGAGTCTACAAACAAACATCACACATTATAGGAAGGAGACAAAGTCTTCTTTATGACATCGTCAAAACATTTTGAACCATGTCATACATTCAAACAATCTTCCTCCATTAGAAAAAATTGTTAAGAGCGCCTATGCCATGTAAGCAATGATCTTCTAACCTTACTGATCAAGCCAAGTGAGAAAATATGCCTGATATGTGTGATCAGTTGTCTTTAAATCTGTATCCGTAATAATAACCTGTTTCTGATTATGTCTTCTAGCCTGCTGTAAAGTGTTTGTATTTCTGTATCTGATCCACAGGATGAAAACAATAGAATTCAGAGCAAGAAGAATTCCAAGGTCAGGGGGAGAACTTGCAGCACTACGAGCATTCAGCTCATCAGATCTTTGTCCCCGCCAAGAAAAAAGCCTCTTATCCTCAAAGACAATGACTTCAACAACAACAACAACAGTAACGGTAACAACAATGAAAACAGCAGTCTCACCAGCCCGAGAACCGTGGAGGTGAAAGATGGAGGCGGCCAGGTCTTTTCTGTGGTCTTCAGGGGACAGCTGAAGGTGGAGACGACTGTTTGTCCACAGGAGGAAGTGAAGTCACAGACAGGGCCTCACCTCAAACAGGCCCATGTCCCCTCACAGGTGTGTATTATCAGCAGTGAACCTTCTTCGGGTGGTCTGACTGTGGACTGTTCAGACACCCAGGTGAAGAGTGAGGCACAGGAACCCGTCTGTGCTGACCCTGCTGTGACCGCTTTCCCCCACGATCCGTCCGCTTCCTTCACAGACTGCAAGTCAATACCGGACGCGACGACAGCAACGTCAGCGGCGGCGGTGGTGGTGGAGTTGGGCGAGGATTCATCACAAACTGGACATGCTGGTCATAACAGCATCGCCATCACCCCCATCGTGTGTTTACAGGTAGGAGGTGAGCAGGAGAGGGGAGAACTAGTCGCCTCCGACGCACCCAGGGAGACGGAGGCTGAGGGCAGCCTTGACAAGGATGAGGTGGAGACAGAGGTGGAGGTGGAAGGAGAGGGGGAGGGGGACGGGGAAGGGGAGGGGGAGCACGCCTACCTGTGCGAACACTCCTACTCGCGTCAGGACCTGGACCACGAGCAGCTGTGGAGCCGCATCGCCGCCCTCCACGCCAAGATCACCGAGCTGGATCAGCGCGAGGAGGAGACCCTGGCCAAGATCCAGGCCGCCGAGGGGGAGCTGACTCAGCTGAGGAAGCAGAACATTGTGTGCGAGGAGAAACAGAAGGCACTGGAAGAGTATTTCACCTCCGTGTTTCTGCAGTAGTCCCACTGAGGTTGTTTGTTTGTTTTTTGTTTGTTTGTTTGTTTATTTGTTTTGCAGAATTTGAATGTGATTTTATCTCCTAATTGTTGAGTCAGTTGTTGCTGGGTGACCCCTACGGGCCATGGTTTTGGTACGATTAGCAGGTTACAAACTTAATGCACTTAAAGCCCATTTTCAAAGGTGTCTATGGGCAACTAAACAGTCTGTTCTGATATAGGTGTAAAACGGTTTCCTCCCCACTGACATGATTCTAAATCTAGCCCATTATAGACCCCTATGATAAGAGACAAGAGAAGATATATTGTCCATCACAAGTAAAACACCAAAACACGAAAAACGCACTTTGGAGACCAATATTTATTTACTATTGATATTTATCTTGTGTAGACCTGTTGCAGCTACTTTGATTTACTGTTTAAAAATGTCTGGAAATGTTTGCATGACCTGAAGAGAATTTTTCCCTTTTGAATTAAGTCATTCATAAGCTGTGCTTATGAAATACTGTGTATTGCTTGGACAAAATAATCAGTTTTGGTATTTTGAAAAATACCATACCACTAAATTAGTAATCCACATCCCTACTCTTACTTTTTGTTTTTGGCATTATGATGTAAACATCATGATGATGTTCCAGGCATCATAATTCTGAAAAACTCAGAGATTGAAAGCAGAGAGTTTGTTGAAAGTCACTGTTGTGTACTTGTGGGAAAAGCACATGAACAAAACCATCCTTTTATGGACAGTGCTTCAGCCAAATCATTAAAAGGAAATGGTAAAGTTAATCATCAAAGACAATCCCTCTCTCTTACGCTAAAGAACAAAAGCCTTAAGACCTCACAGGATGGCCATCTTGTGAGAAACCTTTGACACAATCAAAATGACATTTATAGCTGATTTTCTTTTTAAAACATTTCAAATATTTTTATTGCCCATTGAAAGGTTGCAATACAATAAAGGTGACGTAACAGTTACATGCACAACTAATTCGGAAAAAGGTCAATATTCGGGTGAAAACAAGATCCTGGATATTCCGTTTACACGTGTAGCGTTCTACACACATTCCTATTCACATGTCAGTTGCTATGTTCCGGTTAGGTTACTGACGCAGCCTAGTAGTTACCTTATTGGCTTCATCATGCCAATTTAACGTCCACATGTGAAAAACCGCACTTACCGATTGAGGTGTACACATGACCCTGAAGTCTGTCTAATTCAGGACTAACCCAGGGGGTTAATTGTTTATATATATACATTTTTTATGTGACTATTTTTCAATCAGACTCAAAATCTAGAATTCTAGTCTCAAATAAGAGCTAAATCATTGTGTAAGTAAATGATAATGAACTTGTATCCAACAGTGAACAGTTGCAATGGGTATTTTACTTACTATCTCTTTGGCATTTTGTTTAATGTCAGTGCATGATTTACATGTTGGGTATCACTTCCAAGCAAACCATTTTGCAATACTGTAAATGCTTAACAAAATGCATCTGTAACACACAGATTTGAACAGACCATCCAGCCATGTCCTCCCACAGAGCTCTGCTCTGCTCCTGGTGTTGTGATTCCAGCCATGTCATATATATTAAAAAAAGGAAGACAAAGAAAATACAATAAAACTGATATATTTTGCTATATTTTGTATCTGACTCAGTTTTTGTATGGTTCTGGTTAATAGAAAAATATTAATTTATGTGTATCATGTCAAGAGGAAGCTCTTAAATCACTGCATGCCTTTTTTTTTCCTTTTTTTTTTTTTTTTTTCCTGGCACCCCGGATTTATCCTTTACCCTACGGCAGCCATGATGCTGTTGCCGGGATGCTGTTCCCCCTCACCAAATGTGAGTTTGTTTAATCCTATTTCAGAGCACTATCTGACACTGCAGCTGCCCAGGGCTCTGGACTGGACTGGTGGGCCCAAACTCAGGGAGAAGGGTTCTCTTTCTCTGGTTCTCTTCACAGTCTCTCTGTTGCTGTTCCTTTTATATGCTAGAATTATCTACATTGCAGTGTGTGAGTGTGTGCGCACGTACATGCGTGTATGAGAAAGGATGCACCTATTTGTGTGTGTGTGTGTGTGTGTGTGTGTGTGTGTGTGTGTGTGTGTGTGTGTTTCATAATGTATTCTGAATAGGATAAGTACGCCTCAGTTTGTGTGTGGGTGACTCATTGTGCACCTGTGCATGCCTGGATCCACATAAAGTCTTAGTGTGTGTATGTGTGTGTGTGTGGTTAAATTCTGGTAAAAGGCAGGAGCTGTTTGGGAGTCTAATTGCAAGACTGGCTCATAAATGTGTTTTTCTTGAACCGCAAGTTGAAAACTGTTTAATGTCACACAGGGAAAAGCTTGCTGAAACAGCAGCTAATTGCTAAATGGATTTGCTCAAAGGAGAGTGACTGAAAACAAGGCAAGCATAATGTGCTGGCGAGACTGAATAGAGGTGGTTAGTTTATACAGTCAGTTACCTTTTCAGGTTTCTCTCCTGTGACAACGCTAGAAGGTCTGCCTGGTTTCATTTAGTTTCATTTCCATTCTGAGCTGTGTTATCTTATGTGCTATCCTCAGTTGATTTGAGTCATCCTCACCCATCTGGTAAACTGTAGGCCTACTGGTAATGGGTGGGATATTAATAACAGTAAACAGATGAAATTTGTAGTGCAATCATAAAATAGTCATAAAATTTTAATTTGCAGTATTCATTTGAATTTTAAAGGTTTGTAAACACATAACACATTTTATTAGTTCATATCTTCTAGTAGCGCTTTATAATCTGAGTGCATTTATTTGTTTCTTTGTTCTTTGTTTTTTTGTTTTGTTTTTTTTAAAAAAACAAAAAAACAAAAACAACACTCTGACTGTAAACTGAACCGTAAACAACAAAGTCGGAAAGTTGGAATTTATTGAGAAGCACTGAAGGGAGCCGTGTAGTGAGCTACCTCTGTCATGTCTTATATGGTCCTTGATTCAAATACAGTGTCAGTTGTCTTGGGCAAGCACCTCTGTGATTCATAAATGTAGTTTAATCCAGCATCACTCAGCACACCACCAATCAAAACCGTTACACCCAGATCCAAATTTGACATGCTTCCTTTCACAGTGTCTCTGTTTTCTAGTAATGCCTAGCCTACTGTATAACCTGGCTTCTCATAGTTCATGGCTGAATTACGGTAGGCCTACATAAATAGCCTAATAGCCTAATATAAAGGGTACAAAAGTTAAAAGGGTGAACAGAAACTCCACTATGAATGGTCTACAAAGCATTCTACAATCCAATCTCTATGGAAACCACACCAATTCCAACTCTCTGAAGGCACACGGAATGTAATCTGCATGCAAGTGCTCTTCCCCGAAAGAAATAAACATGGTTCAATTTGACTGCTACGCTACTTGAAAGTAATGACTGTGATTACTGTGCAGGCTAGGCTGAGGATGTCAGTCTCCAGCTTCTAGATCAGTTAGAGAAACATGTATTTTACATGGAGCTTCACTGATATTAATCACCAACATAGACTGGAGAAATGCCCCCATGACACTGTGGTGATGAATATGGTGTTTATACTGTTATATCTGCAAGGATGTGTAGGATTGTCTTAAGCTAGCCTGCATGTTCATTGCTTTGAAAGCAACAGGCATGGGGGTAATGGCAGTGGCAGGTGTCAGACTTAAGAGCCTGGCCACTGAAAGGTAATAAGAACCTACTGTAGGCTAGTTTGCCATATGGGAGGCTTGGCTTTATTTCAATCATCTGAGGAACGTGTGAATATAGAGGGGTCTCTAAAAGAACACTACACGGGAGTGTGTGTTAATGATCCGTTAGAGATCTTACTGTTAAGAAACACACCTGTAAGAATAGCTTTAAGCAAGATTTATTAATACTGGTAGTTCAAAAACATCACCTACAACAGCAATACAACAACAGGAACAATAACAACAACAACAACAGCAACAACAACAACAATAATAATAATAAAAATAATAAAAATAATAATAATAATAATAATAACAATAGCAATGTTTGTTGTTTTTTTACACATTACATAAAATGTAAAGGTTCAATATTCATATTGGCTATGGATGTGTTTCAGGGAGCAGACTGAAGACTGGTCCAACAGAAAGAGGCATGCAGTAGTTCAAATGGATTTAGTTACCACTGGATCTACCACACATTACCACCATTATTAACACTGATTATTTACATAACACTTTACATCAATCACCACATTTTGACATGTTTTGGACTCTGTCGGTTGGTGCAGATGATGTGCCCTTTAATGACCTGGAATCGCAGCACTGGCTTCATGAAAGTAGCACCACGACAACCATGAAGACCATGATTGCAATCAGTCCAAAATGGTCCCATGATGAATTGCGTCACCTGAATATCAAGTATTCAGAACAGTCCACTCTATAACCTCTTTCAATGTACTGTCATCGTGCAGCTTGCTTAGCTGTAGCACAGGTAGATCCAAGGGGTTGTGCAACTGTTCCGTAGGCTACCATCATTGTGCAGCTTGCTTAGCTGTAGTACAGGTAGATCCAAGGGTTTGTGCAACTGTTCAGGCTGGCCAGTAGCATGATAATAACAAACACTGGACCTGTGAGGACAGAAAAGAAATCAGTGTGAATTTATGTACACTTGTTGTTAGAAGTAGTAGGCCTATTAATTAAGAATCAAAATTATCCCCACCCTACTTACAAATACAGCTTTTCACCAGCACACAATGATTATAATTTATTTTCACAGATCATTTTACTTATAAAAATGGTAAACACTGTAGCCTATGCAGTGTTCTTGAGGCTGCATTGAGAGCAGCAAGCACCCTCTGCACCAACCCTGAGTCGGTGCGCTTGGGCTCCAAGCCGACCACAACTGGACCACGAAGAATGGAGTCCAGCATATCGAGTAGGCTAGGATGATAACAAAAGTCATTTTAACGGTTTTTAACATTGCGCTCGAGACCCCTCGGGGACATGAACGTCCATCTCCAGCAGCCCCCTGTAAAGTTTTTCTTTTCATGTTGAAGTAAATTCCCGTGCATATTCGCAGCTGGCAATACAACAGGATGACTGCGGGCAAAAGAAACACCGACAGAGTGATCCAGGTGATGTATATTCTTTGTCCCCAAGGCTCAATAAAAGATGCCCAACAGTCATATAAGTTTTCTTCGATCCTCTGAAGAGAGAATATGAACAGTTGCGGAGTGCTGAATGCCAGTGAAATAAGCCACGCAGCACCGATAGCCACATACCTCCGAAATGAGCCTTTGAAAAACGACACCATGGGTTTACACACGGCGTGATACCTGTCAATCGTCATAGCAACTATCATATAGGTCGAAGCAAACATCCCGACAACTTGTAGATATTTCACAATTCTGCATAGGGCATCCGAACCTTTGAATCCGTGCGTAATCTCCATGGATAGCTGAGGGAGAACTTGGAAAAAGGCAACCACCAAGTCTGCGAGGCACAGGTGGAAAAGAAACAGTTGTGTCCTGGTGTTTCTTTTGCGCTTTTTCCAAAGCGTGTATAAGAGAAAGAAATTTCCACAAGTTGCAAGCACGAAAATCGCTCCCAAAATACCAGCTTTTATACGTGCAAAATGCGCTTCGTTTTCACCCGCCTCACCAAATTGTTCCGGTGAAGAAGATGAATTGCGATTGAACGTGAGATTAAATCTGTGAGACATTATCAATTGTGAGACACAACCAAGTAAGAGATGCTAAGGTGATCGCAGTCAGCCTTTTAGTGCTCCTACAATATGTGATGAGGTTGAGACATTCCAACTCCTGCGATTGCGCACACACGTAGGTTTTTGGATCCTTGGCTTCAAGACACACTGATTCATTGTTTGAGTGAGTGAATAACCACGTTATTAATGTTCTTTATTCACAGTATTCTTTAATCTAATGTAGGCCTATCAAAAAAAGCCCCAACCCTTGCTGTTTTTCTTGGGTATCGACCTCCTACTGAGTATAGACATCTTATACAATAGCAGGGAACATTTCTGCATAATTATTGCTGCATTAACAAAATATGAACACATATTTGGCACATTATTTTTGGTGGCAATTGGGATATAATGGAGACAGTTTGAGTGTAAGATCTTTTGCAACATAATCTGTACCTGAGGTTCATCGTAAAATATGCTGGCGAATAAGAATCGATTTACACATTTCTTTTGCATACCCCCCTAAAAATGATACACGTTCCCCCAGGGCTACTCATACCCCAGTCTGACAGCCACTGGGCATTTAGTGGTAATAAAGCAAATCCCTTCCAATGAATTGAAAAGGACAATAAAGCAGCATTTCTAAGCCACCTGTGTCACAATCCAGTCCAGCATCTTATTACTGCAGTTATCCATCATCTAAATTCCTATTCCAATGCAACTTCTTCACCCAGCAGCTGGGCATCTCTCTCCATATAACAATGCAACATTCATACTGAATGCTCCAACAGCTTACTTAATATCTCAGTCGGACACCTCTCAACATTCCAACATCTCTACTCATGAGCTCTGAACATCTCTACTCATGAGCTCTGAACACTTCTCTCCTGACACAACGCAACACTTTCACTCCTGTCACAATCCAACATATCTGCTCAGCCTTCAGCGTCTCCATTTTGGTTCCATTGCAGCAGCATCTAATTAAACATCAGCATGACAGTTACAGGCGCAGCTGTGCCTTTGGGCTACTGAAGGGTGAGGTGAAGAGTATGTGAAGAGCATGCTCCCAGCTGATTGGAATTGAAAGGTCAGGGACAGAGAATACAAAAAGAAATATGATGAAGAAAAAAATCTTGATACACCCAAATTGATATATCTTGAAAATTGTGACTATGCCCTTTACATGCATCATCTGTCTGTATAGTCTACTGTAGTTACACTAGCTAGCTGAGTTCCCATGGATGTAGCATATCATTTTATCTCCATAATCTTTCACACTTTCTCATGTGATTCCTGTTTAAATATTTCTTTAAGAAGTCTGAGTCAAGTTCACAAAGAATATATACAGTAGCATGCATAAATCAGAGTACTTGTCTCTAACCCCCATTTTCAACTATCAAGTGTTAGGCCTATTTATTTATGTCACTCTCTATTTCTTCCGTGTTAACACAGCAGTGTTGACCTGCTGTGGAACCCCATGGTGTTTGTTTATGTTTTTATATGTCAAAATGTGTTCATCTTTATGGGGCATTAAGATTGCACTTTGATGTATTTACAATAGACACAGAACGTCTTTCACAGAATGTCACATTAAATGTCTCGTTGATTCACCACAATTATATTTCCATTTCCACATCATACTTCATCGAACTTCGTGGCATGCCAATCTTGTATTCGTAGCCTTTATACTGTATATACAGAAAGCACTTTTGACATTTTATACTTAAAATGTCATGTGTTTTTCTTTAATGTTTTAAAGGTTTTGAATTAGCATAATGTAGTCTTTTGAAAAGCCATTTTGAATGGTCTGGTCAAAACAAAAATATTTAAATGCTTGATCATGCAGTGCCAAACCATCACAATCTAACATTTTAGGTCAGTGGGGCTTGATATGCTCCCGGCTTTTCTACATTGTAAAGTTAAGTATTCATGATCTTCCAAGCAATTTTTCACAACATGTGCTTCCATTAACATCTGCCGCATCAATTTCCAACTCTACAAAACTGTAAGAGAAAGATTTAAAAAAGAAAAAAAAAACACATCTTGACACAAGGCACAGAACTGACGCACACAATGACACAAGGCACAGAACTGACGCACACACTACAGTAACTCTGCCTTTGGAGACTTGTAGGACAAAGGGATTACGGAATGGATGCCAACCAGCACCCCTTCATTAGATGGTTCTTTAGTGCACTGGAGCAGCAGTAGGAGAGGATGAAAAGGCTTTGGTGGATTATATGGTCCTTGTATGATATCTATGGGCTGTATGCATGGCTACACTTAACTCCCACAATACTGTACTTTATCTCAAAGTCTCACGCTTTTGTGCTTTCTGCCCTCTCTGTCTCTCTGTTTTGTCTGTCTCCAAGGCATCCGAAGCTGCAGCCAGCGCTGATTGTAGATATGCATGGTAATGCGCAAAGTGTGCTTGAGCATATCTTATATGATTATAGTCGCTGCCTTTTCAATCTACGCATTTTGCAAAAGATGGCAAAGGCCACACGCAGTCTCCAGTGTGTACACTGGCTGAAAGATGACAAGAAAGAGAGAAAAGGTAAGCATATTGACATCAAAACATCATTGTTGGTATTGGCCAATCGCCCTAATGGCTTCATCAGAAATTACAGCACTGAAATCACAGTGCCTTGTTTCGACCTGTCAGCTGACAGAGGGTAATTCAAGAAAGGTCATTTCCACACCAGGAGACTTGAGCAATGAAAGTGCTGCCCAGCATGCTGCTTTTACACAAATCTCTAAGTTCAAACGAGCCTGGTGGCCAGATGGAGACTGGGGGGGGGGGGGTTCACCCTGGGAAACACCTGAAAGGAGCCTGACTGTGATGCCATGGCTTGTGTTTTCTGCAGTATAAAACAGTATTGTTAATCTGACTATTTTTTTAGTGAGGACATTTGAATAGGCTCAAAGGAACTTCATTGTACAAAAATAAATAGATAAAATATAAAGCTCTAAAATAAATAAATAAATAATAAATCAATCCTTGCAGACTTTCCGACTGATTTCTACCAAGGGCTAAAAGCCTCCTTTAAATGAAGTGGCATGAGGCTATGTTTAGAGGCAGACTCATGCAATGCATGGAATAGTAATTCATTTTCATAATCTTTGATTGGTCTTAGAGACTTCATTTACAAGGACAGAGAGATTAAATGAAGCTTTTCTCTTCCTCCACTGGGCTGTTTATCATAATGGCATCTCAGATCATTCCCCCATACTGTTCATGAGTACAATGCATCAAGTTGTGAGGAATGGGACACATGCATACTTGTTGCTATGGAAATGCAATTGAGAAATTTGACACGACTGCGACATACTAATGTATAATCATGAAGTGCTGGGTATGAATAATTTGTTTTCAACCATGCCAAAATATATATAGGCTACACACTCTCACACACACACACACACACACACACACACACACACACACACACACACACACACACACACACACACAC
>JASCQY010000053.1:2603086-2613330 GCA_030264315.1 Sardinella tawilis | reverse complement strand
ATACACCTCCTATGGTATTTCATTGGCATTATGGACGTGACAAAATGTCAGGTTTTCGAGGAATTGTGAATCAAAATGATGGTGAAACAATGGATGCTGACACTAAGTTCAGTTTTATTGTGAGCATTTTGTTTTTGACTTAATTTGCACTTGCTGCATTGTTTGTGTTTAGGAATCATGCAACTTGAAGCTCTGTACAAGCACCTCACCAAACTGATACTTGTCTGTACGCTAAAACACACCACTGACAAATGACTGCAGGTTTACTCATTGAGAGAAAATGAAATAAAACCTGTCTCAGATACTAAGCAGCTAGTCATCTGTGTGTTCTTTTTACGGACCATAAATCAACACCCCGAACAAGATTTACACATCAATGACACTTCAACAATTTGAAGAATGCTGATTTGTTGTAAGAGTGCCATGGACTGTTTTTTATAACTCTGAGAAGCCTGAATAGATGTAGGTTGTATGAAAGAGAAAAAGAGAGGGGGAGAGAGAGACAGACAGACAGGGAGAAGCCTTCCAGGAATGTGGGTAGACAAGCTGCGATTAATTGCTTTTTCCAATTGGGTCATCGATTTTTCGGAACTCGCATTGGAACTCCTGGCATGACTTTGGTTGACATTCATATTAGTCTCTTCAAAGCTGGAGCCACTCCAAATTACTTCAAACAATGTGTGTGTGTGTGTGTGTGTGTGTGTCAGTCAGTCAGTTGGCAGAGTTTTATGAGGCCAATTTTACCATCCCTGCCCCAGTCTTGCTGGCACAGCAGAGGTCATTTCAGTTGAGGGACAGAGAGTCAGTGGGATGGATAGAGTGGAAATGTTTACCTTCGTGTGACACAGATTTGAGTCTCGTCACAACGGCTCACTGAAGTGCATACATGCACCATCACAGGCGAGATATCTCTCACGCACACACAAAAACACACACGTCTCGAGATGTCAAGAACATGAGTTGAGGTTTTTCCTGCTCGACTTCTCCACTCTGGAATGTTCCGTGTTACTCGCTTGAGAAAAAGTGCAACGGTGTGACGATTTCAGCAGGTCCCTGCGAGGGAAATCTGGAGTGAGGAGCTTTTGTCTTTGTCCTTGTTGGAGAGGGTCACGGTGCTCTTGTGTAAAAGGAATTTGCCCAGGAGATATTGAACTGAGTACACACAGTATTAACACTGATGTGTGATCACTGTATACAGTATTTCACTCACCAAAGTGTATACTGTAGTTTAAACATAACATGGACTTGTATATAATTATGATACTCTGCATTGTTTGTTTTACTAAGACACATTTTACATGTGGTGTAAAGTTCCATTTACTTTCATGGTTTGATGGTTTGACTTTGATGGTTAATGGTTTTGTGCTCTTATACATGATAGCACAAAAAAATACTCCATAGATGAATACACAAGTTTTAATCCGTATGGCCTTCCACATCTTTTCAAGTATCATCAGATGTATTTTATCAACAAAATAAATAGTAGAAATAGAAAAAAATTACTTGAATACTTAAGTTTGAAACATGTACTTATTTGCTTTCACTTAAGTAAAAATTTGACCAAGCAACTTTCACTTGTGATATTTGACCTGGAGTACAGTATACTTTGACTTAAGTACAGAAATTGTGCACTTCGCCTTCCTCTCTCTCTCTCTCTCTCTCTCTCAGCCCGAGTGTGGTGTCATGCCCCATGTGTGTGTGACCCAGCTTGTTATGAATAATCTTAACAAACTTTTTGCGCACTACTTTCTGTATTGTTTGTTTGTTTGTTATTGGGAGTCAGGTATGTCAGTGTGTGTGTGTTTGAGAGAGAGGGAGAGAGAGAGTGTGTGTGCGTACTGTTTAATTTACAGTCATGTTGTCAGTAATGTCATGGCATTTGTGCGCATTTCTGTTTGTGTGTTTAATATAGGGTAATATGGTGTGTGTGTGTGTGTGTTTGTGTGTTTGTGTTTTTTGGTATTAGGAGGTGTTGCGGTAGGTTGTGAAGTGTGAAGGTTAATGAGTGTCTGGCTGAAGAGTCCGTGATGTCTGGTCCAGACGGAACCTTTTCACTGTTGTCTGGGTGATGGAACCTTCTGAGTGACTGGGCTTGTCAGGCTTCTCGGGGAAAGACAGAGAGCAGAAAAAAGAAAGAGAGAGAGAGAGAGAGAGAAAGAGGGTGGGGGAGTGTTGTTACCTAGCAACAGTGCTGTCTGGCCCTCCGCATGGCTCTTGTTTACAATGAGTAAGCCCTCCCACCCCTCCCTCTCGTACAGAAATAATTCTGCAAGCTAGGAGTAGCCATTTGTTAATCAAACTTGTATTATTATATCATTATTGTTTTAGTGCAATCCCCTATTGGCTTGCGGTCCGCCCGTGGGGCTGTAAGGAGTAGGGAACTATTCACCTGGCCGACCTTTTCTCCCGGAGGCCCCTTGTGGTGTTTGTTTTTTCGGACACCGAGAATTAGAATTCGATAGTCTGCGTTGCACGTGCTGTTGTGTCTGTGGGGAACTCCCGGGAGACGGGACTCTAAATAATCACTTTAGTCACAGCTTGTACCCTGTTTTTATTATCAGCCCGACTGTGTGAGCCCTTGCAGATAACACCCAGACAGTGGGCCACATGCTGCTCCTATCGTACGGCCCATGCACACTGGGAAGACACCCTCTGCTAGTCGTAAAAGTGAAGCCCACCCCAATTACGGTGCTAGATCATAACAAACAAACAAACAAACACCCCCTCCCCCATGTGTGTGTGTGTGTGTGTGTGTGTGTGTGTGTGTGTGCGTGCGCACATGGGTGGGTGGGTTACCAACTCATTAAACAACATGTGTGGAAATGCACGTGACTAGAGAGAGGGGCTGAAGATGTGACTGTGATGATTAAAGAGAATAAATAAATGTGTCCCCAGAGGGCAGCTACGGTGGCTCAGGAGGGACAATTATTCAACAGCGGGATTCCCCATGAAAATGGATGGGCTTTCATAATCCTCCTGTATATATGATGAGAACAGCCTGGGGGCAACCAGAAGTGACCATGGATCAAATAAATGAACACACACACACACACACACACACACAGAGAGAGTTCAGCTGTGTTCTTCTCTCTCTCTCTCTCTCTCACACACACACACACACCATCATGGCTTTCTTCTCTTTAATATGTCCTTTCCTTTCCCCTACTTCCTGGCTTTGTCAGGTTGAGTATACAGTTCCGCTCGACCATCTTCCATGTGATCCTGCATTAGCTCCAGACGAGGAGGAGGAGGAGGAAGAGGAGGACGAGAGGTAGGCTTGGGTCACGCACAGGAAGGAAGTGAACGTGTGATAACTCACACAGCGCCGGGTACTCCGTCCAATTCTGCACCAATTTAGGAAGCCCAGCATGTAAACAGAACTGGGAGTCCTGGAGAACCTCAGCCCCACTATGGGAGGGCTGAACACATTCTGTGACACTAAGAAAGAGCAGAGCAGCTCAGGATAGACTTCAGATCCCAGGCTCTGCAAATAGAAGCCAAATGGAGCTGTTTCAATTGTTCTGATGCTATGACAATTGAGTTGTATTGGTCTTGAATTGGAGGTTGATTGCGTACAGAAAATAAATACATAAAAATCTTACTGTTTATTAACATCCAAAATGATTTGATGTTCTCTTAAACGGCACAGCAAATATAACTGGGTAAAAGTATCTGAAGTAGTCATAAAGGGCAGGTGCCTTTTGTTACAGCGAGACAAAGGCACACAGGAAAGCCACGTCAATGATCAAAAACAAGCCTTGACTTGGTCAGAAGTCACACACTGTAGTAGACCATCTTGAACTAAGTCAAACTAAATGCTTTACACCACTAATGTTCATTACAACTCTGAGATATATTATATTTGAGCCCATGGATGCATAATATTTTATTAACATTAGGCTACTATATGTGTTAACATATTATGTCTGTAAGGAAACAAGTAAGTTATATAATATAATATATTATTATTATTATTATTTTATTTTTTTTTACAAAATCATGTGGAAACCGAGCCTCTAACCTAATTTCTATAGTCCTGGTTGCCACTAAGAGCACTTCCTTTTGTTTGGCTATAACTTAAATTCCCAAACTCTGATTAAATTGGAAGGTCTGCTGAAACAGTAAAATAACTTTGTCAGCTCAGATCTGTGTTAGTCAGCAGATGTGGATGCCAGGTTTAGATCAGCCATACAGTATTGCAGGTACTGGGCTACAGTACAAGCCTGAGGTACAGGCTACTGTACTGTATGTGATGGCAGGGAGAGCTTTACTGGTCTCTCAGGAGTGGCTGGGCATGTAACAGTCCTGCTATCTGTAAACAGTTGCAGCGACTGGGCCATTAAGTAAGACCCTTAACCCAAACACTACTGGGTCTCCGTGGGGTTAAGTACTGTAAGACCCTCAGAGCTAGCAAGAAGGGCACTCCACTACAGGCTCTTAAACTGAGGAACACATAGTGTCAAAACGTCCGGTCATCCCTGGGTTTTGTCTCCTAGAAGTAGCCCAATTTTTTTTTTTTTTTTTAAACCGGTTTCTTAGCTGTCACACTTAACCCAAACACTATATTCTGCCCCCCCCCCCCATAGCTTTTATTTCCTATATGAAGACAACAAGCCAAAAACTATTAGACTGGTAGTGTATAAAACCATCACAGTATACAGAATGGCATTGTGTCCTAAGCTTGAAGGCATGCTTAGTGGCATAGATTTACTGAGTAACCTACCACAAGATACCAGGATTGTTGCCACCTCTGTCCATCTTTCTCTGTATATGGGAGAGAGAGAGAGAACTGCCCGTCCGTCTGTCGCCACACAGTGCCCCCTCACACCCGCTGACTGCCGTCCTCACATGCTGTTACACTGACCAGACCACCGGTTCCAAAGACTCACGTGTTCCACCCTCCAACCCCCTCCTAACCTACACCCATACATCTCTACCCCCCCAAACACACACACACACACACACACACACACACACACACACAAATACAGGCTCACATCACCAAACTCCAACCCCCTTCCCCCCACAAACACACACACACTCTAAGAGACACTCTACCCAGTCATTGCACTGCTGTTGCAGAATGGCTTTAATTTAGTTTGAGCACATTCGTAATTTACTTGAACTCCCAGAGCAATGCTAAAGCTTTGTTTTATTAGAACCTTTTCACAAACCGCCAAGTGAGAGACCGAGTTATACAGCAGCTGGGAAATCTGTTCTGTCTGCCCCTAAGGGGCTAATTACAATTAGCACGCACATTTATAAGCTGGTGTTCAGGCTTCTATTCTGACACATCCAAAGGCAAACACTGAGGTGAAATTACATGTTGAAACCATCAGGTCCTCTTAGTGGACTCCGGGGAACAACATTGGTAAAAGAAATTAATGGTGTGTGATTAAATCGCACCATCGTGATGTTATATTTGTTATATTGGACCTACGTCAGCTGTTTTTTTTTCGGTCTATTGTTTGTGCTTTCATTGGAATTGCCCTATTTTTTAGTTAAAGTAAAACTTAGGCTACTAGCAGAATATAGTTTATGTCAAAATATTCAGGGCTACACATTCCAGGGCCAAAAATGGCTCATCTTCTACAGACCGCCCAGAATGAAAGGCGGAATCCAGATGGTACCTAGGTGTCAAATTCCATCATTGAACTACTTTCATTTGTCATGGAAACCTCTTCTGACAAACATTTGCACGTGCCAAAGGGCACCATATTTACCTCAGAACTGTAGGCCTACTTGTGTTATTCTTTTACTTGTGTTATTCTTTTACTACAATATTTCTACTTTTCAAAGCAGCCTATTTTTTCATTCATGCAGCTTGGATTATTTATTTGACTGTTGCAAAAGCCATACACTGTAGCTAAAAAAGCAAAATTACATAACGACTTCTTATCTTGGGAAGAGAAGGGTAGGCCTACAGTACATTTTTATCGTTTCAGAAGGTGTCGCCAAATTGCCCACCCTTTCTTGTCCGTGACAGAACAGTGAGCGGCTCATCCATGCTCAAGGCGGCCGGTTACGGTTGCGCCTGCACAGAGCGTGCGCGAGACGGCGCTGCGCGTTTGACAGCAGCAGCTGAACGGGTGGGAGAGGAGGACCACAGGCTGCAGGGAAGTCGTGCATCGCCGAGAGAAGTCCTAGCCGGGAGACAAGAGGAAGAGAGAGCGTAAGAAAAAAAATACGATTGATTCCGAATCTATCCGAGACAACGCCACATTGCGAGATCACGACCAGGGGAGGTGAGTTCCTTGATTGCTTTTTCCAAAGGTGATTTTTCTGAAAAAATTAAGCATTGTCAGTGTGCTATGATATTTTGTCTCATGTCTTTTCATGATGAGCGGCTGTGGGAATACGAGAATGCGCATTTGGTGCAGTGGATGCTGCTTAGTCGATCGGGACAACGACCAGTTGTGCCTTTCCCATAGCAACCGATGATGTTGCGGATATTTGTGTTGATCTGTCAGGTGTAATTGTTGAGGCCAAAGTCAACACAAGAGAGGGAGAGTCTCAAGAATACCGGTGTTGATGGTGTTTTCATGGCGAAAACGCAAAGTGTTGCAATGTATGACACGATAGAATGAAACTCGGTGCATCGTAGTAGCCTGCTCACTGTAACAGCCGTTTTATCATTCAAACACAATGGCGGCATACTCCAGGAAAGATTTTGCCATTTAATTCAATAATTGGAGGGCATCCAATCTGGGATAAAGGCTCCAGCTATCATTTCTGCATGTCCGAGTGCTTCATGATGCTGGAGCAAGGGATGGCTAATAGGATTTTCTTGGAGCAAAATTCAATGGGCTACCGGTGAAACTGTCGTAGCCTGTTATTCCGCGGGGCGATGGAGTGTCGAAAACAGGTGCGGATCAATAGAGACTGGGCAGTTCGTGTATGAAATGGCAACCTTTGGTTGCGCAGGCCATATTCGTGACATAGCAAGGTTTTATGACAGAAAACGTGAAGTTTGCAATACAGACGTTGCAACTGGTAGGCTACACCGTTTCTCGGTGTTGGTTGATCATTGGCGGTGAAGCCCAGGCCTGTGATGTCTGGGATGCTCCAACTCACCTATCAATGTAAGAATTCAACAGCCAGGATCCCCCTGCATTTTATCAATCTCAAGCATTTGCAGTCGCTGCCTTTGGATTATTCCGATGTTGTTGTAATTATCTATAAACTTTTTTTTTAAAATAATGATCTATTAATAAACCATACAATACCGTTACCGTGTACAATCTCTTAATAATGTTGTGTTGTCCTACGTTCTTGTAAATGCTACTTTCTATTTTGATGCTTGGATTTCACGCTGTTTTATGTGATTATTTCTCAGCATGACTTAATCGGATAGCATGTTGGTAGCAATGGAACGATAATAATCCTCGTTTCCACAACGAAATGAAACAGATGTTTTTGTCCTCCTTTGCAATGATTCTGCAAGTCTTCTCTGAGGGTAGGGCGGTAAGAAGTGGTGTGTGTGTGTATGTGTGTGTGTGTGTCGCTGAGGCGACGTGATGACAGATGTCAAGCGACATCACGCTCTGAATCCCAGGGCGCACGTGGGGCTGCCGACGGCCCAAAAACGCACGCCTTGCTGTGGGGTGAAAGTGAGACGTGGGTGAAAGCGGGCCTTTGCCGGCTATTTACAGTAGCCTACATCTTGTACTATGTGTGTTATGTTGTCTGATTTATGGCAAGGACTACCCGCAATATGCCATGACCAAGTAGCCTAAATGAATAGATAAGTGAGCGAGTGAATGAGTGAGTAAGAAAATGTAGAAATGAATGAATGCATCTGCAATTGATCTAATAGTTATCATTTGGTCCATACAATTTGGCGTCCTAAAACATAAACACCAGTGCTGGCAGAGATTATATGATATTGACGTAGATATAGTATATACTTTTTGCTTTTATATAGAAAACTTTCCAATCAGGCAGAACCAGTAAAAACCCCTCATCAGTGGAACAGGCCTAGAGCCTTTGAATGAGCCGCTATGCAGGTTATTTTTAACCTGTGTGCAGGTGTATGTTGCATGTGTGTGTTCTGTAACTGTAGGTGTTTACTCACACACGTGTACTGTATGGACAGAAAGCGTTAGGATTAAAAATGGTCCTGATCTTTAAGCAGATGTATTTTTTCCCTTCTCACAGCAAGCACATGCTTTTGAAATATGTGCATGGGTTTGTATGTGTGTGCATGTGTTTGTGCATGTGTTTGTGTGCATGTGTGTGTGTGTGTGTGTGTGTGAGTATGTGTGTGTGCGTGTGAGTGAGTCAGGGGCATTGTTTTCTGTCCACAGGCTTTGTTGTTTAAGATAATCCCCAGGGACAATTGAGGCCCACGTGCCCTGGCTGTCTCCTCTCCACAGGCCTGAGAGAGAGAGAGGGAGAGGGAGAGGGAGACACTGGGTCTCCTGCTCCATTGGGCTGAATATGGTGTGGTGTGTACAAAATCATCATCACCCAGAATTCCCTCTCTCTCTCTCTCTCTCTCTCTCTCTCTCTCTCTCTCTCTGGACGACAGGGCCTGGGGGGTCATTAGTCAACTCTCTGTGTGTGTGTGTGTGTGTGTGTGTGTGTGTGTGTGTGTGTGTGCGTGTGTGTGCTTCAGTTGGTGCCTTCAGTTCACTGAGCTGAGAGGTAATGATGTGCATGTGTTTATGGTGGGGATGAGGCTATGCTTGATGCTTGTTCACTAGTCTTGAACGCTTCCCTTTTTTTTCTTATTCTTTTCTTTTGTCCTTCGTTCTTATGTTATTCTGCTGATATCATATACTCATCTTTTTTGTTGGCTTTTGTGCCACACATAGCCACAGGCACGCGCACACACACACACACACACACACACACACACACACACACAATATAACCATTACAACTGCTCTGACTGGGTTTTATGAGGGGACCTGCTGCATTAAAATTTCATGACTGGCTGAGGATTGATGAATTGGAAATGATAAGACATTCAAGAGAAATATTTCACTTGCCAGTGGCAGCCGTTTCATTTGAGAATGAACTCTAGGACCAGCTGTTGTTTTAGGGCAGCCAGAACCATCATTTATGCCCCTTGTCACTGTGATATTGTCCCTGATGCTTCTTTGGAATGGTCCCCTGACACAGCCAAAGCACTTGGAAACATGGTTGGTTATAGTGGCAACTGTGTGTGTGTGCGTGTGTGTGTGTGTGTGTGTGTCTGTCTGTGTGTGTGTGTGTGTGTGTGTGTGTGTCTGTAGATGTATGTGTGTGTGTGTGTGTGTGTTGGTAAGGGCATGATCTTCTGTGTGTGTGTGTGTGTGTGTGTGTGTGTGTTGGTGAGGGGGAATGATCTTTAGTAGGTGGTTATGGCTGGTCTGATTACATAAGTAGATTAGATATTTCATCATCCTGGGATATTTGCATGCTCCCAAAATACTATTGCTGAAAAACACAAAGAACCACACACACACACACACACACACAATGGTTGAAGACATTCTGTGTCTTTCACAGAATGTACAAAATGTATTTCAAATATTTGAGACCTTTATTGAGAGACTAGACCTTAAAGTGGCCTCTGAAGGAAATAAGTAACACTGCTAGACGTACTGTCAAACACCACACATCTTCTTCTATAATCCTCACAGTGTCTGAACACACACACACACACACACCAATAACCAGTCTGTCTGCTGCTTTGGCCCACACTGTCTGAGCTGTCAGCTGCTCTCCCGGCGGTTGGTCATCTGTAGTGGCGGGCTGGCCGTCCACTCCTGTGGAGGAAGTCATCTCCAGTATCTGTCAAGGACTTGCAGACTTGAACACGATTTGCCACCTTCACAGAGGTAGATATATTATAGATCTGTTGCACAGAGATGCACTGATTTGAATTATGGTTGCACAACTGGTCCTGTTGAATTGAACGCTGATGGATCACCAATAGTAGTGATAGTTGAAGGAGGGGGAAAAGACTTTTGATGAGCTAGAGGACATAAACAAAAGCAAAAGGTATGTGTGTGAGTGTGTGTGTGTGAAGTGGTGTGTGTGTGTGTGTGTGTGGAGGGGGGGGGTGGGGTTGCACCCTGCACTGCTGCAGGCTGGCAGGTGCATGCTGGGAGTGCTGTTGCCATGACGGATGGGTGCGGAGCTGCGTGTACGTGACACTAATGTCAGATGGAGCCACCACATGCAGCTGTATGCTATTCCACATGGAGCCATTAGTCAGGCTTGGCTGGACAGGCTCCGCTAGTGCTGGTTATCAA
>JASCQY010000053.1:2506789-2522968 GCA_030264315.1 Sardinella tawilis | reverse complement strand
GGTAGGTAGGTAGGTAGATAGGCAGGCAGGCAGGCAGATAGATAGATAGATAGATAGATAGATAGATAGATAGATAGATAGGTAGGTAGGTAGGTAGATACAGTAGATAGATAGATAGATAGATAGGTAGGTAGGTAGGTAGGTAGATACAGTAGATAGATAGATAGATAGATAGAGATAGATAGATGGGTAGATGGACAAACACATACATGTACATACACACATAAATAGATTAGATAGTTACAGTGGATCATCTAAGGCTGAGAGATGGGCACACGGCACACACTTGCACTAGACAGCACAAGACAATGCTTCACTTGCTCTATTCTGTGTTTTCATGAATGCAAGCAATGGTAATTCAGTTTGGGAAATGGGGAGTCACACCACTGCCACTGTCCTTCTCTCCTCCTCTCCACAGACAGACAGACAGACAGACAGACACTGTGCCATTTTCCTCTCCTCCTCTCCACAGACAGACAGACAGATACTGTGCCATTTTCCTCTCCTCCTCTCCACAGACAGACAGACAGACAGACACTGTGCCATTTTTCCTCTCCACAGACAGACAGACAGACAGACAGATACTGTGCCATTGTCCTCTCCTCCTCTCCACAGGTGGTGTGAATACTGAGGTCTTCCTCCCTGGCAGGACGCCTCCCTGAACCTCTCATCTCAGCAGCCTACTGATGCTGCAGTCTACAGTATGCATACTGATAGATCCAACGCACACACACACACACACACACACTCTCTCTCTCTCTCTCACACACACACACACACACACATAGACGCCTTCAGTACATACACAGGCAAGAGCACACACACTCTCTGTCTCTCTCTCTCTCTCACACACACACACACACACATAGAGAGACTGCATTAAATATTACTGTACCCCTCCAGCTAGAGAGGATTAAATACATGGCTGGGAAGGGTGGGGGCACAGGCACTAGGGAACCCTAATGAGAGGTGTGTGTGTGTGTGTGTGTGTGTAGGATCAATCTACAAAAAGAGAAGCCAATTCTTTGGTATTTTTAAAATTATTATTCTGTCAAAGCAGGAGCAAAAGTCTGTCTGTCAGCAATTATGAGACTTCCAAGATGAGTTCCGTCTGCTCTCTTAATGGTGGCAAAGCTGACGAGAGAAATCAATTGATGCATCTTTTTAAAAGTCGTCTGTTTTTAAAAGAAGTTGCCTAACCTAGCCAATCACAGCCCTCTATCTCACCTTGGCTTATGGATGCTTTTCAGGAGCAATTACCAGGGAGAGCGGTGGAGGTAATGAGACAAACAAACCAGAAATCGGATCCGATCTCCACTTTTTCCTCCTCCGTCTCCCTCTTCCATTCCCCTCTGTGGCGGAGAGTAGATTGGAATAATGACTCCGACTAAGCGAGACACGCAAGCAAAATCATGCTTAAGGCTCCCATGGTGTTTATTACTGGGAAAATAATCGTGGCTTTTGTGCAGAAACCCATAAGGACTATAAACATGTGTACTGGGTTCAAATAACTTTCTTCTTTCTTTCCAGAGTTTAACTTCACCGTCTGTGCAAGTGTGTGTATGTGTGTGTGCACGTGTGGCATCAGAGTGGTGTGGGCAATAAAATAAGGCCGTTTGAGATGACTGATGAAGGCCCCAAAGTGCAGTTAAATTGCACACATTACTTGTGCGTTTAATGTGGTGAATAAGACTGTCAATGGCGCAGTAAATAAACTGGGTAATATCACCCCCCTCTGATGGGGGAGAAAGGGGTTGGATGTTTCACACTTGTCAATACCACTGCATGCTGTCGAGATGGCACGCACACACACACACACACACACAGGGGTTTTTGTTAGAGCTTTATAGGAGGGGTTTTATAGCATCCCAGAACTATCGGAGGGAGACCTGCGTCTCAGGTGGCCCAGTCTCTGCCACACATTACAAGCCGTTACATCGATCCTCATGGAGCAGCCATATAACTAAGACCCATCAATCTGATTCCAGGTCTGCCCCAATGGGACAAATTAGCAGATATTTCATATTTGGAGTCAGTCAACAGCTTTTACTGAAAATCAGTAGGGGGCACGGGTGCTTCTATTGTCAGGGATACCCGTCATTTCAGGAATCAAGTCGAGTCGATAGTATTGATTTTGACTCCAGTGGCCAGAGAGACTGAATTTGGTTGTTCTTGTTTGGACTGTTTGGTCATCATAACCCAGGTCTGGCAACATAAGGGTGTGGGACATAAAGAGTCATTAATGAGTTAGCCTCACAAAGACCAACATGGCTAATATTTCAAGAGCTACTGCACAAAATGCTATTAACACTACGTCACCTGTGCTGTCAAGGGAGTGCCACCTAGTGGAGTGGAATAACTATCACACATTGGGGACACATTGATATCCATCGGTGTTTGATTTATTTAGACAAAGAGACAAAAATAGGCAAACTGTTTCATTCCAAAGACCTGGGAAGGCATCATTAAAATGCAATGCTTTTGCACACATATTTGTAAAAGGTCATTGCATTATATTGATTTCACATCTAAACAGTCTGCAGAGGAAAACAAACAAGTTGAAAGAAAGGTGATGTTGCGCACACCGGAGCACCCCCATTAAAAATGGTTTATTTATTAGGAGTGATGTCTCAGGCCCTTCCAGCCCTTCCTCAGGCTTCAGGAGAAACAAAACATGACAATCAAACATAATAGCTGCCAAATAAATGAGAGTATGTCAACTTCCAACACTGAAACAATTCTTTTAAAACAAAGATACTATTCTTTGAAAATAGACATTTCAAAAAAAAAATACTGGAAACCTGAAAATCGTTAAAAAATACATACATCACTTTCTCGAGACCATTAAGCAAACTAGCAGCTCCCAAATCCATAAATCGGAGTATAAAGGGTACTGTTGTTGACATGACAAAAAAAGCTTAATAACCCTTGGTGACACCGCAACCAATTAGCATAGCATGTCATAATGCTTTAAAGGCAACATAGAGAGGATAAATGGAGTACTGTACTTTGTTCTCTGCTGTTGAAATAGAATGTATTCATCTTTGATTAAATGCAATTTTATAGGGCCAATTACAACTTTGTATTTAGGCTGGGGGACATTGAAAAGGTCCATTTTGACATAATGGCGCCCTCTTTTGCATCTAAAGGCAAACTACAGTTGATTTCCCTATTATTACATCACACTTGTGCTTTGTTCAGATTCACCCATTTTTTAAGTGGCTATTTCCAAGTGTGTTTTGGAAATGGACCGTTCACAGTGCTGAAGCCTGTGGGTGGGATCAACAGTTGTTGTTCAAACTGTCTCTGCACATAATAGGCCAGCACTACTGACCAATCAGAGCCATCAGGCAGCCCTTTCAGCCAACAGACAGCCCTTTCGTCATCATGTTAGGCCCGCCTCAATGACTCGCTACACAGATAGAGCGTTCTGAATGATCCATTGCAGGTCGCAAAGGGCCAGGATTTGCCTTCACCGTGCGAGACTAGACCAAAAGCTAGGCATGAATATTTCTGCCGTTATGCTATTGGTCTAGATGCTAGGCTAGTGCTTTATATTCATGGCAGCTCTGTGGCCATGTACAACAAACCACTACTAATTCATCAAAGCTCACTTTCCATTTCAGGTCCCCTTTAAGACTGCAGTGACATAATATAAACACAATTCTCAATCATTATGGCAATTCCTAAATAAAGTATTTGAAATCATTTCCTGTAGGAGTTTGTTATGCTCTATACTGTACATGTGGATTTACAATTAGGGCCATTTCAGGCTCTAATAGAACACCGTTGGACATGGAAGGCTCACATGTATCGAATAGGTCCTCTGGCAAGATGCAGATATGCTGAAAATGCAAAATGACAGTCAGGCACTTGCATTGCATGACAAACATTTAGACAGCACAGTTTACTCTGCATGCATTAAACCCGCGTAGTTTGGTGCATTTGGATCCAAGTAGCTGAGGCATGCTCTGAAAGAGAGCTCTTATCTTTCAAGTTTCTTCCTCCTCTCAAAAGTAGAGCAATAAGACAGCAGACTGTTCAGTGCCAGTAGCACCAGTGGCTCGTTCTTCTAGAAGTACGCATGCTAAACGACTAGATGAATTCATTTGCCAAGGGCACTGCTAAACTGCAGTGCCTTTCCCCAACACCACTACCATCCTTGTTAATTTGAGAAGATATGCACAGAGGCAGCCTTCAATTAAAAACCGGCATGTGGGGTACTGTGCTTTGGGAGATGTTTTGAAATGTCATTCTGAAAGCCTGCTAGGTGACAAATATAAAAATAAAGTCATGAGTGAAAAACCCCGTATTCCACACAGTAATGTGGAATAATCCAGTTCTGTGTTCAACACTGCATTCCTGGGACACATCAGACAATCATCTATGCTAAGGCACAGGAACTGCTTGGAGAAAGGAACACTTTGAACACCGTATACTGACAGAAAACCCATCAGTCAAGGTAAATAACAGGTTTCATTTGGCTATACACAGAACATCCAGTTCCCCAGGAGGGTTCAACAAATAAGAACACACACATACACACACACACACAATAGAATACATCCACACCTCAAGGTAAGCAAAAAAAAAAAAAAAAAAAAAAAAATCTTGAGGTCAGCAATGCCCATGTCCGTTATAGAAATACAGCTGCATTTAAAAGATTTATTCGGAGTGAATCAACACGTAGCCCTGTTGTTTCACGTTGCTAAGTGCTGTCAATAGGTATGAGAATGACAGATTTTCATGCACGGTAGACCAAATAGCGAAACGGTAACAAACAGTAACTAATGAGGGCATGTCAGTTTTGTTTTGACATGCCCCTGCAAGTCTGCAAATTCGGTCTACGTTGTACCTACTGCTGTCATTGTGATACCTATCGACAGCTCTCGGCAGCCTTACACAACAGGGCTACGGGTTGATTCACTCCGGATAATTCCTTTAACCTTTGTGTCGCCTTCACATTGTGTACACTCGATCCCCCTGTCATGAGGGTTAAGAAATTACTGGCCTTTACTACAACTGTGAAACAAAGCAGCTTAAAGCAGAAATCCGGTGTGAATCGATTAATAGACCTGTTTGATGTTGGAAAACAAAGACATTGGAAAACGAAAATGAAACTGTAAAAGTTTTCGGTGTCCCTTTCCGTTAACATTGGCTGCTGTTTGGCCTATTCGGTCAACGTTCAACGTACCAAATTCTCTCGTTCTCATGCCTACCAACAGCTCAAACAACAGGATGGATCAATTCACAGAGGATTTATTCTTTAATTGAACTTCAAGGGGTGGCCATTTTGTGAGATAAAAAGTGTTTTTGTGCCTCCGTCAGCTAAATCTTGCCTTCACCATTTCCACACTCCTTAGAGGAGCTAATCTCACAGGGTCTTGGCACGCTTCTCCCCCTAAGCTCCACCTCCAGTGACCACAGGAACAGTATAGAGGCTTAGCCCAACATACAGTACGTACGTAGTAGCAGCAGCCCAATCTTGAGTCCATTCTCACACTTTGATGAGGGGGCTACACCAAAATATATTCACCTGCCTCTTATCATTCATTCATTCATTTGTTTACTTATTCATTTCATGTCAGATTGAACACTTGTTCAAGTGATCTCAGTGGTCACTCACTCATTCCGATCTTGTCAAAACAGATCTTCCCTCACTAGGCCATCTGACTGTCCACTACCAATGCAGACATCAGACTATGGTGGTGGACATAGACCTGATTGAGGGCAAATAGATTGGGAGCAGTCAGTCATCACCTCCCTCTATCCTTCCCCTCTTTCTCGTCTTCCTCTTCCTCACCCTGGGGTCAGCCATCTTGGTCTCTGGATCTCTGGACGTCTATCAAGGTTGGCCCAAAGTTCTGCGTGAACAAGTGGTGGACCTTCCCACAGTACGTGTGGGTGGTTTGGTTCAGTTCAGACTCCAAGGGAAGCAGGAGCGAGCTCACCAGATCCTGCTCAAAGGGGAACTGGGGATAGAGGGCAGAGAAGCAGAAAGAGAAGAAAAGAAAAGAGCAAAAAGAAAAAAAAAAGGAAGAGAAGAGACGTGAGATTTAATTAGCCGTCTCTGCAAAGGCAAAGAACTTGTGAGTGGCATTTTGCTGAGAATCATTCAGACTATGCTTTTGTCTTGAAACCACAAAGACAAGGGGAAGAAAAGAGACCGAAAAAAAGACAAACGAGGAGAAAAATAGGCTTTTCCCAACTTTTCTGTCTATTTAGCAGAAGCTACAGTCTAGTGTCAGCCCCAGCACAATCGAGTTCTGCTGTCAAAACCGTGAGGCAGAAAACCATCAACATCATTAAATCACACTCAGGCCAGGTCTTTTTCAAGTTTCTTTCTCTCACCCACACACATGCACACAGATGCACACACACACACTTGCAAGCAGTTTTACCCCTTTTTCTTTCCCAATAATGAAAGCACTTTTATAACGCTCTCAGGAAATCAGGGAGGATTAGGGTTTATCTTTGTCTATTTATTTATTTATTTATTTATTTATTTATTTATTTATTTGCGGATCTCGCTTTGCCTGTGGTTTTGAGGGCTCCGCTTGCCTGGCAGTGTCTGCGGCCTTTTTACGATGGCCTGGACACATCTCCAGCCATAAACCACCATTTACTGTCCAGCAGGTATTGATTGTGGTTGGGTGATGGAGCACAGTGTGTGTGTGTGTGTGTGTGTGTAGAACTGGAGCAAGAGCACTCAAAGAGAGTTTATGGGCCCCAGCCAGACTTGGATTTTATGTTTTTACACTGAGGAACCGGCTGATGGGTCACTTTATGAGCAGTGTGTGTGTGTGTGTGTGTGTGCACGTGTGCACACATGTGTCTGTGTAGTGAGGTGAGACATTCTGAAATTACGTCTGGAGAAAAGCACTCTCACATCTCCAACTCGTCTGTGTCTGTGTCAGTCTATGTCTTTGTCTGTTCACGGTCTATCTCCACTGGTATATCCACATAGCCCATCCTGTTGGCAGCTGCGGCCTGTTCGAGGTTTATTATAGTAGGGCAAGTCTTTTTGTTCATGCGCACAGGCTACCTAAAAAGATCCAATAGGACTCATATGTCAAAATACATTTTGTATTTTTTTTTTAAATGTTCACTGCACAGTCTCAACTGGTCTAGCTAGTTCCACTGATTACAGTGGAAGCTTTCAGTTAATGCCTATCCGGTGTAGCTTTTAATCTCACCTTTCTGATGGCATCGTAGATGGCTCTGAAGGCCGGCTGTCTGGAGTCGTGGAACACCCCTCGGTTGCCATGGAGAATGAAGACGCCCTCTTGTTTGGCTGCATCACAATTGCTGCCGTAGATACAGTGGTCGGGCCTGAAGTTCCAGTGGCAGGGGAACACATACAAATTCTCTGCACAACCGAAACACAGAACAGAAAAAAAAGTAAAAAGTTATGGGCCGTTCCACCGGTAAAGATAACGTAGGGAATGTTAAAGCGGAAATCCTGTTGGAACACCTGTCCGGATTCTTATGAAAACTCTCAGATGTACAGTAGTTCCTCAAAACAATCTACTGTATCCCAGATGATCCAACAACAGTGAACAGCGTGCACTAAGGAACACCTGAAAGCACACTTCACTAACAAAGACAAGAAATGTTTGGTGAAATACTTGCTCTGATGGAAAGAAAGGATTTGTTGGCTGGCCATTAACCAGAACAAGTCCATACAGTAAGACATTAGCGGCCACTGTAGTCCGATACTGTAGCTTATTGCCCTAGTATAGCAAGTTGCTTAAAACACTAATATGGTCCCTTGGGGCAGCCATGCAAGTATAGCTTACTGATAGAATACTGATAGTGTACTGACAGTACATTTTATGCCACTCAAATTTTATGGAAAAAATCTGCACTTATAAGTCCATGTCCATAAGTCAGACACTCAAATGATTTTAGCCGCCATTGAGGACCAAATGTAAGTTTGAAACTTAATAGATTAGTAGTGTATGGTGACAGGTGGAAGACTTATGCCAGACTGAAGCACTTAAAATGAGGCCATTTGTTCTTCCTGCTCATTGGCAAATAAACATTAGGATTAATTGCTGTTTGATTATGGCAATTATCTGTACAAGACACTGGAAATGCCAGCTTCAGGTCTTTTGGCAGAGCTCTCACAAAGAGACAAACAGCTCCACTGTTATTAGCACAATTAGGCCTGTAATTACAGGCAGATAGTCATCATTATTAGCGTCATTACAGGGAGTTTCGGGTTAAGGTGTTGGATGAGGTCTAAAGAAGTGAGTCTTGATCCTCTTACTCTCTCCCCTCTCAAACAAACACATTCTATTTACAGTATGGCAATTTCATCAGTGTTTCCATGGAAAACAAGAAAACATGAACATCTCAAGAAAATGTTCAATTTGGAAAGTGATTTCAAAACTTAAGCGGTTTGAAAAACAGAACAATTGAAGAGTTATTTTCCTAAATGGTAAACATTCCTATTATTGTTGTTGTTGTTGTTTTACCAGGGTTGTAGTGGAAGATGATGTTGATGAGGTCCTGGTCTCCCCAGGTGATGTTGAGTTTGTACTTCTGGAAGAGGGGCACAAGGAGCTCTTCCCAGCGCAGACCCACGGACGTCATGTCATTCTGTTCACACAGACATGGGCAAAGGGCAAAGGTCACAACACATGCCCAGGAGAGGCCATGCCAAGAAGCAGCACAAGCCAGTGGGACAGTGAAGCAGCTTCAGCCTCTATAAATAGGATGGAGCTCCACACACAGAAGGCTAAGTCATGTGTTAAGATGACTATTGACAGATATTTTTAATCTTAAAGAGTTATTGGCACATACTAATTCACCTCCTCACAAACACTGGTACACTGGCAGACATAGAGCAATCCTGCCCTCTGGTGGTCCAGGATGACATTACATATAAGCGCAGAAAAAAATACAACTTCTTGCCCTGCGGGTGTTCCAAGAAGCTGGTAAAGTAGCAAACCTGGGGAAGGTATGCCAGAGGGGATGGTAAACCTGATAACAGAAATGCTTGGAGTCCTCACTCTGGCACAGAGCCAGCAGGCTAATCAGCAGGCTACTCTATTAGCAGGTTTACGTCTTTCTAGGTTAACTCTCCAGGTTTATCTACGACCATCATTGAATACCCCACTGGTGAAAGTCTATGCCAACCATAGAAGGGTTTGTAATTTAATTTCATTCTGAATACATGCAAGATGGCTCATGGGAAAAAACAAAACTACCCATGTGACCTCTGACCTTGAAGTGAGCTGCGCGGATCCTGGTGAGGTTCATGAGCATGACCCCCGAGTTGACCCCGGTGGTGCCGTAGAAGGGGTGGCGGGCGAAGCGGCTGTACCAGGCGATGCGAGGCTCCTCGTGCTCGGGGGACATAGCCGCCAGCTGGGTGGTGTTGAAGCGCGCCAGGAGCGCCCACATGTCCTCCAGCGGACGCAGGAACAGGATGTCCGTGTCCACGTACAGCAACGAGTCCACCTCCTTCAGGAGAATCTGGGAGAGTGTGGGTGTGGATATAGGTGTGTGTGTGTGTGTGTGGATGTGGGCGGGTGTGTGTGAATGGGGTTGGGTGTGTGTGGATGTGGGGTGGGTGTGGGTGTGTAGTGGGTGGGTTGATCGATCAATGCTTCGTCAAACCATTACTAACAGATAGTGTGCGTATTCATTTATTTTTAAGCACACTGTACACTCTGGGAAAGGAAATGACACACTAACACACACAGAGTGAACACACAGTCCATGTAGAAATCTGTGTATAGACAAAGATAGAGGCTTGTTTTTTACAGTTTTTTCCAATCGTTTATACACAATTTTGAAAACAGAGCTCCTTTCTTCAAAATACTACACACAATTACCCAAACACCACATCCAATTTCTAAAACTACAAGATTGTTTGCAAAATGAGTTTCTTCAGTCAAAACTGACACATTTTAGTCAAAACTATATACACATGTATAAAAATGCTATTTTGTTTTCATTTCACTAACACAGTCTTAAAGCAACATGCCACCATTTGTGGAAATATGTTCATTTTCCATCTCCCCTTGAGTTAATTAATTGAGTCATACCTTTCTCCTGTTCATCCAGTCCTTCTCTGAGTCTGGCAATACCACTTTTTAGCTCCAAGTTAGCATGTATCATTGAATCGGATTAGACCAGGCGAGATGCTAACGGTCCAATCCGATTCAATGAAATATGCTACTTTCGAGCTAAAAGTGGCATCCCCAGACTAAGAGAAGGACTGAATGAACAGGAGAAAGGTATGGCTGAATTAATTAACTCGAGGGGAGATGGAAAATGAACAAATTTCCACAAATGGTGGCGTGTTGCTTTATTGAAAAGGAATATTGTTGCGCTCTAGATGTAAAATCTTTTAAGTCAGGTGCGTGAAACCAAAAAAGTTTGTAGTGCTGAGAAGGGTCGCACACTGAAAAAGTGACACAAAGTCTAGCGAAAGCTGTGAGCATTGAAGAAAGCTGAAACGTCTGCTCTTGCTCTGCTCTTAACTATTAAAAATTCTTTTCTGTAGACTTTGTGTCACTTTTTCAGTGTGCGACCCTTCTCAGCACAACTAACACAGTCTTCAAATGACCAGACACTATTGCAATCAGTTACACACTACTGTGATCAATACAAAACTCATTTGTAAAAAATATTTTTTTTCAATTTCAATTTTTATGCTCTTTTTGTCTCTCAGCCACTGAAATGAAAGTGCTTGATATACAGCAATATGTGGAGGGAGAGAGAGAAATAATGAAAGAATCAAGCAATACAATCAAGCAATACAAGCTTGGTATTTGAATGGTCATAGATACTGTACATTCACTTATCCAGTGTGTATGACTGTTTACTGTGTTTCCAATTTTTGACTTTTGTGTGTTCAGACCCAACAATTGCTTTTCGGCTCAGTTGAATGTTGCGGTAGTTTTTGAGGGAAGTGTCTTTAAATTGCAAATATAAGACCTTCCAAATGATTTCTGTGTCTAAAGTGTGAAAATGTGTTTTAAGTTTTGAAAATCACTGTGCGTAATGTTTTGCAAAAAGACCGTTTTGCTATTCTGGACAGGTTTTTCGCTTCTTGAGTGTTAAGATTTGTTAACTGTGTGTAAACAATTGGAAAAAAACTGCAATGTGCTTAGCTCCCATTGACCGAGAGCCTCAGCAAATGCTCAACCACTTGTGTCCACTAGGGGGCCTTACTCACCGGCAGGAAGAGCCTCTGAGAGGCGCAAGGCTTGAACAGCTTCTTCCACTCGTCCTGGTGCTCCCCAGGGAAAGTGATGGGGTAGATGGTGTAGTTGAAGTGGGACCGATAGGAACTGAACCAGGAGTCCAGCTGAAAGAAGGGGGGGGGGGGATTAATACAATAGAGACTGGATCACAAACTAACAGCTAAACATGAACTGAATGAGGTGAAGGAAAATTACAATGAAAGTGAGTAAGTGCTAGCTGCTAGTTCACAATTTGGTCTATATTGTATTTAATGTCTTTGTCCTTTTTCCTACCAACAGTACTGTGTGGCTGTCTTTTAAAAACAACCCCACAACCCCAACGCCATCATTAACAAGGAAACACTGGCAATGGTAGACCATTTCAGATAGCTTGGGCCCACAATTGATGACAAAGTCACCTTTGTTCACCACACAAGAAACATTCAGAGGAAGGAAATCAGAGACTGTAAACAAGATGCAAACTAACTGGCCTCTATGTCGCCTCCTGACTAATGCGGACTAGGACACCCAGCTGATATGTACATTAGAACCGTGACCTATAGTACCCACGCTGATATATTAGAACCGTCTATAGTATCCATGTTGATACATTAGAACCATGTACAGTATCCATGTTGGCACATTAGAACCGTAGACTATAGTACAGTACAGTATAGTATAGTGCATTCGATGCACCAGCTGCGGCGTCAGCACTGTGCCACTTTCAGTAAGGATGTGGCATGCAGCCATCTCCCCCCAAGACCCCATCTCCAAGCCATTTCATCTCTTTAAAGGTCAACTCTGCCTCCTTAACCAGTTCTCTCTGGTAGAATGCAGTCCATGCAAGCCCAGAGGAACAGACGAGGACACCCATCACCTACAGCACTACTACCACCACTACTACTACTACTACTACTGTACTACTACTGTGCTACTGTGCTACAACTACTATTACTACTACTACTGCAGCAGCCACAGGCACTACTATTACCACTACTCACCTCATCTCTGAAGCCCTGGTGTAGCTGCTCCTCGGCAAAGATGTGGAAGCTCATGCGTCTGGTGGTGAGCAGCACAGCAGACTTGAGCATGGCCAGCGTCTCCTCCTGCCGGTCTCCACAGGCCACTACTGCCAGGTGCATGGCCTCCTCTTTCGCTCCGCCCCTCTCAGAGTCAGGAGGAGGTGGGGGAGCACGAGAAGGAGGGACAGCGGAAGAGACAGCATCCCTACCTCCTTGTCTGCATAAAGACACAGACGATAAACATTCACATTAAACATAAACTAGTGTACACTGGGGCATATCTTTTCATGTTGGGTAAGAGGAAGGCTTTTGCACTGAGCGAAAAAAAACAAAACAAAACAAAACAAAACAAAAACATATTTGTGTCTGTATTTAGAAGATGGCATTGGCATCAGGAGACCTGGAGTAGTAGAGAGGTCGCTGATGGTCAATTATTGTGTGAAGTTTCTCTTCACAAGAGCAAACTGACTCTGAAATCTCATTTGTGTAGCACTCAAAAATGCATGCGTATCTTTTAGCACTAGGCGGCAGTGTTTACAAAGACAACGCTTACAGATGACAACGCTGAACTAACCGGTATCCGTGGAGATGACATTTACAGTAGGCCTAGTATGTATTAATAGTAGGCTAGCCGTCTACTGTCAAAGCACTGAATGCAAATTTTAATGCAAATGTAGTTTTATTTCACCTAAATTGCAAGACCATCTCTTTGATAGTTTTTATAGGCCTAGTCCATTCTTTAAAGGTCGATCTACAACTGCACTTCAGATAGCCTGTGCGAAAACTAAAGATGCACCCCTTGTAGTTTCGCACTAACGTGTTAGTAAGCCCCACCAAAGACTTCCAAGGGCATAGGCAACAACACTTGAGTATTGAGACAACCCCACCATAGCCGATGAAACTGATATGTTTGGCCACTTGTACGAGCATAAAACGGGCCATGCATTAGGCCTTTTTATATAATTTATTTGCACATCTTTGTAGCCTGTTAAAGCATGGCATTTAAATCTAAACTGCAATTCACTGTTAGGCTACAATGTAGCAAAGTCTACTTCCAGTTACTGAACTTGATTGCCTACTCACGTGACCTGGAACGCTACACAAATGCTACACTTTACTCCACAGATATAATGTTCACGGTTCAGACTAGACATATCCGTGCCAACATTTCACTTAGTGTATTTCATAACAAGGCTCTTAGCACACTTGAACCATAGACTATTTGAGTCGCCAAAACTACAGTCATGAAATAGGCCAGACAGACACTTTCTGCTAGGAGACTAGGCTACGTGTTAGCTGCAGTCGGTGTTAGCCATCAGACATTCCGATAGATAAAAAAGAGCGTGTCTGGGAGATTTTCTTATGGAGATTATGCATTGTAGGCTAAACACACGAGTAGGCATAACATTGAATAGTTGCGTGAATCACTTGTTTTTGCGGTCAATGTGTATATATTAATGAATGACAGCCAACCAGCTGAACGCAACTTTGTAACCTTGTTTTACTTTTCACTCGAGTGGTCCCTTCCTCTCTCTAGAAAGCCCCCTCCACCTCTCTTGGGGGTTAGGCTGCATCTTCCCATGGTCGCTGCGACCCCGTTTGCGCTTGTGCACGACAGAAAGATAAGAATGATTAAATACTGTGTTAACACTGTGACTTGGTCATACCTGTAATCTTGCAGATGTCCTGGGGTCCTTATCTCCGTCCATCGCCCAGCTATCTTGCCAACATCGCCTTGCAGAGAAGCGGATCGCGAGAAAGCAAGACCCCCAACTACGGCAACGGAGCTCCCCAGAGAAGAAAGATTACTAAACACATACAGTGCGGAGAAAATCGCAAATACCATGCACAACACCAGAACACGAAGATATCGCCGCATCTTGGCTGACTAATTGTGGTTTAACTCTCAGATACATGACAGCCGCTTCAGACTCAGGTCAGCGCAATCGACAAAAGCTCATGGCAATTGTAGTCTTGAGGTGCCAAGCCAACAAACACTACCATCCCCCATCGCATTCAGGCGTTAAAAGGGGCGTCCCCAGGGTGACTTCACCAGGCGATATTCCCATGGCTTGTTCCTGTTCTAAGGCCCATTCAGAGTTGAAACATGAGACATCATTTAAGGCTATTTATAGACTAAGGCACCTCAATATACACGCTAATAATGTTCAACTATAAAGACACAACTTCTGGATTTCGGTGTGCTTACATTTGGGCTTTAGAAAATGATTTGAAAATGATGGCTTTGAAAAGCTCTGCAGCTGTAACATCGGCTATTGTGTAAGGATGTGAAATTGGAGGGTAAAAAATCGCACTTGCTCCCTGAAAGACCCCACTATAAAGAGTGTCATGAGTTACACCCACTTGTGAATAGGCTATGCTGGTCATAAAATCCCAGGTCATTTCAACAAATCACATTCCGGCTGACTTCCAGTGGCCTGTTGGCAAACAACTTTGAAAGCACCACCTTAAAAGAACTTGAACTAATTTCCATCCATGCATTATGCTTAATTGGGAGGCAAATGTCTAATCACCTACTTTAAAATGTTCCGTCGGCATAAAATCTATAACCATGACTGTACCACTGAGTGATAAATGGTTATGGCCATTTAAAGTCTAAAAATAACCTTGGCTGGTAGATGGTTTGTGACACTAAGTGAAGAGACAAAAAAGCGATGGTGCCAACTTTCCTCTTTCCGTGTCACTAAATGTAGGGGATATACATTGGCTTTCAAATAAAAAATAAAAAAAATAAAAAAAGAGATCCCCCTTCCATTTACTGCAAATCCCACAATATCACTTTATTTACACGGCTTTTACTGATGAGGCTATATCTTTTGATTTTATTCAGTGACAATTCTAACGTAATAAATCTCTGATGACAAGCTCAAATCTATAAAATGGAGATTCAATGTCAACATCTTTACTAATACAATGTCTTTTTAAGTAATAAATGTTTTTTTCTTTTCTTCTTCAAACTTTTAATTAACACATAACTCACCAAGATGTTTATACATATTATATATCAACCTTGGCAAGAGCAATGAGAGAACAACATGATATGATCTATAACTTGTGCTGCAAATTGTTTTAAAACAACAAAAAAATAAATGCAAAAGACATAAACCAAATCAAAACAGAACAAAAATGTTAATGTAAAATATTCTCTCATGTAACCACACCAAATACCAGCAGGTGCAAAAACAAAACAAGAAAGAATAGGTGTTATTCTATCACAGTTTGATTAATCAATGACTGTACAATGAAGGGGAACAGTTTCATATTTTTTTTTCCCATAATGCATTGAGACTCTGAATCAGATCATGCCACAATAGTTCTTATTGGACAAGGGAGAGTGAAAGTGAGATGAAGAGGGCGGGGCTCACATCAGTGTCTACAAGTTATCAATAACACTGACTGAAGGAGTGCCAACAACAATCTGTAATGGAGGATGCATGGAACCCCACGGTAGGAGTTTAGAATGGTTCTTCTTCTTAGAATGCTAGATCAATAGAGTATTAATCCTGAAAGTGACATAGAAATTTTACAGTTTGTCGAGCCCTGTGCAGGGCCCAAGCCAGGTGTGGGTTTGTCCCCAAAACCACGTGGGGCACAGAGGCGGACCAGAGTTGGAATACTCTCTAGAGGGAGAGAGAGGTGCACGCCTGCCTCCCCACCCTCTGAAAGAAGGAAAGACAACTGAAAAAAAGAGAGAGAGAGATGGAGAGAAACTGTTGCTTTGTTGTTGTGTCGTAGTGGATTTCTCAGCGGGAAGAAGAGCTTGCTGTAAGGTCTTGGCATATGCTTACATGTGCATGTTCAGAAAGGGGGGGATGGAGAGGGGGGGGGGGGTAACAGGCCTGGTTTTGAGGAGGACAAGGAAGCAGGAGGCGGAGGAGGGCGACAAAGAGGTTGTTGGTGTAGGCGTAGGTGAGTTGGGGTGGGGGTGGGGGCAT
>JASCQY010000053.1:2489526-2503728 GCA_030264315.1 Sardinella tawilis | reverse complement strand
TGTGCAATGCATGATGGGTAGGGAGGTGGAAAGGGACGAGGGGTTGGGGGGGGGGGTTGGGTAGAGTGGAGATGGGGAGTGGGGGGTGGAGAAAGAGAAAGGTCAGGGCAATAAACATAAATGGAGCTGTCGCCTGATTAAGATTCATCATAAGAGAGGGAGAGAGAAAGAGAGAGGGAGGGATGGAGAAAGAGAGAGAGAGAGAGAGACTGGGAGAGGAGGAGAAGGAGAGATAGATAAGAGATAGAGACAGATGGAAAGAGAGAGGGAGAGACTGTGAGAGGGGCAGTGTAGCGATGGAGTGTGTGTGTGTGTGTGTGTGTGTGTGGGGAGGGGGCAGAGAGTGATGGCAAGAAACCTGATGAGGGAGTCATGACATGTCGCAGTGTGTGGGACACGAGCAGTCATGATGTCAGTTATCAGAGGCCATCTTACAGACACACGCACACGCACACACACACTCCTCCACCCATTCCCATGGGCCTGGATGGAGTGTGCGGTTACTTCTGGCTTGGAGACATTTGTCTCTCACACTGTCACTCCCTCTCCCGTTTCAGTCTGTTCCACTTCTCCTTCCCTCCCTACATCCCGCTCTCTCTCCTTCCATCTCTCTCTCTCTCCCTCCGTCTCTTTCTCTCGCCATCTCCCTCCCTCCCTCCCTCAACCTCTCTTGGTCTTTCTCTCTCCTCTCCATCAATTTGCTTGTCTGTCTCTTGTCTGTCCGAGCCTAACAGTAACTGTGTACACAGCCTGTATTTCCCAGTCTAAAGGAAGGCTCAGGGTAACTCACTTTTCTCTTTCTGTTTGTCTGAAATATTTTTTTTTTTTAGAACAGAGTCTCTCTCTCTCTCTGTCTGTCTGTCTCTACTTCCTTTTTCTCCAGAATCACTCTTTCCACATCATCTCAATTTCCCACAGGAGCTTTTGAAAATCTCTCTCTCTCTCCTCTAATCTAGTTCCCCTTTTTCTTGCCCTTCCACATTGACTCTCATTGTGTGGGGATGTCTCTCTTCCTCCCCATTTCATTCTCTCACTCTCGTGGTCTCTCTCTCTCTCTCTCTCTCTCTTCCACTCTTCTTTTCAAGTCTCTCTCTCCCCTGGCTCTGTTTCTTTCTCGGTCTCTCTGCGATCTCCCCTCTACAATTTGTTTTCTCGAATACGGCTGTTTGAGAGTGTGTGGGTCTTGCTTTGACACTCACACACTTTCACTCCCTCCTCTCTCTCCCTCTGCCTTTAACCCACAAATTTGTCCATCTTCTGCCCTCTCTCTTCCTGTGTGTGTATGTGTCTCTCTCTATCTGTGTCTGTGTGTGCATGTGTGTGTGTGTGTGTGTGTAGTGACCCTGTCGCTGGTTAAACTCCTGATGAAATCCTGCCGTCTCTGATGACAGAGCCCCTGATTAAGCCATCGCATACTAATGAGCTCCGGGTGTCTGCCAGCTGCCTCATCCGCCTTGCCTTCTTACAACACACACACACGCACGCACGCACGCACGCACGCACGCACGCACACGGACACGCACACGCACACACACTCCCAAACACACAAATAAATGCAAACTACACATACGGTCTCACTAACACACACACACAAACAAACACACACTCACAAACAAACACACACTCTTGTGTATGGTGTGATCAGACAAATGCAGAACAGTCTCCCATAATCATACACCATAGCCTAATTTTTACCCATCTGTTTTGTTTTGTGTCTCCCACTCACTTACTCTCACACACACACACACACACACACACACACACACACATAAACCCACACAAAAGAAGAGAGTTCATACACACTGAAACCAAATTCTTTTTTCCAGGAAACAGATCAACACTAACTCATTTCTTAACACCTTTAGATGGGCAAAATGCAGCATCTCAAAATTGCTGATGCTCGGCACAGTCTCGTTTAGTGTGTGTGTCTGTGTGTGTGTTAGGCCATCCACTAGTTTAGACTATCCACCCTTTTAAAATGAACCCCTAAAACCAAAACAACATTACCCAGAGACCCATTCTCTGACCCCCCCCCCCCTCCCCTGTTCATCACTCCATAAAGGCGAGCGAGTCGAGCGCAAACAGAGAGGAGAGCCGTGAGGCAAGGCCCTCAGCAGTGTGTTGTGTTGGCTGCCAAATGCCAGTGCCACGGGCAACTGGCTGCCAAAGGTGCCCAGAAGATGGATGACGAGAGAGCAGTGTTGATTAAACGACACCCCCAACCCACGACTACACCCCCACACCCCACCCACCCACCCCGGCCCCCCACTGAGGTCAACGGTACTCTCAAACCTGTCAGTGCTCAAAGACAAATTTGCCATCCATCCTCTCTCTCTCTCTCTCACACACACACACACACACACAGTCTTTAAGGTCAGTGCAGACAGGAAATGACCGAATCAACTTACTCCTGTTTTTTTTTTACTTTATGACTGAAAATGAGCTGTACTCTCCTGACATCTGCGGGAATGATGATGTGGAGGCTGACTTACCATCCTAAAAGTCTGTGTGTGTGTGTGTGTGTGAACAGGGAGGAAACTTGTGAGTGGCAGTCCACTCAGCTCTCTGGCATGCGGAGGAGGGAAACCTGATCTGTCTGGGCACCCAACACACCAACTACGAATACCTTCAACGTGACTCGAAAACATTATCTCTGTTCAAACATGCGAGAGATTGTGTGCCTATCTTTCAGCTATGAAAACTGACCTGTCTGACAAAATAAAGAGAGAAACCCACACTTCCTTAAAACTGATATTTGTTTTAGGGTTACAGGTTTGGGCGGACATGATGGGTGACTATATTCTCCAACTGAAAACTCGCCGCCAATTTTAAAAGAACTCGTTGGTCAGGTCGTGGCGAAAGGTGTCGCTTTCGAACATGTCTGGAGGTTAAGTGGTTTACAAACCTACCATTTCCTCGCGTGCACGACTAGACTGACACGCGTGCAGAGATCATCTTTAATGGGGGCTACGCTCCCACGTTTAAAATAACAACACAATTAGTCTACGCGTTTTTAGTTTTCAGAAGAGATAGGTCTTCCTACGCGATTAAACATAGGCTAACGTTAGATTGAATTCTGCAAGGCTGATGCGATTTTCCGGATTCACTGAACCTTGTTCATTTTGAGCAATCCAGTGAAAAAAAATACAACAGGCCCAATTGCGACGTCAAATGTTATAGCCTTTTCCCCAAGATGTTAGCTCTGCTAACGTTACATCGGCAGGTAAACATTCAGGCTACTCACCGTGTTGACGTCCCCTTCCTCACATCACACATCATGCATTTGAATGCCTCGGCGGTGTTCTTGAATGTGCAAACGCTACAGTCCCAGTAGCCTTCGTCTGAGGGCTTCGGTTGCCGCTTCGGCCTTAAAAACAAAGCCAACACAGAGGAAGCACAACATTTACATCAGAAACTGCCACTGTTTCCTGCGCGGATCTCTGCTATAGTTTCTATACGCTAGCAGCGGGCTCTTAGCGCCTCAAATGTGATCGCTTTTATGAGCTCCTTGATATGACAGTGTAATAAAACAGCGCCGTCCGCCATGGCTGCTATGCTGTTGCGGCTACCTCATTCACTCTCACACACACACGCACACACTCACTCACTCACACACACAGTGAGCTTGGAGGGTGTTCCAATTAGCCTACCGTGATGTAGCCTACTCTTTCCTATATCAATACACAGCCTATTCAAAAACAATAGTAAAGTTTTACCTGGTCGGACTCTTCTTGTCTCCCATGCTTCCCCAACTTACTTCCCTCTGTCGTAATATGAACAGTATCTATTTTTTAAAAAGCGCGATGCCCCCGTATTGCACGGCTTCCAGCTGTCGTGGAAACTCCAGTTCGCAAATGGCCACGTGACCATGTCTGTCCAATCAATTTCGGCATAATTTCGCCAAGAGGACGGGGTCGACAGGTTCGCTCAAAACATTCCTGGTAACATAAATACGTCTACTCTCCTTTATCCTTCAAAACTAAAGAGTGACAACACCGTCGGATGGTAGCCCATTTAACTCACCTAACCCCGTGGAAGCGCTCAGACTGTGTTCAAACGATGAGGCTGGACAAGGACCTCACTAATTGCTTTACGGTTCACGACCACCCCCCATAAGAGATTCATTATGCATGAGGATTTCGCTTTGAATAGCCTAATTCTCATGTTGATTCATTAGAACCGCTAGAGACTATATCATAGCATCCGTGTTGATGCATCAGATACATCAGCTGTGGTGCCAGCCCAGTGCTATCAGTTAAGGTCGTTGGCTGCATTCCATGTCCTATCTCCCCGTCTGTACATTTCTTTAAAGGTAAGAGCTCACTTTGAAGATGACCTTGCCTTGCCGCCAGAAAAGGCTGCATGGGTATAAATCAGAGGCTGTTCCGACTGCGCATCTGTTGGTCGGTGCACTCCATCACCTCAATGATCTACTCGCTCTGATAGGAAACAGGTAATATTGGCGGGGAAGGCTTGTCAAGCGCAGCAGGGGGAACAGACATCATCTTTCGCTCGGGAAGGCGAGCTCTTCAGTAGTGCCGGCCCGCGCCGTGTGCCACAGGGAAGTATTGCCTGTAAATGTTACACAACCTTGCTACTGTAGTTCAATAGAAAAGTGATAACATTGTGATGCAATGAGGGCAGACTCCCTGATAAAAGCAAAGCCTTTTATTTCAACTTTTCATAGTAAGCTAGTAGTAATCCTAGTAGTAGTAGTAGTAGTAGCCTAGTAGCAGTAGTAGTAGTAGTAATAATAATAATAATAATAATAATAATAATAATAATAATAATAATAATAATAATAATATATTATTATTATTATTATTATTATTATTATTATTATTATTACAAGACAAGAAAATCATTAAAGGTACTTACAGCCACAGACAATGAGGGTCTGGTTCTGGAGAGGGCTTATCCAGAAGATTTTTGTGTAAACAAAGAGGCTTAACTAAGATAGGCCTAGATCTTGAGGGGGATAAGACTGTGTCAAGGATGTTGTTTAGCATATTGGACACAGCTGAATTACGCATAATACAAATACTAATCATAATAATCATAAATACATAGTCACACACATCCTCTGTAAAAAAAAACTAGCACTTCACATATGATGAAAGTTGCAGGTTTATTTACAAAAAAGGAGAAGGGCATCTGAGGGCTAATTACTAGCACCTGAAACTTGTGCTCCAACGGACAGGGAGAAAGAAATCATGCACAGTTCTTCTCAGCAGAGACTGATGACACCTAATTTGACATAAATGTGCAGCCAGACGCTTTGGAGACGCCTTTGATGCTGCTCTTCAAAACATTTCAAATGAGCTCCTCTCCAGAGCACAGAGAGGAGGGATAGAGACAGATAGAAAGAGAGAGAGAGAGAGAGACAGCATGGGGGGAGAGAGAGAGGAAATTGAAGTGAGAAATGATCCTGGGTATTTGGAACGTGTCAAACTAAAACATAAAAAAAAAAAAAAAAAAACTCATGAGTTGAGCAGAGCGGTGCTGCATCAGAATTCTTTATCAGTCACTGAGTTCTTCCTCATCACTGAAGTAGGCGCTCTTTTTGATCCTGGGCTTGTGTGAATCCTCTGATGTGGAGGCCTGACTCGCGTCCTCCGCCACCTGCCTCTGACGCTGCTCTTCCTCCTCGATTTTGGCTTGCTGGAAGAGAAGAGGAAGATGGGGAGGGGGGGGGGGGGACAAATCATCAGGCTATATTTCAAAAAAGGCAAGCGTGGCCGCCTGCCTTTGGCATCTCATCAGTATCCACTTCAGACGACTTGGAAACGTCTCTTCTCTCCAACTCACAAATGAATTAAAACCTCGTTGGGATTAAACTGAAACGGATGGTGCACTTGCCTGAAAAGCGATGGCCTGACTCAGACTGTCCAACGCTGGATCTTCGCCCTCTTCCTCACTCTCCTCCTCTTCACTGGAACCAAATAAAGCAACAAAGACCTTGAAACGTGTTCAGATACATCATTGCAACAGTCCACTGACAAAAGTACAACTTGTATAAAAATAGCATTGCACAGATTGGAAATGGCTCAGCATAGCATGGATCGCTTTTCACAAGCCCGTTAACCCCCTTCTATTGTTGCTTTTTTCAAATTATGCAGCACATCCGTGTTGAGGACATCATTACTTCTTTAACTTGCATTCAGGTGTTAAGAGACGTCTGTACACAGGCTGTTGTTATGTTATGTTATTATGCATATTATGTAATTTAACACAGCGAGAGACTAAAAATAAAAATTAATTGAGTGCAGGCACTGCGATAGAGGAGCACAAGATGAACCCTGTGCTCCCATACGGTCTCTCTAGATGTTTACCTGTGCGGCTCAGAGCCTTGGCACACCTGAGATCATGACACAAACAACAGGCAAACTGGAGTTAACCTCAACTCCAAATGGCATTACAGGCCCTTGCGTGACAAACCTAGCAGGTTTGGAAGGTTTCCAGCGTCTCAAAGCTACTTTAGCAGAAGTGAAAAAGAGTGCTTAGATTCCCATTGAAGGGCAGACTGAACAGGCCCTTTCACCTTAATTACCTTATTGGCTTTCCTGGCAGTCCGATTTGGGCTAACCCCAGAGGAGGCTTGCAAATCACATCAACAGCAACTTGGCTACACTCAGTGTTTGTCATCATGCCACTCAACTAGAAGGCATTCATCTAGCCATCATTAGACCGACAGAAATGGCAGAAATGAAGCACAGTAAGTTAAAGAGGCGCTGCATACTCCAAGTACATCATTTGAGGATCATTTATTAGTTGATACAAATAATACAAGATCCTCAAGTGATGTACTTGGAGTGTGCGGCACCTCTTTAACTTACTGACTGAAACTTTAGACGGACAGCACCTCGCAATCTGGTGTGCGTCTGCATCATCTCACAAGAAACAAAGCACACACACCAAGAGTGACACAGGCAGCGACAGAAGCAGGACTGAAACTACAGTACTGAATGACTAATGAAGATCATTTCTAGCAACAATCAAAGCCTGTTGGATGGCACAAGTAGTAATAACCAAAGATTCTGGAGTGGAGCGCTCGACTGAAAAATCTATGCTGCATTTAAGGACCAATGCATTATAAGCTTCAGTTTGGAACCAGTTTCAGGTGAAAAGTGCGATTCCATTTTAGATCACAAAACCTGCAGGCCATCTATAACATGATAAACTGATAAACTGCTTGATGACACTATTGATAAACATGCCACCCAAACAGTACTGAAACTATAGTGTGCAACCCCCCCCCCCCTCTTCCTCCCTGGTTGCATGGTACTTACAACTGGGGCTCATCTGCCTGTTGTTTCTTCTTCTTTTTCTTCTCCTTCTTTTTGGGTGGTTCCCTCTCTCCTAGCATGTTCTTTGGGCAGGCGTAACTTAAGTGTCCACATTCCTAAAATGAAAGAGAGGTGTTAAATCAAGGTGTGTGTTCCATATATATCCTGCTTAAAGAGAATTATTGGTATTCTACACTTGTCCACCTTTCCATCTAACATTACAAACTAACTATCCCAAGATAGGGCTGCACAGTTAATTCAATTAATCACTCACTCACTCATGACCATGCCTAGCCTGGTGTACCAAATGCTTTCATGTTGCTTCACGTTATGTAAAGTGTCTGGGATCCCTCAATTGTTATACATCTGCTTCCTTGTGGGTGGATACTTACTGTGAACTTTTGCTACCACTTGTGCTTTGCTATCAGTCATTACTTTCAGCGTTCCCACAAAGGACATAGCCCTTTTTCTGTTGGATGATTGGTAAGCCAAAAATTTGCTGGCAGACTTAAGCCTTTGAAGAGCTCTCTGACCTAATACTAATGTGAAATGTAATATATATATATATATATATATATATATATATATATGCAGTATGTATATATACACACATATATATACACACATACACAGTAATATATAGGGGGCACTAGCCTGGCAAGGATATGCTTTCTAGCAATCATGAGGACAGCAAACATCAGGTTTAAGAGTGAAACGTTGCATCTTGTAAATAAATTATTGTTTGTGAAATGGTCAGTGAGCTCTTGATACGCATCCTTTGGTCATGTCTGATACACCTGTCCACCAAAAGAGGTGTGCAAAAACTTTCCCAAGTAATATATTAGTTATTACAAGAGGATGACAGAGGTGGACAGCCCTGGCTTCTGAGAGAGAAAGTCCTGTCATGTTCTCCTACTGCCTGGGCATTAAGTTCAGCTGAAATCACTAGTACACAAGAACATCATCCATTTTCTAAACTTTGTGAGTAATTGTGACCCCATTATAGGACAAAATAATCATGATTAAGACCAAAGTCAGTTGTACCAGAAGGGTACACAAACACACAGAAAACACTGGCAACATGATCAAAACATAATATATAATATATATAAAAATATATATATATATAAAAAAAGTTAAAGGAACACGCCACCTTTTTTGATATTTATGTATTTGTATTATGCCCAAGTATTACTCAAGAAAACACATATCATTTTCTTCCCAGTGTGTTCAGTACTTAGGTTGACATTATTAGCATAGCTTAGCACAATCAATAGAAGTACATGGTATCATTAGCAACAAGCTAAAATTGTCCACTTGATGGAATGAAATATCAGTTTTGTACTTTGGTGAATTTTAGGTAATTTTTAAAGTGCTTTGTAAATAAATCTGATGATGTTTGTTTGGTACCATAGACTTGCATTGGTATGCTGAACAAGCTTACACTGTCAAACTAGGCATTGCAGACACATAGAGAAAAAATGTTATGTGTTTTCATGTTCAACTAGGGGTTGACTACAGATAAGCAGTTTCCTGAAATAAGGTGGTGTATCCCTTTAAGCTAGAGGTGGGGTAAACCTATTTAAGTGGTAGAGCAGGGTGGTGTTCACAGCCAAAAAAACTTTAGCACAGGTGCTGGGGGTAAAAAGTAGAAGGGAGATGTGTGTACCACCTCCCTTCTAATTTTAAATCTATTGGAGCAACCTGCCTGTGTTATTTGGGAAGAGAGTGATGACGGCAGGCTCTTCTTTTATCAGGTTTTTCCACTACCTTGGGCTTCACTGGCCACAAAGTAAACCCCCTACTTGGAGTATTACAACAGTAATAGTAATGTTTAATGTTGTGAAGCTGAGTGGTGCGATTAGCCAGGCTAGGGCTGCCTTGTGCTTCCACTCAGTTTCTCAGTTAGCCTCACCACTGCGTCAGGGGTCGATCCATAGGCTTTTAACAGCTCTGAGATGCGCGGGCCAATCAGCTAAAACAGGGAGGGCTAAAAGCAATGAAGTTGAACTCAAAGGGTGCATTCCAGTGCGTAACATGCATCACAACCAAACACTAACGAATTGGTTGAAGCATGGTGAAGTATCTGCCCACTTGCAACCAAACATACAGTATGTCAATGGATAGCTTTCAGATGCTTTGCCCAAAGGGAAATGATGTGAAACATATGACGCATCAGGCTACACTGTGAGAGCTTTCCAAAAACATGAAAAGACACATCCACTGAACCTTACCCCGCACTCGTAGCATTTGGATTTATCAGCATAATTTCGTCTGCGGATAAATTCTGTCGCCCGACCATTATCAATGGCTATACTGGCTTTCACGGTCCTTCCAAACAACTGTTGTGAGACAGAGTCAAAATGATCACATAAAAATGTGCACATCTATGACTCTGGTACTGTAATATTTCACAAATTGACGTTAAAGAAAACAACATATTAGTATCAGAGAGGATAGAACATTGATTTTGTGTTAGTCCATAATATACAGTCTCATACTGTGATTATTAAGGCTCTGATAAAGATGATTCCAGTTGGTGCTTCCATGTAGAATCACTGGTAGTGTTATAGTGGGCCTACCTGTTTGCTGTTAATTGCTCTGGCACAGTTGTGAGCAGACTCTTTGTCCAGAAACAGTACAAAAGCCACTCCTTTGCTCATCCGTGTCACCTTGTCTTTGACAATAGTGACCCTACAAAATTACATATGAACAAAAGACTATTATACCATTATACCAAAACCCACTATAAACAAAATCATTTGACTATTGAGAAATGTACTTACTTCACAACTTTGCCATACTTGGTAAATAGCTGCAACAGCGACAACAAGCAATGCATTAGACTAGCTAAAGTTCTTCAGTGAAACATGAATGCACTAAGTCAAAACAAATATGATGTAATGACATTAACCAATGCACTACCTTGTGTAGATCACTATTTGTCAGGGAAAAGGGTAGATTGGAAACGTAGACTGTGCTTTTACTGGGCGCTAAGCCACCGCTCATCTTGATACACCAAGAATACTGTAACAGGAAACAATAAATCAATGTCAGCAACAAAATATTGTTGCCATTTCTCACCGGTTATTTTAATCACGAACAGCTCAACAACAACGTAACAATATTCTCAACCACTTTAACGTTCCTATCCTATGGCATCGATACCTAACGTTAGCAAGCATGCCACAGTGTCAGGTGTATGCCGGCTTACTTACATAAAGAATGCTTTTCTTCTTGTGACCTACGTGTTTAAGCTCTATCCATGTACATGTTAATAAATATAACTGATGATAATTTGTCCTCAAACATCGAAATTTTAGTTTAGCAGGTTGCAGCTGGCACTTGAATCCACCGCTTGTTGACAACGACGCATACATATGACGTTGATTTGATTGACAGTGGTTTCTACAAACGAAAACCCTCTACGCTTTTACTTGTCGCCGGATGTAATCAAGTAGTTAAACTAACGTAATGTCCCTGGTGAGTTTTTACCTTGTGATTTTATTTGACTTATACACTACAATTTAATCTATTGCCGTTACTTGGGGCAAAGAGGGTGTTGCATAAATACACCGTGGTGGAATTATGCATGAATGTGAACGGCATATTGATTAAGGACAGAGCTTTCTGATAACAGACAAGCAAGCTAAGTTAACGTTAGCTCGCGACTGAAGGCTAACGTAAATGTGACATAAGGCCACATTTCTGCATGCTGATTTTGTGGGGTCTTACAGTTTTTCGTAGATATCTTGATATTTGTAGTCGAAGGCGGTGTGCATTGCCGGTAGGATTTAAGCAACTATGCCCATATCCCTTGGCCCATACTCTGCAGATCATGCACTGTTGAATGAAACTGCCTTTCTGTGAGTTCTAGACGAGACAAACCTGTCTCAACGGTCAGCATCGACCTCCTTCGAGGTTTTTAGTCGGTTTCTGTAAACAGCATTTAGTCGTAGGAAATGAAATGACTTTGATGACTAACTCAGATTGTCTTTACTGCCATAGATGTGACATTTTACCAATCCACAGACAGTGAAAAGTAAGTAAAATAGTGATGTGATTTGATGTGGCTGGAAATGTCAAATGCATTAAAAATTGCCTAAACCTTATGACCTCAAGGTTGTGTTCTATGATGAGTAATGTTAACAGATCTATGTGATGCTTAAATATTTTTATGAGTGGAAATATCATGATCTCAGTTGATCATACATCAACAAACACATACATACACACTGCTACTTATAATAGTAATATAATGATGATGATTATGGTGCTGTTCTCCTTTGCTGTACAGTGGCGTTCAGAAGAGACAGGAATATTCGGGATGTGTATGAGGACAGGTTTCCTGTGGAGAGAGGGGTAAGTGAGTGAGAGGTTTTGGAGCCCTTCTCTGTCCACTGAATAGGCTCCCTACATCATGTTTCCCTACTCCATGTTTCCCTACGTTCTGGTCAGAGTTGTATCAAATTTTCTAGGCCTAGTACTCTTTTTCCAAGATGGAGCACTCAGTGACTCAAAACAACAGGGCAATTGATTGATTTACACTAGATTTCTCTTTAAAAGGTACCCTATGAGATGTTGCATGGTTTTAGCGCAATTTCATTTTTGTCTCAAAGCTTAGGCATCTCCCCTTGATCAGCTTGCTGCCTGCCCCCTAAACACTTTGAGAAAAAGTCCCGTCACTGGAGATAGCACGGGGGCTGCAGACGTCAAACAAACACTAGGGGCACAGACTGTGCACCAAAACATAACAACGCACCATTCAGCCAAACACTAACAATATGTTAGAGGAGGGGTGGGGGTTAGTGAGCATGCACATATGGGTGGGAAGACTGTGAACAAAGTTGATTTAGTTGCGTGCATTTGAAAGTAGCGTTTTGTTCGTTTTTGATAGTGTTTACGTGGAATGTCAACAGAAGTGACATCATGCAGGATCTCATAGTGTACCTTAGTGTACCTTAGTATAGAAAGCATGGCACATTTACCACACAAATACAGTAGCCATTTTAGCTCTTCATAGACCTACTGTGCAACTATATCACACTATAGAAATAGTGGATTAATTAAATACTAAAAAGAACAATTGCCATTTTGTGTTGGTGAAGTCTTCATTATTCTGGTAGGAAGCTGTGTATGTGTCAGTAGTGGCAACTAAGCATGTATTTCTTTGCAGGGCCCTTACAGGAGGTCTGGTGGTTTTGGCCGTCCGGATGAAGATTATGGCCGAGGTTTTGAGTATGACAACCCTCGGTTTTACCCTGCAGGGCCCCCTCGCAGTTACCATGGCGAAGGCCCTCACTTTGCGGCTGAACACAGAGCGGGCCCCCCAGGCCGAAGGGTAAGTGGACTAATCCATGAAACAAATCATAACAAACAAACAAAAACATAACATAACAAGAAGCTAACAAAACATGTAATTGCTGTAGCACACTCTCTCTCTCTCTCTCTCTCTCCATCTCTCTTACACACACAGATGCACACTTTCTATTTCACAAATCAGAAATCGCACCTATTGATGCTCAGTTGTTGTATTCAGTCAAGTACAACAGACACTAGTTTAAGAGTACAGCGCCACCACAGTGAGATTAAAGCAAAGGAAAACTAGACTCAAGGATCGTGGTGACCTTTCCCTAATGTACGACCAGAGTGCTTCTCATGGTCAAGTTTTTCTTTTTTTTTTTTCTTTTTTTTTTTTCAAAATATGAATGCAAAAGACCCAAAAGAAACCGAGTACAACAGGGGAAGTAAGCTCATGAAATCAGTCATCAAAAATAAATGTACAGACATTTGCAATATCCCATGGACGAGTTAGGATTTTTAAAATTTCTTTTTTAAATTCATTAAAAAAATTGTGATCAAAATGTTGGATATTGTGTTAGTGTTTTCTAAAAATGTGTGTGGAATTTTGCAATGTTTCACTGTAAACTCCTACTCTCTATAATGGTGGCCAGTGATGAACTGTGCAATGATAAGTCTCTGCTGCCACCCAGTGGTTCAGCCTGATTTTCATTAAGACTATCAATGCATTTCCATGCAGCCAATAAACGGTTTTGAATCAGTTTAGTGAGAATAAACTGAATTTCCCTGTGTCTTGTAAACATCTTTTCCGATTGGAATAAACCAAAAATGGCCATGCTTAGTTTATTAGTAAACCGTGTGCACATAGGCCTATGCTCTAAACATCATATTCTACTTGCATGTAAACAGGTTAAATGGTTTATTGACATAAACAGAATTTGGCCAGTAAACTGATTTAAAACCATTTATTGGCTGCATGTATTTCTCTACAATTGAGCAAGTGAACACAATTGAAGAAGACCATAAAATGCTCATACAACAGTTTGTTTGTTTTCACTTTATATAGTTGAAGTTAAAAGAAATATGTATAGAGTGGTAATGAAATCCTCAAAATACTCTGGCACTATTGTATCAAATCTGTGTGTCATTCATTGTACTAATAAGCCTCAGCATGTTTTATCCTTATGATGTTTGTGTATGATGTGACGTGATGTTTATTGTCCAACATTCTGTATCACAATGAACACAATTGAGGCTCTCTTGACTTTACATGAATTTTGATTGATTGAAATAAATTCGTTGAAGTCGTTAATGTAGAGTACTGATGCTGTGTAATATTATGTGCTGGGTTGTTGTTTAATACAGGATGACGGGTATCCATATTACAGAGGAGCAAGGGAAGAGCCACTCCCAGGGAGACCTATGGACTTCAGGTACACACACACGCGCACACACACACACACACACATACACTCATACACTGCAACCTGTTACTGGCATCACTCTCATGAATCTTTTTTAAAGGAACACACCACCGAATTTTGATATTTATGTATTTGCATTGTGCCCAAGTATTATTCAAGAAAACGCATATCATTTTCTTCTCAGTGTGTTC
>JASCQY010000053.1:2402021-2419391 GCA_030264315.1 Sardinella tawilis | reverse complement strand
ATAGGCAGCTTGGCCATACTGACTTGAACACAAAATTTTGTGCAGTGTCACAGGAAGTATGGGCAAGCCCAGGCTATACAAAAGTGTGAGTCTGATCTTAAATTCGCTGAATTGTTTGCATTGCGTCTCTAACCAGGGTGTATATCGAGAGTGGAATCTGCATTACCACTTTGCCATGCACACTGCGCCCCAATGTAGATGGTACTGGCGGCTTTACAAAGACGCCATCCACGGCATGTGGAGCCGTTGGAGTCTTCACCTACGACCTGCTGCACATCGAATCCAAAACACGAGATAAGAAAATGTCTGTCATGTTCTCTGTTCCTTTTGATGATGTTGCGTACACTGACCTATATGCCGTGGGAGTCTGCAACAAAGATGACTACCTCTGTGATGATATTCTTTTCAAGCAGATGTATAGTGGTGAAGCAACGTGGTTTAGTCGAGACAAGTCTGGGAATGATCTGACTTGGAATGCAGGTGATCTTGTCATGAAAGCCACGATGTCAGGCAAAGACATCTGTCACATTACAGTCGATGTAGTGGATGCCAGTACAGAGAGCACAGACACTGCCTAAACTCTGTCACAACACACGCCAACATACAACAGCACCACTGTAGTCTGGGAGCCTATACGTATGTGAGGGCTATATGTTGTGTGCCTGTTTGTTACATGTTGTGTATGTTAACCTACCATAATTTCCTTCTATCTATCCATCCATCCTGTAGTCCCCACAAACACACACAGCTGCTATGTCTGACTTTGCCTTTTCAGTATACTATCCCCAATCAGCAGACACAATAATCAGCTAACATGGTCATGTAGCTGTTGGAATGTAGGCTGAGACGTGCCGACATTCCCCTTTAACATGGCCTGTGTGCAATTCTGGCTCAGTGTTTCTGTACATGTTTGCGTATTTCATTCTGCATAATTACTGATTAGTGATGATTAACATTCACTGTCATGATTAAAATTGTACTGTCCTATATGTGATTGACCTTCAATAAAAGAAGAAAAAAAGCATGAATGATATACTCCTGTAAAAGTGCATAGTGCATTTAAATAGGCCTTAGTGGTTTCCCAGTCCAGCCACTTTGTTTCACAAGATCAAGATAATGTGCTGGAAGTAATATAATTATTGAAGTTGTAAAAGTATTATTCATTCTTTTTTTCTGCATTACACAGATCACTGGACTTTGACAAATATTAGATATGCTTCCTGTTACAGCTGTGTCAAACATTCAATATGAATAAAATAAAATGTAAACTGTATATGTTTAAATCTTTAATGATAATAAGGTTACCGTAGCTTTAAATGGCACTCTGAAGTCTCCGACTATGGAATGCCCCCTAGAGTCAGTGGGTATAATTGTTAGCACACATGCTGTTAAAAGAGTGGAGGTGAAAACTTCAGCAGTAATATGGAGATGACTAGCTGGGCCAAACAGCATTTAAACTTAACATGTTTCTCTACCCTTCACTATAAGATTCTTATGAACATTTATAAATTTATAAATCTATCTATACATATACATATCTTATAAATAAATAAGCTATTTATAGATAGGTTTACCAGTTTCTGTCTCATGGTCTAGAGTATGTTGATTTCATATCAAAAACCCACTGTTACATCAGAAATCATGAAGTTTTTGTGAAATTTAAATATTAATGACTTCATATTTTCCAGTTTTCTGCAAACAAGTAAGACATGAAAAACAGGAAGTGGACACTGGTGACATGAAAGCTTACTTTGGAGAGGAAGGAGAGATCAGGTTTTCAGGTCAGGTTGCTGACATCAAAACATCATCTAGATAAGTGGAGGGGTTTTATGGTGGCAGTGCTGAACACTAGTATATTGCAGCAAAGGCAGCAAACTAGCGTAGCATATTGTTGTGCATGTTTCCTTCAACATGGAAGTCCCCTCTGATTCCCAGTAATCAGAACTGAGCAGAAAATAGCAACATGGAGCTTTACGGCATATGTGTGGAGTCCCACTTATCTAGTCTGATATTTAGTCAGAAAACATAAGAAAGGAGAGAGAGAGAGAGAGAGAGAGAGAGAGAGAGAGAGAGAGACTGATGCACAAATACGTCAGTTCCGGTAGAAAGAAGAGGCGGATGTACCAGACAGGACGCAATCTGATGTACAGAATCAGTTAAACACAAGAAAGCTGAATAGTAACACAAACGCACCAAATGGAGATGGCAGTGTGCATAACTGGATTTCTCCTCCTCCTCTGTTTCATCACAGGCTTCCACCTCAGTCCATATCCTAGGTATGTGTTTGGGCCCGAAGGACAAAATGCTGAAATTTTCGTCACATACGACAGGGTGGATTGCTGCCTGCTCTATAGGCTCTCTGAAGACGGTGGAGATCTGCTGCTGGTTAACTCCTCACGCCCTAAGGAACCACAGCCAGATGGATACCAGGTCAGATGGACGTGCCGTGCAGGTTCATTCCATATTACGATGAAAAAGCTCAGCATGTCCCAGAGTGGAGGCTACAGGGCTGAAGTCGGCAGAGGAGGACTGATCAAAGAACATGTGAGCTTCCAACTCATCGTCTGTGTGGAGGGGAATGAAAAGCCATCCGAGGAAGAAGTGAGATATGACGACAGCACTGTACTCTGTCAGATGGACTCAACATTTGTGGGGAACAGCAACAGCAACAGCAGCAGCCAAAGCAGCAGCTTGCAACTCTTCCGATCGGACTGGTTCCAGAAAGTTCCTTTGACTCAAGAGGTCGACACACACACCCGACTGTGGAGAGTACCCATGATGGCCCTGGTCTTAGACACCAACTCGTCACTGGAGCCTCTGGCTGAGGATCTGAGGGGCCGACTGCTGGTTGATTTCAACAGCTCTGTGGTTAGACTCTATGGTGTCTCCAGAAGTGACACGGAAGCTATTGCACAATATGGAGAGGAGCTCAGTGCCAAAGCTATAGCTACAGGGTTCTGAGGTTATCTCCTAAAAATGTCTTTGCTCATGAAGACGACAACCTGACTCTTCCTTGCTTTTCAAAAGGAGAGTCTCCACACCAAATCTCCTGGTCAACCCCGACTGGAAAAGTTCAGCACAGCAGTAATAATCAGACACACCAACCGGAAGTGATGTTCATGCTGAACGGCAGTGGGACTGGGGACCATTCCCTTGTCATTCCTGCAGTGTCACAACAGCACTATGGTGTGTACGAGTGTGGCAGCAGCGTCACAGTAAAGAAAATGATCCTGTACGTTTGTGCCAAATGCTGTTCATTGACTCTGTTGTTCTATCATGGTGAGACTGTCCATCTGAACATCACTGAACACATGAATGACTCTTGGTCCCTGGTTGGGATTCAGTGGTTCCGTCAGAAAATTCCAGAACCACAGGTTCTGATTCTGGACTCGCGAGACAACTTTGTGGTTGTGCCTGAGGATCTGAGGGGCAGAGTGACTGTGTCCAGTTTATATCCAGATTACTCGTTGATCATATCCAACCTCACAGAAGAGGACAGCAGGGCGTACACTTGGAGGATCTTTGGATGGGACAAGGAAAATCCGAGTGTCTTGGTTTGCTCTGAGGGATCCGTACACCTGCAGTTCATTCATCCATTTGGGCTGGACTCAGCTTTCTACAGAGTGTACGCTCCACTGATAGGCTGTGTGCTGTTAGGTCTGGTCATTGCTGTGACGTGCTTTGAGATGAGGAACACAAGAGGAGAGCAGACTTGTCAGAGCAGAGAGGGGAGTGGAGTGGAGATGAAGACCTCTATGATGACGTAGAGGTGGCTGAAATCAGTATCTGAAGATAGCAGCTGATCATATTAGTGTAGATCATGTACAGTATTCACATAGTTCATATGTGCATGTAGATTCTAGTTTGGTGGTAGCATAGCATGCTAGTAGCCTGGAAATTGTTAGTTAGCATCCCAGCTACCAGCGTTGTGCTGTTCTGTAATTATGTAATCTCTATAATTAATGACTCTGTAATTCCCTTTGGGATCATTACAGTAACTACCTATATACCTATCCATCTATCTATATGTGTCTATCTATCTATCTATCTATCTATCTATCTATCTATCTATCTATCTATCTATCTATCTATCTATCTATGTATATACAGTACAGTACACAGAAAGGCCATGAGACAGTAGTTTCTAATTGTAACATATAAGTGGCTTTGAATAAAATTCACAAAATGCAAATGTACTACAGATTTTATTTCAATGAAATTTCCAGAAGTAACAATAAAATAAAGTTTGAATGAATATTAGCATATTCAGTATAGCCGACCTGGCTTCCATATTTTGTCTTGATAGTAGACACTGGGAGGAGGAAAATGGGAATTAGTAACAGGTACTAGTGGCAATTATTTTTTGTTGATGGCTGTGGGTTTTGCTGCAAAAAAAAAAAAACACTACTGCTTCACCAGTAGAGGGCAGTACAACACAACATCAACCCAAGGCATCAGTCGTGTTGCAAAATGTTGACGACACCCATAAAGATGAATGGGAACTGAAGCAAAACATTTAAAAACGTTGTGACCGCTGAACTTGGCAAATGTTAAAAAAAAACTTCATCAAAGACATAATCCCAACATAATTGGAAAGAGAAAGTATGAACCTCCCGTGTGATTTCTATTCATATCCTATCCTATCCTTTCTATTATCTCAGCCTTTACTTTTGTGGTTATAAACCGATCACCTGACTCTAGTTCCACCAGGCTCCACTTGGCGTTCCACTGAGCTCCACACATTGATCTGGACTCAAGGACATTGGCAAGTCCTTCAAGGGAGCAAAAAATAATGAGCCAATCAGGATCCCCGGGCAGTATTTGAATTGATGTGTCGTAGCGGACAAGTGACGCTCTCATTAGCAGTTGCAATGTGAGTGGTTGTAGTAACATGTCAATAAAGGGACGGACAAGTGGTTTATCCAATCATATGAAAGGATTTTTGATAAGGTCCTGCCTTATACATTTTCGATGGAGTAATTCCAGATGAATGTGTGGAGCTAGGCGGAATGAAATTCAGATGGCAAGAGTCAGAAGAACATGATCGAGGCACCTGACAGTTAAACCTGACATAGGGAAATTGAATAATACCTTTCCTCAGATAGGATATGTGATATGGAAGGGACATCTAACCCAAAGCCCGGATAGACGGGCTCAGTGAATCTATGGTGAAATGTGTGCAGGTGAATGAGTCTGTCAGAGAAGACACTGTAGAAGGACAGAGTCCCTGCTTCCCAGTCCAGGAACACCCCTACTCGGTTGCTCTCAAAGGTGAGTGAAACTTTGGACGAGGCCTTTCTGTCATAACTGGCCGTGTAGCTGTTCTTGTCTACGCTGTTATAGGCAGCCGGGTCTTCACACCGCAGTCCCCAGGATGTGTTGTTGAGTCCCAGCCGACAGTCTCTCTCGTTTATTCCTTGTTTTCTATACGCTGCTCCCACATAGGCCACGTTTGGACCCAAGTCGGCCTCCCAGTAGCAGCGTCCCGTAAGACCCTGTGTACACAGCACCTGCTCACAGCTCCTAAACCGGTCCGGGTGGTTCGGATAGTGAAGCTCAGCAGCTGTCAGTTTTCGCTGATCTTCCGAGATGGAAATTTCATTTTGGGCTGTGTTGGGGTCAAGCGTAAGCTCACAGGCATCTGCGCGCGCACACACACACACACACACACACACACACACACACACACACACACACACACACAAATACTAGATCAATTTAATAGAAATTGCAGTTAAATATGACATATAGTGATTATCACCCCTGTCCACAATGATAAAGGTATAGTATGTTATTATTGATATAATACAGTATCTTAGTTTTACAATAGCTTTCAATGTTGTTTTTTTTACTGTGATTCTAAATATGAAAGCCTTGGCATAAAGTGTTTGTGTATTTCTGTCTCTGCAGTGCTTACATTTCTTCAGCCCAGACATTAGCCAACACTCTGCATCATGATCAACACTGTAGGGGAGAGTATGCATGCAAAAGGGTTTAAAAATAAAACACATGCGTTAAATACATACAGTAAACAAACACAGGAATCTAGGCTAAACAAACACTAGGAATCCAGATACACAACTAGCAATTTCTTATAATCTGTTAGTTTAAACAGGATGGTTGGTTTTATAACCTGGGTTTAAACAGGAATGTGTTAACTACTGTAGTGCACCTCATTGACTTGCAGCCAATCAAACAACTAGTTCCAACCTCCAACAAACAAGTTCACAATCTGAGTCTCTGCAGACCACCTACTTCAGTGTGTCCAGTTTGCAGTCTGGGTCGTCCTTTCTCTCAGAGAGCAGTTTGACTCCAGTCTCTCCTGGGTGATCGTAGCTCAGGTCCAGCTCTCTCAGGTAGGAGGGGTTTGCCCTCAGGGCAGAAGCCAGGAACTCACAGCCTTTCTCAGTCACACCACAGAACGACAGCCTGCAGGAAGGGAAGGGCTGTTATCCTCACTCTGTGATCTATCTATCTTTCTATCTCTATCTCTCTATCTCTATCTCTCCATCTCTATCTCTCTCTCTCTCTCTATCTCTATGTCTGTCTGTCTGTCTGTGTGTGTGTGTGTGTGTGTGTGTGTGTACCTCAGTATCTCCAGTGTGCACTGTGGACTCTTTAGTCCAGAAGAGAGCAGCTCCACTCCTGAGTCGTGCAGGTCGTTGTCGTTCAGATCCAGTGTCTTCAAGTGAGACCCATCTGAGCTGAGGATTGAAGCCAAAACCTTACAGTGTTCATCCTTCAGAAAGCAACGCTTTAGCCTGTAAACACAAGAGAATAATTAACTGTAAAGGCAGTTTCAAATGACGATTTCAATGTATCATGTGTGATTAACAACCTGTAACCATATATTATGAATATTTAATAACCTATTATTCCATAACCTACAGCCAAACCTGAGAGATCATTTCAAACATTTTAAAATATTTTACATCACTATTATCTATTTTTTATTGAATGTATTGTGGCACCAAAGATGAAGTTGTGTATGAGTCACAGTGTGGCACAGTGTGTCTGTCTATATGTTATGTGTATTCCATAATAATGCATGGTCACACCTGAGTGTGTTGACTCTGCAGTCTGGGCTCCTCAGTGCTGCTGACAGCTGTTCCAGCTCTGACATCATCAGCCTGCTCTCACTCAGGTCCAATTCTCCCTGGAAGACCGACGTCAAACACCTCCAGGACGCCTCAGTGAGGTTGCATCCAGACAGTCTGAAACAGAGAGAAATGGTTGAAGCTAATACATTTGTAATCAATCAAAAGATCAGGATGGTACACTTAAATCTTCTTATATTGTTATACATGGAGATTAGTTCCTCCCTTTTCAAACCAGGACTTACATTTCAGAAGAGTTCAGATGCAAAAGCCTCTAACAGCTATTGTGATTAATTTACAGAAATATATTTTTAAAATTTTGACAAACTTTATGATCAGTTCAAAAGCAAAAGCCTCTAAATCCATTTTCAGAAACATTCCAAAAATATTTAGATTTTCGAATATTTAGAGATATTATTATCGAAGTAATCGGTATCTAACTACAATTACATTTTTTTAATCATTTAGAAACAAATCAGACCCAAACAATCCAGTTGCATTTGAACTCTTCATTTGATCTCTCAGTTCAGATCAACTTTAAAAAATATTTCCTTATGTTTACATAATTAGGCAAATGCTTTTATGCAAAGCATTTGCCATCAGTCAATTATGTTAAGACCCTTTCTCTCTTCGAGAGAGACAGCTGGGATTTGAACCCACAACTTCCAGGCTACTGCTACTCTATCCATGTACTGTACCACTATGCTATCATGCACAGCAATGAATTACTAAAATATTGCAGCCTTGACGGCTAACCTCAGTTTCTCCAGCTTGCACTTTGGGGACTTCATAGCCTTGGACAACATTTGCACACTCATGTCGTTTAGGTTGTTGTCCCCCAGGTCCAACTCTCTTAGGTCACATGGTTCTGCACGAAGAACACTCGCCAGCTTTTCGCAACTGGAGTCACCAAGTGAACAATTCCGCAGTCTGTGGAGAATGAAAATACTGAATATACAACCAAGATGATAATGCTAATGCTTTTTATTAAAATTTAGGAGCAAAAATGCAAATAGGCCAGCTCAACCTGTAGGGACACTAAATGCTAGTTATTTTGTTTCAATTCACTCTGAGTTAAACCAAGGGATATACATAATGCATCAGCACAATTTAGTAGCAAATGAAAAAAAAAGTTTCAAAAGAATTTTAAACACAAAGCTAACTGGTCGATACAGGCCAAAATCTGAAAGTTTCTGTTAATGTCATTGGTTATACAGTGGTGCCTTACCTCTATATCTCAACCTTACAACCAGTATGGCTAATTTACATGCAGTCAAATCTTGTGACTAACATCTCACCTCAACTTCTCAACCTTACAGGCAGAGCTTTTTAGACCTATTGTGAGAGCCTTCATGTCCTCACTGCATAGTGTGTTGCAACTCATGTCCAGGTCTACGAGGTGAGGATTCACAGACTGGAGGGCCTTTCCCACCACCTGACACGTGAAGTCTAAATGCCGTCTGCAACCGGCCAGGCTGTGAAAACAGAGATAAGGAACATCCTAACTGAAGCTGTGAGGAACAAAGTGAAGTTCTTACACACTTAACACACATAAAGTCTGATATGCTTTGTAATAATTTTGCAAGTGAAACAAGGCTGACATAATCAACAATCAATAAACATTTCCAGTCAAACAACAATGACAGAGCAAAATCCACAGTCTAGTTTTAATTATTAGGGTCAGAATCAGCACATACTCTATTACCATAACAAAAAATATTACAGGCAACACTCAATGTTGATTATTTTATATATCATGCTCACCTCAAGGACTGCAGTTTGCAGTATGGGGATGTGAGACCGGAACAGACGGCCTTCAGTCCTGGCTCTGTGAGGTCACTCCTCACCAGGTCCAACACTCTCAGGGGTGACTGATCAGACTGGAGCGCAGAGGCCACAATCTCCCCACAGTTTGCTGTGAGTTTGCAACCAGCAAGCCTACAGCAAGGCACAGAGGCACAGCAAAGATTTTATTTCTGCATAACTTTAATGCCGACACAGGCATTTTGAGTTTGTTTTATTTAACTTTCATACAAGGTGTTGTGACCTTTGCAATTCAGTGTTGGGGGGGGGGGGGGGCACAATGACAAAACCTTATAAGGAAAATAACTGGATCAGTTTCAAATATCTGATGACTACACCATTCATCTGGCCTTGAAGATATTAGATGATCCATCTCACCCCCTCTCCCCTCAGCCATATGCAAAAAGCAACAGAGATATTACATCTTTTATACAAAGTGCATTCAGTTGCTAAACTTAAACTTTCTAATTAGTTGTCATTTTGTGTACCGTTGTGTAGGTCTGTATGTCTATGCATTGTTTTGCTCTGTTATTTATTTATGGATCCTAAGCACAATTCCCTTTGGAGCAATAAGGTTTCATTCATTCATTTGTTCAATAATGTAGAAATCTTTGATGTCATTTGTACTTTTTTCAAAAAATATAAAATAATGGTGATTTATCATTTTTTTTTTACTTGTGTGTCATAATAGAATAGTACAAAATGTAATACAGATATTTCACCTGGCTTTTTTGCACCACCTAACACCTGGCACCATCCTCTCTCTCCCCTCATCTCCCACGTTGTAGCGTTCAAGATCAAACATCTCTAGTGGCTCTTCTGACAGCAGGATCATGTTTGCCAGGGCAGAACAGTGGGCAGCCGTGAGCTCAGTTTCAGCTGACTTCTCATACTGTAGGTATCGCAGAAGCTCCTTATGGACGGAGTCATCCTTTAGCTCTGTCAGGCAATTCATGAGGTTTATGAATCTCTCAGGAGACAGCTTGTCTTGCACTTTAGACTTGATGTATTTAGCAATCAATGTCATGCTCTCTTCATTGTCTCTTTTGTCCTTGTCTAAGGCTTCCGGAAGCAGCCCTTTCAGAAAGATCTGATTGGAATCCAGGGATATTCCCACCAGGAATCGGACAAAGAGATCCAGGTGTCCATTGGTGCTCTTCAGGGCTTTGTCAATGGCACTCTTCAGGAGGAGATACAGGAACACCTTCTTTGGTCTCTTATCGAGGAATGGTTTCAGTGCCTCCATGTCCTTCTTCCTGAAGGAAGCAAACACATGGAGCGCAGCAAGGAATTCCTGAATGCTCAGGTGCACAAAGCTGTAGAACCTCTTCTGGAACATTACAGGTTCCACATTGAAGATCTCTGTGCACAGGCCACAGAGAACAGATGCCTCTTCAAGATTGATACCACACTCTTTCAAGTCGTCCTCATAAAAGAGAATTGAGCCCTCTGTCCCTTCTAGCTTATGGAACGCTAGTTCTGCTAGTTTGAGGATGCCATCTTTATTTTCAGCAAGGAAAGATATCCGATCAGATATTTTGTCTCCAACAAACTTGTGGTTTGTCATCTTGAGCTGTGTGAAAAGGAAGTGGACATACATTTCTGTGAGGGTTTTGGGAATCTCCTCTGTGTTTCCCTGTTGTTTCATCATGTCCTGCATCACAGTGGCAGTTATGCAACAGAAGACCGGAATGTGGCACATGATGTGGAGACTCTTGGTTGTCTGGATGTGGGTGATAATTTTCTTTGACTGGGGATTATCAACAAATCTCCTTTCAAAGTAGTCCAGCTTCTGTGCATTATTGAATCCTCGCACTTCAGTAAACCGATCAATGTATTCAGAGGGGACCAAACCAGCAGCTGCTGGCCGTGAAGTCAGCCAAATTAAAGCTGATTGCAGAAGATTTCCCTTTAAGAGGTTTGTCACCAATATATCCAATGACGCCTTTGTTTCAACATCAAAAACCGGTTCATTTTTCTGAAAATCCATCTGATATCTGTACTCATCAAGACCATCAAGAATGAACAAAACCTTGATGTCCTCAAAGTTAATGGTGTCCTTCAGTGGTCTGAGCTCTGCATAGAACCATAGCACAAGTTCCTGAAGACTATACTCAGCCTTTTTGAGCAAGTTCAGTTCTCTAAAAGGAAGACAGAATATGAACTTCACATCATCATTGGCTTCTCCCTCTGCCCAGTCAAGAATAAACTTCTTCACAGACACTGTCTTTCCAACACCAGCAACACCCTTGGTCATCACTGTTCTGACATCACTGTCCTCCTCTTTAAAGATGTCATTGATGCTAACTGCAGTGTCCTGTCGTCGTTGTTTTCTGTTTGCGGTCTCAATCTGCCAAATTTCATGGTCACTGTTCACCTCTTCACTCTCTCCCTCTGTGATGTACAGCTCAGTATAGATGTTTTTCAGAGATGATTTGTGGCCCTTTTGCACCAGGCCCTCGAACACAAAGTTATGCTGTTTCTTCATACGCTCCTTGTGCTTTTTTAAAACTTCGTTGATGGTTGGAGGGACTGAAAAAATTAAATGGAAAGATATTGAGCAAAAAATGAACAGCTGTTAAAAAGCCTTAAAGGAACACACAACTTTTTTATATTTACATATTTGCATTGTGCCCAAGTATTATTCAAGAAAGTGCATATCATTTTCTTCTCAGTGTGTTCAGTTCTTAGATTGGCATTATTAGCATAACTTAGCACAATCACTGGAAGTTCATGGGACCATTAGCATCAAGCTAAAAGTGTCCACTTGACGGAATTAAATATCAGTTTTGCACTTTGGTGAATTTTAGGTTAATTTTAAAGTGCTTTGTAAGTAAATCTGATTATGTTTTATTTGGTCCCATAGACTTTCATTGCTATGTTAAAAAAGCTTACATTGTCATACTGGGCATTGCAGACACATAAAGAAAAAAAGCTGTGTATTTTCATGTTCAACTAGGGGTTGACTACAGATAAGCAATTTCCCGAAATTAAGTGGTATATCCCTTTCAGGCAATGTCCATTGTCCCAGCTCTTTTGTATATATATATATACACATTATCAGTTTCCTTAAAATCCTCTTTAGCTAATTAACTACCCAGCCAGCTTGCTCTCAGCTTCATTGTTCACGGGACCTTTCATCAAGGCACATACTGACTGTGCGACAAACACAGTTGAGGTCATCCTCAAAATTATTATTTTTTAAATTACCAAATTAAAATTTGCTTGACAATAACTTTAGAATTAAAAGTACGTTGTCATGATGAGTGGTAGCCCACAGAATGCACTACAAAGGGAAAATAGGAAAAAAGTAGAAAAATAAATAATTTACAATATCAACAACAAAATGCCTGAACTCAGCACCTATCTGATTGAATTGTAATACAAAAAAGAATACAATCCAAATGGGGCCCCAGGCAATCATGTTCTTGTGAATGGGCCTTAGCAATACAATGGCAGTTGAATTTCAACTGAGTTGTAAAGTCTAACAAAAATAAATGTCAGAATATCATAAATAAAATAAAATAAGAAGCTATTATATCCATGTGCCATCCTATTTCAGCAGAGGAAGAGAATTTGTGTATAACAGAATATGTCCTACCTGGGCCTTTTGGTTCTTCCTGGAAAGACACAGGGCCTTGAAAGACACAATTTGTCACAATGGTAGCAATGGCCTTGCCTCCAGTCTGAGCTGAGATGTTTGCATTCATTACTTGCTTTTGGTCTGGCTGGACCTGGTGAGGTGCCTCGCTTCCTATGAGAGAAAAAGAGAAAGAGAGGGAGCATTTTTAATCTTTTGCTATGTTTTCCCTGTCCTCATCTGCAATCTTTAAATGTAAAGAAATTAGGTCTTAAAATAGACGATTATTACTTTTCTTGAGGTCCCTCTGCAAGTCTACAGCCATCTGGTTCTGATCCATTTTCCTCAAGATCCCCACCATGACCTCCCCACATTCTTCCACACAGTACTTCTGCACTATTAGGTCCACGGTGTCGTCTCGGTCAGCGTTCACCAGCTTACTCCATGGTATGCCACAGTCATCCCTCAAAATATGTTTAAATCTCTTGAAGTCCTCATCAGACAGATTGTCTGATGTTTCTCGCAACCATTTATATACCAAGGCCTTTCTTTCTGTGAAACCACATATTTCAAAGAAATGACTGCAGAGGCCCTGGCACAGATTTACTATAAACGTAACATAATTTACACTTGTAATTTTACAGAATAACATATTTATTTATTTATTTATTTGTTTACCTTTATGACATTCCTGTCCAGTTGAAGCCATTATGGTATCCTACATATGGAGTCTAAATGATAAAAAATATTAATTTCAAAATTAAATCAGTATTGGAAATCTGTGAAACAGTTAAATTCAATATTTATCACTCTTGTCACTGATCATATTGCAGTTTAGCATTCAGACCCAGGGGGAAAACCTTCTTACAACATTCTTATCTTTTTCTTATCATGTCTTAGAGAAATAAGGAGGAGCAGTATGGTTGTGGGCAATGAGCTTCAGTTGTTGTGAAATAGTCCATGTTAGGCAGATAAAGGAGAGAACTCCCCCAACCTGTTCGTATTGAATTTTACGCTAAACGACTGTGTGATGTACAGTGAAGTAGGCAGAAAGTAAGTAAGTAAGTAAGGACATAAGTAGGTTAAGGTTGTCTTTCTAATAAAATACATTTACTGTAGCACAACATACCTCGATGAATCATGAGCCGGTGCAGCTGCAAAGAGGAAATAGGATTAGCCTACCTTCTGCTCGGATTCCAGAGGTTGAACTACTCATGTGGCAAGAAGTCTGGACTTATAACTCCACAGAGAGAATCCACACCATTGGCTGTGTCAAAAAGACAGTTGCTACCCCACTGGCTATAATGTCACAGAGATGGTCATCACGTTATTGGCTGTTTCAATGAGAAAGTTCACAGAGTCAGCATGCTACAGTACACTCATTATGACTGATTGCAGTCACGTAGCATTTACTCATTTCATTTGACTGATTGACATTGAAACAGAAAATGAAAGAGAAAAACAGACCATTATCTTCCATGTTTATCAGCACCTTATCATTCAAACCTTCCTTTTATAGAAACCCATTCAGGGCAAAATAAATACAGCCAGTAAATGTGTACAGTGAACAAACTGAAATCGCATGCCATAAACTATGGTTTGAGTTCATGCCAATTGATCTATTACAAGTTAAGAAATCACTGAGATAATTAATGGTATAAATACCAAGACTGCAAATGGATGACATCAGATTTCTCAAACATTACTTTAAAAAAAAACAACAACTAAAGATCAGTTTTGTGATGCAACAAGTTACATCACACACACCACAACAGCCAGCCACAAAACAATAGGTATCACTCCTGTCTGCCTTAAAGGAATTATCCGGAGTGAATCAACACGTAGCCCTGTTGTTTCACATTGCTAAGTGCTATCGATTGGTCTGCTACCCATATGTGCATGCTCACTAACCCCCAACCTTCCCCTAAACATCTTGTTGGTGTTTGGCTGAAATATGGTTTGTTATGTTTTGGTGCACAGCCTGTTTCCTAGTGTTTGTTTGACATTTTACAGTCCCTGTGTTGTCTCCAGAGACCAGATTTTTTCACAATATATTCAGGGGGCACACAGTAAGCTGATCAAGGGGAGATGCCTATGATTTGAGACAAAAATGAAATTGCACTAAAAACCATGCAAGATCTCATAGTGCACCTTTAAGGAAGTATCCAGCAACAATCAATCGCCCTTTAGTGCAAGGTCACCAAGTGTTATCAACAGGAAGAAGAACTTGAAAATTGCATACTACCATAGACAGAATACTAGTGAACCAACAGCCACCAACTAGTTATCATAACTAACTCAATGGGACACACTTTGGGAAACTCACTTTTAGTTTCTCTTTCCTATGTCCTATTCATACAACTGGGTTAGCTGCTGGTCAGCTATTCAGTCTAATGTTGTTTACATTTTTTATTTCTTTTTTTTTTCTACAGACAGCATTTGGTGACCACAAACAGCAAGTCAAATGTCTCCTTTAAGGCATGGAGTGTGATGCCCAATCTGGCTAGCCATAGTGATATGTGTGCTGGAACTTGTTGCTTTACAGCTGATTTTAAAGTCCAACATCCAGTCTCACTGGAACTGTTAATGACTTACACTGCCAAATACCTCAATAAAAACTCATGTTCTTTTCCTTTTGCAAAGTCAATCACTTCCCCCCTTTCTGGTGCCCTCATTTTGATGAGTCTTAGAGTGAACTTATGAAATAACTGGAACAGTGTGGTGGGACTTTCTGAACCCTTGATGAATCTCTCTGAAGATCTTAAGTCTCTTCCACATGATTGCTCCTGTTACATTGGTAGCAACAATCTAGAAATTATTTGTTTATGTGTAATGTATTTTCTTTTATATTTAGAAAGTTTTTTTCTGTTTGCATAAAAATAGGGTGTACTTTACCCAGCAAACCCAGCCCAATTGCGTATGTGTTTTATATTTAATTATTTAATTGTTTATTTATTTTTCTGGTGGTGTGGGCTGGCTGGACTACCAGGAAAAAAGCCCTAGTATATGGGGGCTAAGTGAGGACTGAGGCCAGTACTGTGGGGCCCATACTTTGCCAGTGGGCAAAATGTCACCAGACCTAATGTGCAGGGCCTTTAATTCAGCTGGAATGGGGCCAGTGCAGGCTTGATGACCAGTGAACAGGCAGCTGGCAATAACTGAATGGGGCGTTGGGAACTAAAATTACATTTCTGTGTCCCAGTCTGTTAGTGTTAGATGTTTGTACTTTATTATGTATTTACGATGTTGTATTAAATGCTCTTGCTCTTTTTCCTACCAGAAGCATTCGGTGGGGAGCTCATTGAGTTTGACAGGAAACAGGAAACTTTTTTTTTTCCCTCATGCTTTCTATTACCGTCGTTCACTGACATTGTTTTGCTCTTTTCTTTCCTGTGAGCGTGCATGTGTGTTTAGGTCTTCTCCTTCCTGTAAGTGCATGCAGTTACTGTAAATGCTGCAGAGCTCAGACTTGTGCGCCTCAAAAAGTGTACAAAGTACAAAGACCGTGTGCAATGTTTCACTGCACTCACATTATGGCACGAGAAAGCACTGGTATAGTCAATATGAAACTCTCTCTCTCTCTCTCTCTCTCTCTCTCTCTCTCTCTCTCTCTCTGTCTCTCTCTCTCTCTGTCTCTCTCCACTCATGTCTTAAAGCAACACAACCTAATTCATTCACCATACAAAATAGACTTAGCTGATTACTGTGACTTATAGTAAATACTGTAATACTGTCAATACAAAAATGGTCAAAATGACTAAAGCATAAGGAAGATTAGTGTGTGTGTGTGTGTGTGTGTGTGTGTGTGTGTGTGTGTCAGCCCAATTGTTTCACCACACAAAATATGAAATGAAATTTCCAATCTACTTTACAGTTTAACATTGGCTATACAACTGAATGACTGAAATTACTTGAAAAGACGAAGAGAATATTAGTCTACATGGTGTATGCAGTTGGGACTGAATATAGCAGCTACTTAGCAGTACAACATACAGTACAACATCAACATGTGGTGAGCCTATAGGCAACTTCCTTGCTTCTTGCATTATGACTGCAGATAAATATGTCAACATGTTCACTCCAGCATGTCTCATTGACTCTGTATGGCATGAGAGAAAAGGCCCAGAGACCTACCTTACCTTCTGTTGGTCTCGATGGTGAGCAAAGTTGCAATGGGAGGTCCCTGGGCCACAGAGAGAACTGCCATAGACTCAGCACCGTTTTGGCAGATGTTTACTCTCTCTCTCTCTCTCTCTCTCTCTCTCTCTCTCTCTCTCTCTCTCTCTCTCTCTCTCTCTCTCTCTCTCTCACTCTCTCTCTCTCTTTCTCTCTCCACCCATGTCTTAAAGCAACACAACCTAATTCATTAACCATACAAAATAGACCTCAAAACTTAGCTGATTACTGTGACTTATAGCAAAAGACTGTCAATACAAAAATGGTCAAATTACTAAAGCATAGGAGTTTGTGGTAGGCTACTGGCTGAATATGCATGCATGAATAATCATAACATCTCATTTCATACAATATAAACAAGTGGGCTAACATTTGAATCAGAATTTATTAATAACAATCTAACAAATTAATTGCAACCAATTCCAACTGTACACTTGCATAAACAAAAATAGTATAATGTTTATACATAGGCCTTGGAAAATATTCCAAAAATACTCCCATCAGCCTGTAGGTGGAGCCAAATTGCTGAGCAAGAATCAGTTTCACAGTCATCCCAAATTACAGGTTTGACTTCCGACCTGATTTCAGTTGATATTGGTGGCTCAGAGAAAGAGTATACAAGAACCTTTGAATGACCTTAAAGGGATTCTCCGGAGTGAATCAAACCGAAGCCCTGTTGTCTGGGGCTGCCGTGAGCTGTCGATAGGTATCAGA
>JASCQY010000053.1:2384084-2394992 GCA_030264315.1 Sardinella tawilis | reverse complement strand
GAATTTAGTGGTTAGTTTGGATAAAACAGGTGGGGGGCATTTTACCCCAGGGGGCGTTTTCCCCCACTCTACCCTATGCCTACTATAAGGTAATAGGCCTACTGTATGTCAACTCCTTATTGGTGTTTTCATTCTGTGCACCTACTTATTTGTACATGGCATTTAATGGATGTGAAACTGATGATCTCCCTAGGAAAGGCCTGAGGAGCAACTACCATATAAACCCCATGCCAGCTGATCATAAGGCTCATCTGTGGCTTGTTTTGGATGGTCTTGAGCCCTTCTTCATATCAGTTTGTGCTCAGTCTTGACTCTTAACCAGATGGACTATGGCCTCCCTGCTCTTTTGAAGCTTTCTTGAAGTTTTCCTGTGTTTTTGGATAAGGATTATTTTAGTTGCGTTTTGAGAATCACTTGTACTCTTGTGTGTTACATGTAAACATGTATTATGTGTGCTATTAAGATGGCTGCCTATAATAAAGTTTGGCATGCAATAAACTACATGCTTGGATACGCATTCCTACAATCTTTTACAGTTGTGTTCTATCAGAGGTGCAAGTGAATCAGAGTGCATTTTCCTACTAATTACTTAACAGATAACAGGATAAGTCACAGATGATAAACTGTAACAACCTTTTTATTATGACAGCAGGCGTTCTTTTCATCTATTTTTGATCTTTTGTCTTTTTTCCCCAGTAATTTTGGTAGTCTGCTCCAGGGACACTGAAACTCTGAGCCATGTAAAACTTGCTGAGTATGTTGGCCAAGATCCACTTTCAGCGCGTAGTAGCTTCTGACCCTCTTTCCCTCTGTGATGAGATTGAACCTATGAGGGTTTTTTGGTGTAGGTGTCAGAAAGTTGCATCAAACAATGCAAAATTATGTAAATGCTAAATTATGATAAAATTCACAATGTGAAAATAAGAGTGACCACTTTTTTTAGCCTATATCATATGACAAATTTTAAATTTATAATCAAAACACACAATTAGATTTGTGTTTATGATGGATGTTGCAGTAACGCATTAGCACTTGGAACATATAAGTACAAATCATGCTCAAATACAAATCATGCATAACAGAGATTGTAACTAAAGCTGAGATTAAGGAGGTATTTCAGGCATTAGGCCTACACAGCACTTGTGTGTGTGCTGATGGCTTTCTGAATTTCACATTACCAAATGTTACAGTGCACAGTAATGTGCACCATGTCTGTCAATAATAGTACTTTCCCACCAGTTGTGAACAAAGAACTAAAATTGGACTCAAAAGAAATGTTGTGTATGACTATGGCATTATCAGCCTATGTTAGTGAAAATGCTGCACTGTAAACCCAACTGCTCCGTGAACTTAAAATGTTTGTGGAAATTGATTACCACTAATATTTCATTTTTTCTGGAGTTTAAAATTTTTTCTCAAATTTTCTTCTTCTTCTTCTTCTTCTTCTTCTTCTTCTTCTTCTTCTTCTTCTTCTTTATTGTGTTTATCAATAATGTAGTGACGTTAATCAACACATCATTTCCACATCTTCACATTTTTTACTCTGTGTATGGATAAGTGAATAATTAAGTAATAATTTGTTGAATTAATAAGTAAATAAAATGTAGCAATTACACAGATAAACCTCACAGATAAACCTCAACATGGAAATTATGATTTTTTAAGGCTGTCAATTCCATGGAAATGTCACAGGCCTAACAAATTTGAGGTTAATTCTACAGTACATTACTCAAAAGGTGTTGATTTTCATCAATTCATCATTCAAACTTGTGTTGTTGTTTTTACACCTGTTCGGTTCAGCTATGTCACATCCATAACACAAAAATGTCATATCCATAACGCCAGTTTCCCCAAAATAACTCCAATCACAAATGACTTATTTAAAACTTATTTAAGTTTTTTCGTCTGTGTTCATTTAGGTCTCCACAATATAAACCAAAGGATTTCTGTGCTACTCTTTAAACTTCACAGACTTTATGGAAAAACTGTAACCTCCCATAAAAGCTTGTCCATTTTAGGTCACATCCATAACACAAATTAAAAGGCTGATATTCTCATGATGTAAATCATGACATTAATTTTGAGTGTTTATCTAGCCTGGGAATACCCATGCTGCCTTGCGCACTCGTTCCGAACTGCACGGCAGCCTGGAGACCATGGCCGAAATTTTCGCATGAATCTAGGTGCCAATCACACAACGGGAAGAGATGGCAAGACAATGCGCAAACTTTTGGACAAATGAAACCTGAAATGCTGTACGAGAAAATGTATAGGTGGTCCCCAGACTAAATCTCACTTTTTATGTCAATTAGTTTCTCTTTCTGGTGAATGTACTCTTTCTGTACTCTTTAAAATGTGAAAAACTTTTCATGGATAAAGCTTGGTTGCTCATTGTGATGTGTGTGCCTTCATTGTTTTTACCATGAGGGCCACAGCATACTGTAAACAAAACATTTTGTGGAAACCTGTTGAAGAAGTCTTTTAGGATCATTTCAGATATTGTTCCACTTTTCTATTACTGAAAGTCAATGCCACTTGGTTCTACACCACCATCTACAGGCCGGTGGATGTAAATGTAAACCGATACACACACTCTCTCTCTCTCTCTCTCTCTCTCTCACACACACACACACACACACACACACACACACACACACATGTACTGTATACTTTTCTGTTTCTATGTATGACTACATCTGCACATTATACACATAGTATACCAATCACGTTTTTACTGGGACTCTTGGTCGTCTTGGATAGGCCTACGCATTCCTACAATGAATATATGAAACTCACAATGTAGACTATTCTAGTTAACCCTTAGATGCATAAGCAGGGTCAAAAATGACCCCAGTGGATGTTTTTTTTTTTTCAACATCTTTGCCATTGAAAATTTTTAGCATTCAGTCTTCCATGTATTCCTCAAATAGGTTGTCTTTGACATTAGGCCATTTGGATTTGTATGTATTTTTTATATTTTTCAAGTTATTGCATTTTTTGTATCAATACCTCACTTCTGCAAAAGCGGGGTCAAAAATGACCCCAATCATGGAATTTCAAAAGTTAATCCTAGGAACCTTTCATTTTTTTCAACTGTGATTACCAGTCCAATACAAGATAATCAATAAATGATTGGAATATTTTTACAAAAATATAATATTTCTTAAAAAATATACACCAAAGAAGCCCTCCACAATACCAGAGGAGATGAATGGGAGTCTATGGGGAACGCATGTTGCGCCTTAGAAGGGCAGTGATGTAAAATGCTTTGTACTCAAGTAAAAAGGAAAAAAAGGATTTACAATAATCAAAAACAAGTTAATTGAGGAATTCATGGAGTCATGAATACATAAATTCATTAATGTCAAAGATATTGAAGATACAGTATAAAATAATACAGGTCGTTTGTCACCCATGTTATGCATTAAAGGGTATACAGTATAGTGATATAAACCTATGAATGAATGCCAAACATTTTTTTGTTGTTGTTGACCAAAATATAATAGAAAAATTATCTTTGACAAAAAAAAAATTAGAATCCATTAATTCTCATTGGGATCATTTTTGACCCCAGTCATGCAGATACGCTGATTTGGTAGGTCATGCATCTAAGGGTTAACACGGATAACATGAGCAACCGCAGTATAAAATATTTTTATACAGGCTCTAATGAAGTCTTGATTTTACCTTGCAGGTAGCCTACACCAGATGGCGCTAAATGTCGGGTTCTTGGGTTCTTGGCAACCTTTCCAGGCCCCTCCCTCATTTCTCGGTTGTCTCCATACCTTGATGTTCGCTCCGCAAAGTCTGGATCGGTTGGGCTGCACTGATTGGAGGACGGAAAGAGTAATGATGTCGTTACGCACAGGGCGAGAACGTTCGCCCTGTTGGAGGCACTACGGAGGGGGACCGACGATGAACATTGGGGAAAAAAGCAATAAAACTGGATAAAATATCAGAAAACTACGCTTTCGTGGTGGGGAAATGTGCGTGCAAATGAAGACTTCGTTGATTAACTTCTCAAAAGCGTATGAAAATTGGGGATTGTAAACTCCAGACTCGCACTCAGGAGAGGTAAACGGGAATTCCGGATATTTGTTCGGGGATGTCCTTTCCGGTAGTCGGGGAAAAGTTTGTTGATTTCGTGTTGGAAGCATTCCTGGAATATTCTTTTGCAACACAAGAAACGAAGAATAAGGTAGGATAATACGTTTAAATAATGTTTACAGGTGTTTTAAAAACTGAAAGTTCTGCGCTTTTGTCTGCTTTGTCGTCGATTAAAAACCCACAGTACTGCGATGTCAAGTTATTTTTGAAACTCTGGAAACGATATTTCGTTTTCTGAAATTGCCAAGTATGGTTAACTTTCTGTATTTTAGAACATGCCCAAGAGTTGTCCGTATAGACAGAGAATAAATAGACCCACATGCATGTCGTTTGGCAGTCTGCAAAGCAAAATCTCAACGCCTGAAACTTTGTAACTTAGCCTACTGCAAACAACACGGTGATAGCCTTTAAACCATAGTGGGCCTAACGTTATTTTTTGGTCTACTAATTAATCACAACCCCTGATGAAGATGGGTTGTGACTGGGTAGTTGTTGCATTAAAGTCTTTTGTAACTGTAACTCACAATGTATGGCAGGCCTATAATGTTACCATTGATTCCATGCTCTGACGTCTTGAACTTTTAGAGCTGTTGCAGAGATTTTGGGCCTGTGTATGGACCATGCATAAGGGAAAGTTTTTGTTTGTTTTTGACATTAGATGTGTTTTCTTTGTAGAGATGGGTTGCTTTATGCTGAACATGTGTATTAATGAAGTTACTTGATTATGAAATGTTGCATTCAAATAAATGGGCTGTAGGCCTACAATGCCTGGTGTTGTGCATAGACTAATGTTGCATATAGGCCAACCCAAAGAAACAGGTGGTGAATAGCACTCGTTTTTTAGGCCACTGTGAAAGAACATTTCCTCCTGAAAATGTTTTAAGTTTGTAATTGTAATTGCAAACTGTGTAAGTTTGTCTTAGGCCTATAACATTTTAGAAGAGCTGAGTTGAAAGTAGCCTAGACCTAAGTCTGCTAGGCAGATGGGGCTATCACTAGATCTTAATTTACCGTGGTATTGCTCCTCTGAATTCCAGGAAAAACACTGAGCTTAAGAACAGAGGCAATTTGGCTCCTGGCTCTCCTCAAAGAGGTGCTCTGTTTGGAAAATGCAAATGGATCTCATTTCTGCTCAGTGGGATCCTGCCGTAGAGCAGCCAAGACTTCAGAGTTACCAGAGTAACTACTTGAAAGCTGTAGAGAATGTTCTGTGAATTTGAGCATTACTACCTCAGAGGAATCATTAATATGTAGGCTAGACAAATTAGGTTAAATGCATTTTGTGTTAATCAGTTCATGTGTAATCATGTGTACAGACTGCTACTTTTCTGGTGGATAAATGATCTTGTGCCTTTTTGTCAGACCACTACAGGCAACAGCCCGAGGATAAAGCACACAGTAGCTAGCTATAGAAAGTGTGCTGTCGTTATAGGAAGAAGGCAGGATAAGACATAAAAATAAAAATTGAGAAGTTAATTCAAAGCTAATCGTGTCAGTTTGTTATTTTGACAGCCGAAAGTCAAAGTCTGAAAGGTCCTTCAAGGTTAGACCTCGTCTAGCTTGGCTGCTTGTTTAATTTGGACTCATTTCCCTGATATTGACTAAATATTTTCCTCAAATGACCATAGTTTCAGAGGAGATTTTGCTCATTTTTTTTAGTTTAGGATCTGGCTTAACTCATGCCTGGATCACATCTGTAGAAGTAGCCTAATCAGACTCTGTGTCAGTATGTGCATTACCTATTGTGTCCAATTGTCCAGTTGTGTGTAATAATGAAGGTAGGCCTATGGTCTTGCTCTGTATAGCTCTGGTCTTAGTAGAGAGCGGATCCCCAACCAAGATATAAAGATGGATTCATTGGAAGCACTTGGATTAATATTATGGTTCCCTGTAGTGTTGCATTTCTGTAAAAATCTCGGTTGTTGTTTCTCAAAAGCTCCTCTTTTATCTGGTAACAATACACACCATACAGTAACAATAAACAATTGACAAATATGACAAATACAGTTAAGTCCGTCAAAATAACTTGAATGTTCGTGTATTCTGTATGTCTTGAAGAAAATGTGTGTAAGTTTGTATGAGCTTACGTGTATCAGGGTGCCATGGCATGGGCGTTACAACAAAGAGATATTTTCCTCCCTCTCTCTCTCTCTCTCTCTCTCTCTCTCCCCTTGCCCATTTGTTCCTAGTAAACCCTCAGTCTCCCAAATGGACCATGTAATGGCTGCAGTACCTCTGAAATGTTCTCTCTGCTCCACATTGGAGATTTCGAGGGGGAGGGGAGGGCCTCCAACAGAATTGAATTTTCTCCCTAAGTGCGCAGTCATCTTTACTTATTAATGTTTTCTCTCCTCAGTTTGAGGAAGAAAACAATGAATACTCCCTCTTACTCTGCCCTTCCATAAATTAGCTTGTGATGCTCAAGCCATAAAAGAAAGCCCCAGTTAAAACATTTTGAGGAATGGAAGTCCTCATAAGTTAAAGCAAGAGTACTTTTGCCTGAAAAGTTGGCTTAACTTTAATTAGTTTTGATGCCACATTGATTTGTCTCTAGGAGTTTAGATTGGTGTCTTTGATACTGTCAACTGTGTGATCTGATTGCCTGCTACTTTAATCATGATCACGACCGTCTTTCTTTGACATTAGACAAGTTGGATACACTTTTACTGCCAAATGAATATCCATCACGTTGACACTAGAGACTCAAGGTTTTGGGTACAACTGCTTGCAGACCGTAACTGCTTGTTGGATGTCATTTTTGCTTAAGTTTCATCTTAAGGGAGAGATCTTGTTTAAATCAATCCATAGCCTTGTTGTTTGAGGTCACTGAGTGAATAATGAGAATTGATACAGCATAGATGGAATGGCAAACTGCCAGCAAACATGAACTGAATGAGGCATAGGAAAATCTAAATTTCTGCACAGTTCTGTGCCCCATTTAGTTAGTGTAAACGGTCAGTTCACTATTGGGTCTATGTTGTATCAAATCTTCTCATTCTATTTCCTAGCAGCAGCATTCAGTGACCTGGGCTATGGATTGATTCCCCTCGGATTTCTCCTTTAATGTGATGAGAACGGAGTTGAAGCATATAAACCAGTGAGAACCATGTGTCTTGGCTGATGTTTACAAATTTAAACAGCAAACAACCAAGCAGGATTAGGTTCCTCTGTGGTTATTGTATGTGAAATAAAAGGATCATTGCCGTGGAGAGGAAGCGAAGACATTTTCAATGAAGAGATTTTGCAGAATGTGGTAAATGTTCACTTTCCATTTATCTTGACTGAACTTGCATGACTTGTACAGTAGAATCCATCACTTTGTGTGATGTAGAAGTTGGTGAATAACCATTACACAAATCTGTGTTTGCTGATGATGATTAGGACTTCTAATCTGATGTACTGTTTTACGTTCATAGTATGATCTGTCTTGCCTTGACTTTGCCTTACTCTGTCTTAACCTGTACAGTATATATGTGTAGGCTATATCCTATTGTGCTCTGTTGTCTCCTTTGGAAGAGCTGTGGAATCAGAGGAAAAGTGGTGGGACCATTTTCAAAATCTGAGAATTCCATACCCCACCTTTAATGGTTGTTTTGAATTTCTGTATAGAAACCCATTGGTCACTCTCACCCAGGTTCTGTGTTTGGTAGTAGTATAGGCCTGTTCATCTTACTGAGGTGGTTGTCCAATGATTTACACGTAATTTACTACCCAACCTATATGCAATTTAATTGTCAGTGGTGTTTATGTATGTGAGCTGTAGCCTACATCGTTTTAGCCTATCATCTGAATGATTTCTAAGCCAATTCCCTTGCCTTCCACAAACATTTTCTCTCTTTTTGTTTTTGTCTTAAGTAAGCCACTTGAAAATGATGGTTGCCTTTTCCCCATACACTGTACTGATATTTCAGTCACTGCCTTTTACCTGAAAAACAATGAGGACACAAACTGTTTGGATTTCTGCTTTGCTACATACTGTACAGTATGTCTGTAAACCAATTGCTATGGCATCTTGGCAGCTTGAAATATGGCAGAGCAAAATTTACATGAGAAATAGCAATGCTGTAAGGCAAGCTTTGTTATGAGTTGTGTTGAGAACCATTTCAAATGTTTTCATGAATAATTTTGCACTGGCTCCATTGGACATGGTGCTCTCAAAGTGAATCCTCAGCTTCTCTCAGAACATTGCACCTAGGTCTAATGCTTCAGCCACTATGCTGCAAGCATGATATGGCTGTCCCAGATCCCGTTTTGCAATCAAAGAAGCAATAGTATCCCCTAACTTCATAATATTTACTAATGCGCCCCATTAGAGCTAAACCAGATGCATGATTTCATTTTAATATGATTCCTAAGGCCACATCTAGTGCGTGTGTGTGTGTGTGTGTGTGTGTGTGCGTGTGTGTGCGCGCGCTTGCGTGCATGTGAGGTACTGTAGAGAGCAAGGGAACCAAATCGAGGCAGACAACGCTAGGAAACGGCAGTCATGTGGCTTTTGTTACCGAGTGTTTCTCTGTTGTTTCAGGACAAAAGAGTGGTGTTGTTTGGTATTAGGTAGAGCATGAAAAGAACACACGCACCTATTATCAGCTGGGATCTTCCCATTGTTTTGCCCTAGAGGGAGAGAGAGGAGCAGTTGAGCCCAGGGTCCCAACTTCTCCACAAACATGTCCTGTGAGCCATTAACACCATGAAGAGACATCAGATTGACATGACGTGCATGGCGCTAATACTCTAATCTTGTTGAGCTCTGATTTGTCTTATTGTTTTCTCTATAACAGGTTCAGGTTGGTTCTGTCCTCCGTAGAGCTCACTTGATAGCAGTTGCCATTGTTTGGTATTTCAGGGCTCAGCAGAATTGAGTTATCAATGAGCTGTGCATTATTATCTGAATGATTCATGAGGTCACATGTTTTTGCAAGCACTTGCATGACATTAGGAAGATCTGACTGATACTCTCTTGTGAAAGGCATAGATGGTGGTAGTGGAACAAATATGTTGGCGCTTTGTTATGGCCATTCTGAGAAGTACTTGGATGCCCTTTGTGTTACGGCTGAAGGTGCAGTAGTTAGTACTAGTCAGTTTTCCTTGAGTTACCATCCCAAACTTAATATTACTGAGCTTTAGAAGAAAGGATGCTTTACTTTTTCTACAGTGTACAGTGAGCTGAAATAAGGATGTGTAGCAGAGGGGGGCAGGGGCTGTCCCGTACCACCTGTACCACCCATGATCAGCTGCAGTGTCAAATTCGGCTTGTTGATGATGAATACCAGCTTAACATTTTTCACCAGTAGATGCCATTTGGAAACAAAACCAAAGGGAAAGTGCTGTCCTTATGGGTGATCCTATCACTGTCCTGTCCTGCTTTCCCACAGCAGGAGCCGCAGTGAAGCACACTAACTGCCGCTCTCCACAGGCTTTCATTTCCATTAGCTATGGCTGATCGTTCACTTTGATCCCAGTCCACTCCGCTCTTGGCGCAGGCTCTTTCCCCCCGCCACCCCCAGCTTTCCTGTTGGCTTTACTAAACCGTCGGGAATTATCGCTGCCGATGGAAATCCACACGTTTGATTTCCACTTCCTACGGATTGCCCTCCCGTTTCCCTGGCAGAGACACCCGTCACAAACAGCGTTTTGCTTCAAGATCAGCAGAGGCTTTTTTTTTGTTTGCCCCAGTTGTTTTACTCAGTGGATTAGTGTTAGCTCTGCCTCTGTAATTGCTACTTAATAACAAAGCTAAAAGGATTTGGTTAGTCATCACCCAGTGCGAATAAATACCAAAGGGATAAAGCGGGGAATGCTGGGAAGGGGAGCACTGAAAGGTTCCTGATTTTTTTTTTTTTTTTTTTTTTTTGTGGTCCGGCTCCATTGGTGTCCCTTTCTCAGGCCTATCATGTTTAAGGGACAGAGGTGTCATTTTAGTGTTTTAGGTTACCAGCAGCAGAGATAAGAACGGAGGCTTGGGTTATCGATTGTTATCTCGCCTTCCCCTACAGATGGCTTTTGTTTAAGCACAGGTGATCGCTTGTCACACTGTAACGGTCCAGTGAGGTACATTTTGTCCCAAAGTCTATTAGCGCTACTTCGGTTGCCAGCATTCTCCTGAAGTTGGTGTGCCTGAGCAACATGAAAGTAGGTTGACCTGAAAATGTCTGCCCATGAATGTGTGTTCTGTCTGATTAGTATGCACAGTATGCTCTTGTGTACTGATCATCATGACTGGGAGCACTGTGCTTGTCACTGTTGTGATGGGTCTGTTTGCCCAGCCTGTGTTTTACCACTGAAATGTTACTATGAGGGCAGGAATATGAGAGCCCGGTTTGGCCAGTGAAACTAGACTAGCAGACCAACAGAACCATTCATTTGTAATTTGTAGCAATTCATTTACATACCCATATCTCTCTTTCAGATTGGATGCTACAGAAGCCATGTTTTCATGTGACACCCCTTTGACCATGACATCAGAACTGCTTGATACCATGACTCCAGTCCTGCCTTGCCCGTTTGGCTGCCCTGTGAGGTAAGAGGCCCATTACTAAGGGTATTTCAGCCATTGTCTGCCTAATGGTGTATGAAGCATGTACTGTATAGCTCAAACACCTTTGAACAGATATTGCTTTTGTTTTAGCATATTAACATTTCCCTTACTGTGTGACATTTAGTCTCAACCACATGTTTGTAGTGTTGGTGAGCTGTTTAAAATCCTTGGCAATCAACAAGCCCTTTAAAGGTGGGGTGGGAGATCTTGGAAAACGGTCTGAGAAACCTGCATTTTTGAAAATACACAGACAAGCCCCTTTC
>JASCQY010000053.1:2349545-2361736 GCA_030264315.1 Sardinella tawilis | reverse complement strand
AACACCCCCCCCCCCCCCCCCCCCCCCCCTCTCTCCCACAGTCCCTTCTCTCCGGGCCGCTCCTCTTTCTCTTTCCTGGGAGAACATGGTGGCATGTGTGCCTGTGCTTTCTGTGAAAGCCCTTTAGAAGTCTGAGGCTGGTGTGTGTGTGGGGAGGAGCCGCGGCCCATGGGACTCATGGGGGAGATGCGAACTTGAGGATAAACCTTTGGAGGACTGGAGGAGAATCTCTCCTCTCTTCTCTTCTCTTTTCTTCTCTTAGTGTGGGGGACTACTACCAGTTACATACAGTACTCTTCCATACAGTTCTTTGGAACTATATGTGCAGAATTTTTTTTTTTTTTTTTTTTTGCTGAAAACAAATGCTATATTGACACTTTCACAGCTATTTAAGAATTAATCCTGTAAAGAATGAAATGGTCTGTTCTCATGTGTTTTTTGTTCTGTTTTCCATATAATTTACAGATGCAGTTAAAATGTGTTTATGTGTGTGTGAGCGGGTGAGAGTGGGTAGGTGTGTGCTTGCGTGCGTGCCTGTGTGTGTGTGTGTGTGTGTGTGTGCATGTACATGCGCTTGTGCATGCATGCCTGTGTGTCTGCTCATGTGTGTCGGTAGGTTCAATGTGAGTGGTAGTGTGTGGAGTTGTACAGTGTGTCTGTGAAGCGTATTGAAAGGGTAGCTCAGCTCAGATCAGATTGAAGTGATTTTCTGTTTGCTGTCCATACATTTGACCCTCCTAGTGCTGAGGGTTAATGGAGAAACTCGCTACCAAAACTACAGACTTCACATACATCTGTGTCACATTGGATACCTGGTCAACTCCAATTTTTACAGATTGGGGAAAACGAATTCAACATGCGTCCAAAGCACAATGGACATGCATTAAGGGACTGCATATTTGGACCCACATAGAGGAATCTGTTTAGATGTGATTTTTCAGAGCTATTCCATATCTGCAGTAACATTCATGTAATCTGATGCTAATCGCTGTCGTCACCTGGAGACTGTCATGTTTGTTTGAATCTTTGCTCTATGGAGTGGCAGCCTCCACACCCACTTGCACCTTCTCAGGCCTTGAAAGCTGGAACGATCAGCCATTATTTTGGCAGGTTTGAGAGAACTTATGACTGATAGATTAAGCTAACCTTCACCTTTGTATGAAAATGCCCTGAAATATAGCCCTAATCTCAACATAGCCTCTATAAAGATGTCGATATATCCCACTCACACAATGGCCTTGGACTGCAACTACATGTACGTTGCTCAGTTATCATGGATGTCCTGGCAGATGGAAAGTATAATAACTTTGTACAGAACATTTTGTTTTGTATAGAAATCAGTTCAGACTTTTCCATTGATTTGCTGGTGAATTCAATTTCAAATTTCAAAGCAACTGAGGATTATTATACATCAGAATAGTGACCAATGTACACAGCTGAGTTTGTTGATACGTTTCATCTATGTTCACATACGTTTTAGTGCCATTAAAGGCAGTAGGAAAATGGAATATCGAACCACATGAGGTCAGCACGATGATCCTCACGTTATTTCCTAATCTGTTAGTAGGTCACACATGCTTCAATATGCCTTCAGAATGGGATATCCAATGTGCCACATTTCCTCAAATAAAATAATTCAACTTCAAACCCAGGCTGACAGTCATATCCATGTTAAGGCATCGAAAGACTCCAAAGCACCAGATAAGCTTCATTGTGTTCAAAGTCAGCGTTTCAGTCAGAGGATGGTGTGGAATTGAAAATGGCTGTCTGTCTCCAATAATTCATGTAAAACATAACTCTAAATGGCCTTAAATGTGTGACCTTTTTTATTGTGTTTATGGTGCATCTGGTTTAAAGAAAAGGTGCCTTATGTTTACCAAGGAAATGTGTTCTGTGTACGGACTGTGTCAAATGTACCCGTTTCTAAGTAAATTACCTTATTTTAGTACACAACCATGCCTGTTTTGTGCACTTTCATTATCAAGAGCCAAGGGATAAGTGCTAAATTAGATTCCAAAGGTCCTCTCACACGAATAAGAAACTAGAAATATGGCATTGAGTTAGCCTGACGAGTCAGACGTTTCAAATACGAATGGAAAGAAGTTTTTTTAAGTCTGGCTTGTCAGGCTAGCATTGAGTTGTACTGGGTCTACTAGTGCTGCTGTTGCTACAGCATGGATACCATAGCTCTCATATTGGGCAGCTCCTAAAGCGCGGCCCTGTGTGGGATTCTATTCCTCTTCTCATCACAGCTCAAGTGATTGGCTGCTACTACCCAGATATAAGCAGTACCCAAATGATAATTTAAACAGCAGTGTACCAGAGACAGCGCTCTCAAGTGAGCATTAGTCTTCTTTTGTCAGACTGATTAGGAGAAAGCTTTAGTAGGAAACCCTCTGGAATTAGATGACATAACCTGAAGCTTTTTATTTCGTTTAACAGTACAGAACATAATCCATTGTTTACTCGGTCCCTTGATGTCATTAGGCATCACAAGGTACAATTTGCCAAAAAGGTTGTGAATTATTTGTTTACTAAAATTAATTAAATATCTTTTGTAATTGTGTAAATGTTGATGACTTGGGGTGGGGTGGGGGGATGTATGAGGTGTGTTTTCACTGTGCTGTCTTATCTCCTTTCACCACCAGGGGGCAGCTGCCTAATATGTTTCTATCAATAATAGATATGAGTTGTGAAAGGACTTTTTGCACATGAAAACTGTTATACCAATTACTATAGCCATAAAATCCATGATCGTAGTAAATAGATAACATTAGATAACTGATGTCTCCCAATCCTCCTATGTTTCAGGGTGCCTGTGTCTGATTGATAGCTGTTGTGAGGTGCTGTTGATGAGTCCTGACAAATGTGCAGAGATGAGCCAGGATCAGTCCCCTCAGGTGCAGTCCCACAGCAAAGCAAGACACTGCACTACAGTCTATTGGGGGGTTTCTTTTTTGGTTTGGAAGATGTGTGTTGGTCATGTGTGTAAATATCAGATTTTTTAATTATCATATTTTTATTATAAGACTTTTCCTTGTAGCTTTGTCTTCGATCAGTTCAAATCTGCACGCTGTACCTAAAAGATTCTATTGTGCCCATTGCCCAGATATTTCATATATTTTTGACAATATTTTGGCAGTGAGACTGGACTGTGTAGATCTTACAGGTAGGGTATGGAATTTTATTCTTTGGCCATTTTTGCAAAATTACCTGAATTCTCCTCATAATCTACTCACAGCCACTGAGTTGGAAGCACTAATATAAAAATTAAACATGTAAATCATCTGTGAAACGGACAGGGCTTGAAAAACCATATCCTATCATTTGAGAGACCAGCATTCCCCATTGGACAGTTGTACGTCAGTTCATGTCAGTACTCAATTCCTGCTCCCTGGAAGCATTTGGAAGAATTTCCATGGAAGAATTTCCATTCTCTTGTGCTTCTGAGTTTGCACTTGTGCCTGATTGTGCGTATGTGTTCCTTGATTGGGAGATGTTAGAGGAAAGGGGCGGGACCATTTTAGTTGTAATTTTTTCAAAATCTGCCAGTGTTCTGAGGATTCCATTCCTTACCTTTAACATGGATGACACAGTGCATTTTTATTTATACATTCTTTATAGTCTATACTTTCTACATCATCTGTGTGTATGTGTTTGATGGTGGTGAGCTCTAATGTCATTCTCCCAGGCATAGACCTTCCTCTGATCCATGATGAATTGAGCTTGCGGGCCTTTGACAAAGCACCTACAGCACCTGAACTGCCCATGCATGTTATTGCCCAGCTCCTGACACCTGGTGTTCAGATAGGCTACTGTAACTGCGAGCTCATGCCTCCCCCTCTCTCTCTCTCTGTCTCAGTTGGGCTGCTGCTCTGAGATGCAAATGTAGCTGCTAGATATGGAGCCTTGCTAGTAGTGCTTGCTTGTGTCTCAGTCACGTGAGTGAGCGAGTGTGTACCGCATGCCTCCACCGCTCCCACTCCGCTCCCTGCAGTTAGGGTGTCTCATCATCACGTCACCGTCATGGCAAACCACCAATCAGCAGCTGGCAAGAAGGGGGGAGTTAGAGCTTTTCAGCCAATGGCGGCCCTGGAAGCTCTTCATGCTGCTTAGTCTGAGGGTTTTTTTTCTCCCCCCATCCTTGCAGAGAAGGATCTTTCTGTGTACCTTAGCGATGGAGGGGAGTGATTCAGCTCTTTTTTCATTATTTATTTATAAAGCTCTCCCACTCCTCCCCACCCACCACAAAAATGAACGCCAGCTTTCATTTTAAGCTATTTTGGGGCTTTTAGGTGCCCTCAACATGGATACATGGAAATATTCCATTCAATATTCTTTGTTTATCCACAGTAATCCATCACAATGGATGACGAGCATTTTACTATGCCAGAGAAATCCCCATTGGGTCACCAGGAAAAAAAAAAGTGCAAAGCCATTTGGATTTAATGAGTGATCCGCCAGTTTGATGTTGCAGAGGGGAGTGTGTGTGTGCGTGCTTATTCAGTATGTGTGTGTGTTTAAGTGAGGAGGGGGGGTTGGAGCCTCAGCACGACTTAAATGTGCTGCAGCATCCAGCAGGTTCTGTCTCTCTGCATCCCATAGTCCTGCGCGCGGCTCCTCTCTCCCTCACACACACGCTGACTTGCTCGTGCTCCTCTCTCTCTCTCTCTCTCTCTTCATCACTTACTCTCTCTCTCTCTCTCTCTCTCTCTCTCTCTCTCTCTCTCTCTCTCTCCTCGCTCTTCACCGCTTGTGCTCTCAAAAGGTGTCCCAGTCCATCCGGTTCAGCTCAGACCCGCTGCTTAATCCTCTCGCGCGCTTGCTCTCTCTCACTCTCGCTCTCGCTCTCGTTCTCTATCTCGTTCTCTCTCTCTCTCCCTCCCCCGCCTGCCTGCCTGCTTTCTCTTTCCCTCACTCTCCCTTGTGCGCGCGTTCCATCTCTCCTTTCGCGCACACACACTCACTCACTCGCTCACGCACTCACACACACACACACATACATCCATACACATACACACAGCGAAGAAGCAGCTTGCGCACGGACACATACGCACGCACGCACGCACTCACTCACTCACGCACACACACGTCCTTACACACAAACAAGAAGAAGCAAGGCCTTTCATCTAGCAGGTCCAGAAGGAACACCTCACCACCAGCAAGTCCAGCATGGATGTTCTTATGAAGGGTTTTTCCATGGCCAAGGAGGGAGTGGTGGCCGCGGCGGAGAAGACCAAAGCCGGAGTAGAGGAGGCAGCCGCCAAGACCAAGGAGGGCGTCATGTATGTGGGTGAGTGCAAACCACCGACAGGCGCACGCTCTCGGGAGACGGAGCGCGATGCTGCCTTGTTCCGTTTAATCTACCTGGGAAAAACAGAAAAGATTCTAGGATAGGAGAGAGAGATGGAGAGCGTGGAAATGATGCTTGAATAGAACAGGTAACAGGATTATGATTTTATTAGAGGCACACAAGAAGGGCTGGGTGAAGAGGAAGAGAAGGAGGAGGAGGAGGGGGGGGGGGTCACCTCTCCCCAAATGAGGTCCTGTGAGACTCCTGGTCTGGGACAGTCTCCGAGACGGTAGACTGGGTGCCTTTTATTTTGCATGTGCCCATCCAAGGAAGCTGCACATGTAAGTATACTGCGGCAGCTGAAATCAGATCACTGCAGAGCCGATGCAGTGAGGTGTGGTGGTGGAGGAGCGAAAGAAAGAGGGACAGAGAAGCGGAATAGAGAGGGGGAGAGGGGGATGGTTTTCATAGGACAGGCTTCAGCGAGCACAGCACGAGCACGATGGAGATCAGCATGTTTTTTCTCAGGGAAAAAAAAAGCAAAACAAAACGTGTGCACCTGTGGTCTGTTCTCAGATCAGCATCAGCATCACCTATATTTGTTTGGGGCAAAAACCATCTTTGCTGTGCGCGCAAGAATGCCGAAGGCAGGGCACAGATGGGCACAGTCTTAATGTCAGTGTTTCCATTGAGTCCTCTCTCACACACACACAGCTGATACAGTGGGCCAGATTACAGTAGGATTATTATGAGCAAATAATGACCATTTATTGGCCCTCAATTGCACATTACATCAATGTGTGTGTGTGTGTGTGTGTGTGCGTGTGTGGGTGAGTGTGTGTAGGGCTGAGGATCAGCTGAGCACTGCAGCAGCCCCACCCCCATCACTCTCTCGGCTCTCCACCCCCTGTGCGTGCGTGTGTGTGTGTGTGTGTGTGTGTGTGTGTGTGCGCGCGCACGCTTGTGTGTCTATGTATGTGTATGTGTGTTTGTGTTGCGGCAGGATTGTGGACAGCACTGTGGTATAAAATATGAAGCGAGAGATTGAGAGAGAGAGAGAAAAGGGAGAGATGGATAGACAGAGAGAGAGAGAGAGATGGTGGAACACAAAGTGCCATCCTCAGTGTTATGTCATAGGAGCGTGCAGCATCCCTTTCGTCCCAGGGCTGCACGCGCTCACTGTGCTCAGAACAGATGGGCCTGGGGTCGGATCAAAGAGTTATTCAGAAAGATCTAGAAAAATGTGGTGCATGGGAGGGAAATGGGAGAAAACTCAGCCCTCTACGGCAACCACCAGTGAGCATCGCACCTGGTCAGATATCTATGCACCCTGTCTGGTGGCATAGCAATCGATGCTACACCACGCTGCTAGCTTGACCTCCCTTGCTCAAACTGGGGATGCTAATGATTTTTAGGATCATAGCTGCTGCAGAGAAAAAAGTCAGTTGTAATCTTACTGAAATTATCCAATCAGGATAAAAAATCTTGCCTCCTTTTATGAGAAACTCTCATGTTTCTTTTCTTTTTTCATCTCTGCAAGAGCACCGAGCATTTGTGCAGCTCATCAAGGTCATTCCTCTCTCAGGGCACAGTCCTCCATATTTTGTTGTTCAGAAAGCTCTGGAATACATGTGTGGATGTTCATCCATTTTGTGATTAAGTAGATATCCACTCCCAGTTACCCAGTGACATTGTATTTTTGAGATATCTTATTGATATGTTAATCATTTTTGATAATTTGAATGTAGTCAGTGCTTTGATCAGGTGACACATTAAGAGATATATTTGGAAGTGGCAGGATGGATGTTGTGAGGAGTGGAGAGATCATTCGTGCAAAGACCCAACAGAGGATTTTGCTCTGCATCACACGCATGTCACGCGTGAGAGAGAGAGACAGAGAGAGAGAGAGGGAGAGAGAGAGAGAGAGCCCTGTAGGGGGGAACCTCATCACAGATGCACTAGCGCCCAGTCCGCTCCGTGCCACACTCACTCACTCACTCACTCCAATGGCATTTCTGTATTGGACCCTGCTAACAGCTGTCTGCGGTGGGCTTTGCTTGCAGCTGTGTGGAGCTGAGCTGAGCGGAGCGGAGCCGTGTTTGAAATCGCTCGCTAATCCCACAACGGGACGCAGCGCTGCAGCTGGTGCTCCGCTGCCTCTGGCGTGAGACGCGGGGACTGCAGCACGAGGGAGGGGGCGAGAGAGAGAAAGAGAGAGAGAGAGAGAGAGAGAGAGAGAGAGGGATGGTTGGAGAGGGAGGGGGAGGGGTGAATGAGGTTGGGGTTGGGGGTGTCTGGTGTGACGTGTGGCTGTGCTGTGCTGTGCTGTGCTGTGAGCACAGGCAGGCAGGCAGGCAGGCAGGCAGGCAGGCAGACGCCTGTGCAGACTCTCCCATGTTCTAGCCAGTCACGTGCCTGCAGCTGCTGCTGCTGCTGCTATACAGGCGTGTAGAGAGAGGGAGAAAGAGTGAGAAAGGGAATTGAATGGAGGGAGAGAAAGAGAGGGACAGAGAAAGGGACAGGGAGAGGGGTACAGGTCGGAGGCAAAGGAGACACAGTGGGAGGGAGAGAGAGGAGAGATGGAGAAAGAGAGAGTCATGGCAGGACCCAGAGAGGAGCATCCAGACAGTCCATTTTACCCCCACAGACAGGAGGGAGGGGGAGTCCTATTTTCCTGAAGAACCAGGATGTGAAATACGACATCATCCTACACATACACACATACATGCATCTTTCTGCTGATTTCCACTTCATCTCAGTCTCTGACACATGACCTGAAGTCAGTCACATTTTAAGCTGGTTATAAAATAAAAGCTTGTTGTACCATCCAGTTTGCTACAGATTTGCTGATGCATCCTTCTTTGGGCTAAATCTCTGTTAGTCTCTCTGTCCTCCCCCCTCTCTCTCTCTCTCTCTTTCTCTCTCTCTCACTCTTTCTCTTGCCTGTTCTCTTCCCTTCCCTTCCTCTCTCTCTGCTCGCATCCCTCTCCAGTGAGTTATATAAGTCCCATTTAATCAGCAGGCAGCTGCTAAACACGTCCATGCACAGGACGCACATAGAAGAGTTGAAACAGAGGGTAGGGGTGTCGATGCAGAGCTGCCTGAAGCAGAGCAGGCTTGTGTGCAGTGCAGGTCAGTCACTGGGCTGAAAAGGGCTCCTTCACCCACAGCTCCAGTATGTGCAGATAAGGGAGACAGATGAGAGGTAAGGAGAGAGGCTGTCGTATCACCATGCAGAGAGTTGGGTTTATGGAGCGTAACTGCAGTCATCTTGTCTACAGTAGGCTAAGCCTCCCATTACTTGAATGCTGCAGAAAATGGCTGCCTGGAACCCCCTATGTTTTTGACCTTATTAGGGAGGGAGAGCACTGAGCAGTGTCCTTCACAGAGAGGGGATGCAGGACTGGCCACTTCAGCTCACAATAGCATCCCAAATCAAACAATAGACAACTATGAATGGTGCATACACAGTATATCCAAGCAAAACCTCTTACAATCTCTTTCTCCATTTTCACAGGTGAAAAGACAAAACAGGGAGTAGTAGCAGGCGTAAATACAGGTATTGATTTGCACTGTATTTTTGTACAAACACATTTAGTAACATATAAAATGAACATCTATTGTGCAGACGTGCAGTATATAGTATATATATATATATATTAGCTTGTGAATAATCAATCTTATTGATGGTGCTATGACTATATGGAAATCTGCCTTTTAATCCTCTCTGCCATTTGCCTGCAGTGGCTAACAGGACCACTGATCAGGCCAACATCGTAGGAGACCCCACAGCAGCCGCTGCTAACGACCTCGGCCAGCAAACGGGCGTGGAGAACGTGGCTGCCGCCTCCGGCATGGTCAACCCGGTGAGTACCTGTCCCTACTGCCACTCACAGCTGCCTGGCACAGTCAGTACTCAGCCAATTCAGTAGCCTATTCAGTACTGCTCTGTTCAGTATTATTCAGTACCGTTGACTTGGTCCAAAATGGGCCCATGCAGTATATGGCCTGTAGAGGTGGCCGAGTGAAACTAGTTGTGTGGAATTGAGAGAATGTTGTGCTGTAGGTCTGTGATGTGTGTTGTCTATTGCTAACCTAACCACTGTTCTGTCTCTCACCAATCGGCCTCCGGCTCATGTCAGGAAGAGGTTGCTTATGAGGTGCCTGCATTGCTGGGGGGAGGGGACAGTGATTGATGAATGCACAGCATGCCCCATTAAGCTTAATATGAGCCAGGCTAGAAGCAAGACTTTAAGCAGAAGCCTGTTCATCTTCCACTGTAGTCCACCTACAGGTTTGGGCCTCTCTGGCACATAGAGGAATGTTGAGCTCATGTTCAGTAGAGCCCTGCCAATGCTCATGAGTCATGACAGTGGGATTTAGCTTCACTTTGAGAAGACGAGAAAAGGAAAGGAAGAACCTTGTGACAGCTGATGATGTTGACGCAATCAGTACGGAGAATTAGGTCTTATTAGTTCACAAATATTGGCTTTGTGTCTCTTTGTGAAGACTCATATCCATGTCGAAAGTGGCATAGTACCTCACCAGAAACAAATGTTTATTAGTTGTCTTGCACAAACCACGTACATCTCAAGAAAAAGTAAATGTTGAATTTTAGCCGTCATGTTCAAATCTCATCGGGGTGAAACGTGTACGTACAGTTCCAAACCTCTTATCCAATACTAACCCCGTGTAGGGAAAGCGAAAGCTCTTGGCAATGCTGCTCTAGGTAGGGATGGGAAGAGTGAAATGTCAAGACGGATGGTTCCACGCCAGCAGTGGTTCCACGCCAGGCAGTGTGGCAGTGTTGCAGAGCCCTGCTGTCTATTTAGCACATAGAGTAGCAGCATATTGTCATGTTATTATGGGTAAAGGAACATTATGTACTAACCTGCATAACCACAACAAGGAACTCCTTAGGCTCTCTGTGTCAACATATCTTGACATGCTACCAGAATATGGTGCATTGAAGACCCAAAGAAATCAGATAATTCAGCATACAGATCATTCATCTACACTGAATTCTCACTCTTGTTTAAGGGCAAAATGAAATTAACTCGTTAAATTCAACAAGCAAAGTTCATGGAATGCCATGAGATATATTGTTACACCTTGTAAAACTTGGCTAGAAAATATATCTATCAAAGCAAAGTTGGACATTTCAATTCTGGCTGTAAAAAAGCATGCTAAAAACAGGTGAACCACAAATGTCTTGACATTTCACCCCTGTCTGATTGTAACCTGCTCTCAGGGCAAAAGTTGTCCTCTGAACCAGGCTGTGCCACCCATGCATACAGCCCAGGAGAATGTGGGAATGTGGGAATGGATGCTTCTGTATGCGTGTGACCTGGGGACGGCTTTACTCCCTGACACTGTTCCACTACCTCATGCTGCACGACCTGCATTGAGACTGCCTAACAAACAGAACTGTGGCCGAGTTCTTGACTTGTTGACAGATCTGCTGAGGTGTCGGCGCCATTGCTAATGGCAAGCCACTCACAGAAACTCACACACACACTCGCACACACACACACACACACACACACACTGGCACCAGCCATGTTGACATAATTTCCATGCACATTCTTTCTGGATGTGGTGGCATCGTTCCCATTTCATCCGAGTCTTGACCATGTCCTTGGGTAAAGAGCATGCAGAAGGCTTACTGTAGTTGAGGGAAGTAGAGTCACAATACTGTAAAGCTGTGAAGCTGTAATCAGGAAGTTTCCTCCTCTGTAGCCACCAGTGTGAGTCAGCAACAGGGTAGCAGTCTGCCCCAGCTGCACTGCAGAGAGCCTCGCCATGGCCCATCTTACAGCCCAGCAGCAGCAGCAGAGAGAGAGAGAAAGAGAGAGAGGGAAAGGGAAAGGGAGAGGGAGAGGGAGGGAGGGAGAGAGATAGGGGGGCCGATCCATCTTCACTACCGCAGGGTGGACACGACCACACCACTCAGCCCTCAGCAGCAGCAGACACGCTGCTGCGTCTCCTGCAGACACACACACACACACACACACACACACATACGCACACACATACACACCCCACGTGCAAACACGCACACACACACACACACACACACACACACACGACCATGCGAGGGCCAGCTCATGACCACAAACTAACAGATCGCTGCATCTCTGCATGCGCGGATGAAACTAAAACCTGCTGCTTTTCGAGCTTGAAGGAATGACTGATCTTTGACATAACAACGGCAAAAGCACTGGAACCTTGTGCCTGGTCTCTGTCACACTGACTGGCAGTGCTCTGGCGCCCCCTAGTGCTCACGCTGTGTCTCTGTCCGCAGGGTGACTTTCAGGGCGGCATGGAGCAGGGAGGAGAAGGAGGAGAGGTGAGTGACTGACTGACCACAGCACAGGAGTTCCCCCACTGGTCATCATTTGCTGTTGGTTTGCTACTTGCTCTATGTTGGACCAAATGTTCTTTTTCCCAACCAACAAACACTGGTCAAACTACAGGGCTATGGGTTGAACTGTGCCGGAATGTTCTTTTTCTCAACTCAATTTTTGAATACCCATCTATATGTCTGTGCTATCTCTGAGTCTATGCCATCTATGGATGTACTGATCCCAGTACAGTGCTTGTTCTGACGCTGCTCTGTGTTGTTTCTGTGTGCCTGCAGGGTTACTAAGCTGCTGGGCGCCAGCCGACCCGTCCTGCTCCCCTCCTCACCACCTGCCAGAGCCCCGCACCTGCAGGCCTCTGCCCCCTCTAGACTCCAGATGTTATTGATGATATTTTTTGTGACTGTATGGATACCAAACTTCGAAAAAAAAAGACTCTCCCAGAACCCTCTTTCCCATAATGCCCCTCTACTGCTCGGTGTAGCTCTATATTCATGCCCCTCCCCTTGCCCCTCCCCTCCCTCCAAGACCCACCC
>JASCQY010000053.1:2267136-2280706 GCA_030264315.1 Sardinella tawilis | reverse complement strand
GGGCTTTTCGGTTTACGAGAACGAGAACTCCCCCTACCATGGGAACGCCTATTTGTTGCCGCAGCTAGACCTTATTGACAAGAGCACTCACCAAGCTTGTATAATAGCGCTATGACTGGAATGACTTTGAACCATCACTTTAAGCAAAACTGTCAGCATCACTCAAAAATCTGTTTTCTCTGGCCTACAACAATGATCTTGTCTGTTGTATTGGTGCTACTGTAGGTGATGCTCACCTGCTGCTGGTCCATGCCAGTGCGTGCATTGATTTCTCAACTTTGGCCTTGAAAGGTTATGGAAAAGATTTTGGTGAGAGGTGAGTCTGCACTGATGTTATGTTATTGATGAGACTACAGTGTGTAGAGGTGGGTCTCACACTGAAAATCACATTGCGAGCACAGAGCATTGAAGAAAGCCACTGCTGAAACGAAATACCTAATTCCTTTTTTGTCGACTTAGTGTCACTTTTTCATTGTGCGACCCACCTCACACTTCTAACTTTTTTGGTTCCACACACCTGAGCTAAAAGCTTTTACATCTAGAGTGCAACAATATTTCTTTGCATATTGATGAGACTACACCAAATAAAATATGTTTGTATGTTTATATAATATGTGTGTGTGCGTGCACGCTTTCTTCTTGCTCCTTGCCTCTAATGATAGCCTCCACAGAAACCTTTTTCAGAAGCATTTTTCTGTGTGACCTCAGTTCAGTGAGGTCACATATCATCATTAAATAAAATCATTGAAATGTCTGCAGCTGGCGTGGTGGCACCCTGGTAAGCACCAAGACAGTTGTCCCTTGCCTAAAGTCATACATGGTGGTGCTAGCATCATGCTCTAGGACTGTACGAGTGCTCCTGGTACTAGGAAGCTGTGGTTCATAGAGAGAAACAAGAATTCCAAGCAGAGCGTGACGATCCCCTCTCTTCGGAAACAGAGCCACACGCATGGCATGGTGTGATAATGACACTTAACACACCCCCAAGATGGCCGCTGCCTTGTTGAGGATGCTGAAGATAAAGGTGATGGAGTGGCCAAGCAGGTGACCTGAGCCAATTTGAGCCCCTGTGGCACATCATTAGGTGGGAGGTAGAGGAGAACATGTCCAACATCCACCAGCTCTGGGATGTCCTCATGAAGGAGTGGGAGAGGATTCCAGTACAAAGCGGTGAATTTCAAGCCCGTAGTGCTTCAGGCAGTTCATAATAGTTGCTCACACAAAATATTGACAGATTGGGCACATATTTGCTGTTGAGTGTACTCACTTTTGTTGCCACCTGTTTAGACATAGAAGGTAACACAGAATATTTCCAAAAATGTGACAGTTACTCACTTTTGAGTTACTCACTTTTGTGATGTAGGCTATATGAAGGAGGTCCAAAACTTGTGTGGACTGAAATAGGAAATCCGACGTTCATTCCAGCCACAAGGGGGCGGCACAAGCATAGCTTGCTCCAACAGTCCAGTCATTTAAAAATCCCATTTGGAAAGGAGTAGTAGCCTGCCCTGGTCCTAAAACTTGTTCTCATAAAACCATGGGCGCAATGACAGAGCTCTTGAAGAACCTGATTCTATGGTTATTTTTGGACATTAAGAAAGACTGTTGCGCCATGAAGAGGGTTGCTGTCGGAGAGAGAATTAGGCCTATGGGGAGTTGTGTCAGTGCGCAGGCGAGAAAAACTGAATTAAAAAAGAGAAACTTACAGCCTAATCACAGGGTAATGGGGCCTATTGGACTCGATGGACGGCGGTACAAATTCCGGTCAAAAACATTGCCTTAGATTAAAAGCCGGCAATAAAGAACGAATTGACAACTAACTGTTTTCACAAGGTATTCTAAACGAAAAGTCAAACGTATGTATACTATGTATATGCAAGCTCAATACATAGTCTTCAGTTGTGTGTGGTGTTATGTGTGTTGTCAGTTGTGAATTTTCTCTTTTCTTTGGTAAAATTTAAATTGAGAGCTTTCTCCGAGTTATTTTAGTCATTGACAAGTATTTTAGGCTTTCAATGAATATTAATGTGTTTGTATTGATAAAAAAATGATCATTTTAATTGCCATGGCTATACTGACCGTGTTAAAGAGACCGAGGTTAAACGTATGGGGGTGTCAAACGTTCGTTTGGTCGCTCTGCACTCTCCATCCACTGCGCCCCATGATGCCGCGCGAATCCAGGTCAGAAAGAAGTGCCGCATGAATACCCATGAATAGAAAGTTGTGTTCAGTTAAGCGATGAAATCGGAGAAGGTCGGTAGCTACTTTATTCAAACTGGTACTGCCACCAGGCTGTGATTTCCATGTGCACAATTTTACGACTTTTTGCGTTCTGTTTTGCCTAAGGTATAATAAGAAGTGAGAAAGTGCACATGAATTAACTGCTCTGGGATTGCTGGGATTGTCACGAATGCCTAGAATAATGGACCGTATGCTGTGTAGCCATGTGTAGGTGTACAATTCAGTTTAGACAGAAAGGCCGTGTCGTAGACATGGTTAGACAGATATGAAATGCATGTGAAGGCGGCGTCCTTTAATTGGAATCTCAGAATATATTAAAGGAAAAAACACAAAAACCTTTCTTTTCTAAAATCACCTCAGTCAAAAGGGTGTGTGAAATTCCTGTAGCCTAATATCCACCTGAAATGCCCTAATATTTACCTGCAATGTTCTGTTAGTACAGTTAAATGTCTCATTTTGAAGGTGGGCAAATGATGGAAGCAGTGTATGAATTTTGTAGACGGTATAGCCTACCCTAATCCTCTGGCATTAAGAAGCTGAAGCTTTACGCTGCCTTTCAAAGTTTCTGCAAAGACATAAAGTTACACCACCCCATAGATGCATGTAAGTTTCAACATTACACGTATGTACCCAGCAAGCAAATGTACTGTTTCAGTGTTACAAAATTAACTGCCTAATCTGTTCATGTGGGATTTTTTTTGTCATCGCTTCAAACTATAATTTTGTTGTTTTTGAGGGGGAAAGGCTAACCTCCGTCCTCCAGACACACACACACACACACACACACACACACACACACATACAGTACACACACGTCAAGTCCATAATGCATTTTTTGCAATATTTTGTCTTGTGATGGACTGGTTAAATAGGCTATGGTCTGATTAGTATAAAATCGAAAACCATTCAGCTTTTTGCTATAGGCTAAATGTCAGTACTGTTGTTAAATGTCAGTACTGTTGTCAAAGAATATTTTCTAGATAGCAGCGACTGCCTTCACATACACTGACTATTGTAACAAGCAAAGCCTATCAGCAGTGTTGCCATATAGCTCAAAATAATTTTAAATATTATTATTATTATTGTTATTATTATTGTTGTTGTTGTTGTTGCTGCTGTTATTATTATACCTAGTCCTATTGTTTTGTATTGTTACTATTTTCGTTGTTATTGTCTGTCGTTGTTCTGCATATTATCTGTTTAATTTTGGGCACAAGTATTTGATCATTTCCCAAGAAAATAAAAAAGTATCCAAGCATTATTCCCATGTTTCAGCAAAAAAGTTTCTCTCTCTCTCTCTCTCTCTCTCTCTCTCTCTCTCTCTCTCTCTCTTTCTTTGTGTGTGTGTGTGTGAGAACAGAAGGAAATCTCTTCTGAATTATAATTATATTAAATTATATTTATTTGCATAAAAGTGACCCATAACACTGTTCTTCAGCGCCATAAACCTATTTAGAGTATAAAACGCACAAACACTGAAATATCAAAGCACTTTACAAATATTTAGACACATTTCATGGAGGAGAAAATGTAGAATTTCAAGGAAAAGATGCGTACTGACATGACATAAACATTGTAGACCTACAAACAATAATCAAATACACTCTCCTCGCACTTGCTTACACGTTCTCTCTCTGTTGCTCTCTCTCTTCATTTTCTTTCTCTCATCACACACACACACACACACACACACACTCACGCGTGCACGCACGCACAAAACGTGAAAAGGTAGGAAACCTTCCTGCAGCCGAAGGTGACGGGGAAAGGTGCTTTCGACTAAAACGATTGTCTGAATAGGCTATAGAAGTAATATGAAAGGATGGTCTTCCTGCTTTGACTTGAATTAGGGCAAAAAGAGAACTCGGCCTTATGCAAAGCGTTGTGGAACTGTTTCCTCCAAGAATCTCTCGTCAGTTTGTTCACGTTAATAAAACAAACTTATTTTAAAATTAACATTGAACCGTATCATGCAGCCTTTACAAGGTGAGAAGAGGCAGCGCCTGTCTGCAGAAGCGCTATATCAACATGCTAGTCTTTCATTCTCAAACGAATATTTTTTGTACCGATTGGTCCCATTCTTGCCCAACTTTTTTCCTGGTCCAAGTTCACGGGAGGCCATCACGGTCGTCCCTGCTTAAACATCAAAGTCAGAGTCACTGTCCGTAACAGAGAGAATGGTGCCTGCGTCCGTTCGCTCCATCAGGCTGGACACACTGGCGGTTGGAGACTCTGCTGAGCTGTGAGGAGTGCAGCCTGCTTCGGTCAGAGATCGTAGGCTGCCCTGGCCCAGGCCGTGGTGTTGAAGCCTGAAAAATTTCAGAATGAATTGTTTTCACTTCGTATAAACGGGGAAAACACACATCTTTGGTGAATGTGTGGCACACACCATGTATGCCTTTCACCATTTTTAAACAGAGGCCAGACAGATGTTATTTAATATAGCCTATTCTGTATAGTTTCCCATTGAACATTTGGCAAATGAATATGCAGGGTGTAAATCTATGACGTTTAAGTGTTTTTCTTACCAACAGACATTTATGTTCTTTAATATTTTCACAAAAGCACAGATAGTTTTCTTGATGTCGGCTAATAATGTTTTAAATATAGATTTGTAGGTGAGGAGTCCAAATGTCCATGCTTATAAAACTGCCCCAAATTACTATGAAATGGTGAAAGGTGTTAGAAATAGTTTTATGCTTAGGGTCCGATTGATTTGAATATTAAGCTACTTTGTTGGCTACATGGGAAGATGAATCTGTCCAAAACGTGTAATTATGTTTTCTAAAGAGAAAATGGTAATCAAGAGGCACATTTACTGTTTTATATTAGAAATAGTACGTTTAATATGTGGGATAAAATTGAACTCAACCCTATTGTCTGTAAAATCTAAATGAATAACGCATGTTTACCCAGTCCAGCAACTTTCTGTCTCTACACCTTCCACGCTTTCCCCACGTTCCATTTTTTTGGCGAAATAATGCAAAAAACTTGCTGGTGTAGATATTTCTATGTCAAAAGTCCTTATTCTATTGAGTGTTAATACACTATTGAATATTAATGCAAGTACCAAATATGATTGACAAACGTTAACGAAAAAGTTAACCGTTTACGCATGGACAGTATTTTAAAAGGAAACACACTGTACTGTATTTTTTTAACAGAAAATTAGCTGAACCCACCTATTTTTGGCTGCTGCAGCTCTGTCTCTTTGCCGCCGGTTCTTGAACCAGTTTCCCACCTGGGTGGGCGTTAGTCCAGTGGCTTGCGCCAATTCCCTTTTCTTGCTGGGGTTTGGGTATGGGTCCTGGAGGTACCATTCTCGTAAGAGTCCGCGTGTCCGTTCTTTGAAACAATGTGTCTTCTGCTCTCCATCCCAGATGGTCCGAGGAAGAGGGAACTTCTTTCGTACTCGGTACTTATCAACGGGTCCTAGGGGCCTTCCGCGGAGCTTCTCGGCTTCCTGGTAGTGCGCGTCCAACCACATAGCCTGAAGTTTGCCGTGAGAGTCTTTTGTGAATTTGTGGTTCTCCAGGATGTGATACATCTCGCGGAAGCTTCCAGTGTGATATGCAACCACTGCGCGGGCTCGCTGGATGGACTCGTGCTTGTTAATGGCATCGCAGGCACCCGGGGCCACCGGCAGAGACCACAGAAATCGGCCAAGTCTCTCAATGTCCCCTGTTTCCTCCAGCGTTTCGCAAACGCTGGCCACCTGTTCGGCCGAGAAGTTTAAGCTTGGCAGCTGAAACATTGGCAAATCCTCCGGGGACCGCGCTCTGGGAAGGGTACCCGCCAAGAGCAGGGGCCGGTCCGCAAGGCTAGGCAGGAAAAGGTGTGATGGGTAAATCTCTAAGGGTGACCGGAAAACCATGGGGCCGCCGGACTGAAAATCTTCACAACGGGACGGCAATGAAATAACAACGTCAAAAATCTATGGTTGTTGCCTTCAGCGCAGATTAATATTCCCCTTCATCAACTCAGAATGTTCGGCCGAAACATCTTCTTTCCCTTTTCTATTGGTGTTCCTGATGTCGTCCTCCAGTTGTCATGGTACCCTTGCCAATCACTGTCAAGCTTGGCGTCATTAGCGCGCGTGTTCCATCCCTCTCCACTTTTGCTGTGTATGCACGGGTTTTACGAGTGCGCCAATCACAGGCGACCTCTCCTTGGAGCGCCACACGAGCAAGAGAATTCGGCATCAACTCCTTCAATTGCAGAGTGTAGAAGGTAGAGAAGTAATCGCCACTTTCCATGTTGTTTTTGAAGAGAGCCTTGTGCATTGGGCGTATCTAACAGGGCGGATGGATCTTAGAATGAACGTCAGCTGCAGAATAGTGCCGCCTTAACTTCACGGCTGAAAATCGTCCGAGACGGGTTATAAAAGTTATTAATTGAGGTATTTTGTGGGGAATGTCCTGTATAGCATTCACACATCATTGTAAGTGACTTGCAGCAGGCCTACATATAATGTATTGGCTCTTTATTTCTAGAACATTGGTGGAAGTAGTCGGTGTGAGAAATTTTACTGCGATCTTTGCTGGTGTTTGCTGAACAGTCTCTGTGGTGTTTTCACGACTTTCTGTCTTGACAGACGATTAAATTTCCTCTGGTTCAATGGGCTGTCTTTATTCAGCTAGTGAAAATCGACTTTGGGTAAAGACTGACTTGTCAAGCAACTTTACGCTAAATAACATTCATTTACATGTCTTTATTTAAACAACATGTCATTGTTTAAGCAACGATTGTAATTAATGCAGCAAACAGGTTAATTCATTTGGACTAATTGTCTGTTTATGCTGAGGCTTAGTATTTAATTGCCCTCTCTCCATTGGGGAACGCCATTCACCGCGGGCAGCCAATCCTGGTCAAACAGTAGTGTATCCTCGGTGGGCGCAGAGGTGTAAGGTACAAATGAGAAACAAATAGTATAGACTTCCAGATTTACGCATAATATTTCACTCACAGATTTCAGAGTAAGACTATATACGGAACTTGTGGTCAGCTTTGACATATTACTAGGTTATGTGGGACACATTTATGACATTTTTTACTCAAGTCTAAGGAACATAATCATTACGCCATCAGCAGACAGAAGTCGTAAGCTTGCCCCCTGCGGATAAGTGATTATCTGTCTTGGTTACCGATTAAAAGAATGATGGAGTTGAAAATGCATCCACATCCGAGTACAAACACACACACACACACACACACTCACACACACACACACACACACACACACACACACACACACACTGTGTAATAAAAGGACGCATAAAGGTGTAACGCAATATATTCGTTTAAAACGAATGGGCTGACGAACGGTTTTATTTTGGCATGTGAATTTAAATTTTTTTTTTTTTTTGTTATTTGGATTTTTTAACAGTATGTGTATATTTATTAAGTTCCTCCAATTATACACAGCCCCATACATTTTTTATAGGTTGTCAGCTGGAATGGTGCGGAGTGGAGTGGAGAAAGTGCCTCCTATTCCTGTTTATGACGATTGTCCCCAGCAGCCTGGGGTCTGCATACTCTGTTTAGTGGTCGCATGGGCTTTATTTGGTCAACTCGCATGAATTGCTACTCTGTATAAATGATTGAACTTAGTATGTTTGCTTTTAATTAATTGTCAAATATATGCAGTTAATTCTACTTTGGGAATAGTCCCGTTACACATAATTTGAAAACTGCTCATTTAGGCTACATTATCATAGTTTTGTGTTTGTAGGTCTTTCCTCTGACACAACACGAGACCAAGAGAAGCTAAAAGATTAAAATAAATATTTGTTCAGGATATCTTGAATTTACCTGAGCCTTGGGCAAAAGACATCAAGTCACAGTGTTACTTCTTCTGTCGCTTTTAATATGACATTAATAGGTCCATTAGTGGAGAGCGCTGAATGCTTTAAACACAAACTCAGAAAATCGTGTGATCTCCATCGGCAGTCAAATCTGAAAAGTGAACTTGTTACTCAGCGGACCGTGGATTAGTGTATCGTGGCAAAAGGTGACAAAAGATAGACATTATTAGAAGACTTTTCAGTAACTGAGTTATCCTTTCTATTTTTAGTAGTCTATGGATAATGAATGGGCTATTTGGGCAGTTATTAACTGAACAACTATTTAGTTTTTCATGAAACCAAGAATATTAAGCGACTTACTTTAAACACACACACACACACACACACACACACACACACACAAACTGTGCATGTATTAGGCTACTTGCAGAAATTGTGGATTTTTGTTGATGAAGATCTTCATTCATTAAATCTAACCTAGCGAGTGAATGCACTATAGCCTTGTAGTTTTATGCATAACATGTTGGCACATACTAGTGTAATAAGAGGTTTTGGCGGATGGCTGTTTGTAATATTGGCTAAAGTATATACCCCCCTCTATTCAGTAGATACGTAACCCCCCTCCCCCTGGTAGAGCACATGATAGAGGGCCAGCTCCATACCTATATTAACTGGACATATCTCAAACTTATTTTTATGTACACACTGTTCAACTGAAACAACTGTTTACATTTTAACGTTGAAATACACTGCCCCTTGTGTACTATAGGCTATATGAAATTAAATGATCATTTTAAAGTTTCCTTTTGATTCCTTTTTGCAAGTGATGGACATTTCTCAGACATTGCTCAGCTTAATATGATTAAGTATGTAATTTAATCCTATAACTATTTCATTATAAAATAATGAGCTACTACTTTTTGTTTTGTTTTCCTGTAGGCTATTGAGGTGTGTAAAGGTGCGTATCCTTTAAATGAGTTTAAACAGTATTTGCAAGGTTATGGGAAACATCTGTCATGATCTGAATATAGTCATCACGTCACAGTCCATCATCATTTGAAAGACCTGCTATCATGATAAGAATTATATTCAACTGGTTAAAACCTTTACTTAATAAACCATCATTTTTGTATAATATTGAAACAAACAGTATTTCTATTGATGAGATAATATCATGAAAGATGTTTAGGTTATAATATAGCCTAATTCTTGAAATTATTTTTATTACATTTTTTAAGGTATTTTATTTCATTAAATGTAATAAATAAATAAATACATACATAAATACATACATACATACATACATAGAATGCCTTGTTAAGCTGACAATAGTCATTGTGTGACCATCAGGCATTGAATCTTAGAACTGGTTTGACCACAAAGAATTTAATCATTAGGTTTCTTTGCAGCTTGAGAAAATAAGGTTGGATTGTTCAGTCGTGCTTAAAGGAGCCTTCAAAATGGGTCTGTCCGGTCGTGCCAATGATTTGAATTCAGCTGTTTTAATTCAGCCCTCAAAGGATGTGTCACCTGCACCGAAACACAGTCGTGAATGCACCGATGACATTCCTAGTACACAGTCGTGAATGCACCGCTGACATTCCTAGTGCACAGTCATGAATGCAGCCATGACACTGTTGCAGAACATTTGGAAGGGCCACATGCAAACAGCATCCATTTCTATTCCCAGAGCAGAGGAGTGTCTGAGTGTGGGGTTAAGAACAACGTATCCTGTCTTTTGTGGAAAAGGACCCCTGAGAGCTGTTATTATGTCGCCCAGGGAATTCCCAAATGGCCAGGAAGACACCACAGGTCCCAGAACAGTCCTGCAGTCTCCCCTCCATGCTCTCTGTGTGGCCAGCAGTCCCTACTAGGAGGAGAATGAGACCTCAGATGAGGCCGACCGCATGACATCTGTTTACTATAGATATTAAAAGTCCGCTGGCATGCCGAAGCTGGCCAAAGAATACGTGAAATTCCGAAGGCCTCCTCCGCCATTACCTGTCTCTCTCTAAAGGTCCTGGCTCAAAGGGCTCCTCCGAATCACATCAGATAGAGTTTCTGCTCGCTTCCAAAGTGCGGGAGAGTGCACACACTGGCCGTGTGAGATGGTGCATTTTCGTCTTTGTGCTCCCGGCCTTATGTGAGTGGCAAACTGCAAATAACTTGGCCCTGTGGTTTGGATCATGTCAAGGTGAGCACACAATTCCACAGCCAAAGCATTCACACTGACACCAAAAGGAGTCGAGCATTTTGAATAAATAAATAAATGAAATGACATGAAATAAAAAAAAAAAAAAACTTGAAAGCAGTGTGACTGTGCTTGACTGGCCCATACCTTAGCTGAAGTCACGTCTGTGACCGGGGCATAATGGTCTGTGGTGCATTCGGAAACTCTATTCATTCTGTGTGAGTGTGTGTGTTTTTGAGAGAGAGAGAGTGTTTGTGTGTGTGTGTGTGTGCGTGTGTGTGTGCGTGTGCGTCTGTGCCCGGCACAGAATGGGGAGAAGGCCATTGAGGGGAGAGGGAGGGAAGCCCAAGATCATCAGGGACTAAGGGGCTGGAATGTAATTAAGTCTCCTTTCCACTCGCTAGGCACCACTGGTAGAATTAAATGCTAAACAGTCTCTAAACTCTATAAAAATTCAATTCCAGCTCAGCGGGAAGTCTCGCTACTTCTCTCACCCCCTCCTCCTCCAACCTCCCTCCCTCCCTCCTCTCTTCCTCCCCATTCTTTTCTCCACTCAGTGTGGAGGAACACAACTGTTTCCTCAGTCCACAGTTATGCTACTTCTTTTCTTTTCTTTCCTTGTTCGGTAGCGATCTGGTCCACTGTCAGTCATCAGTGCCACACAATCTTATTGTGTCCAATACATTTTGAGGCCATGCGGCAACACAGGTTGCAAGTTGTAAAGCCGTAAACTGAAGACCGTCCCTGAGAATGTGAATGGCGTTTCTATAATGGCATGTTATATGGTGTGTCTCATAACGGGGAATAAGAATGGTGCGCTCCTAGGCCTAATGCAGCACAGGCTCCACTCCAAGGTCTATCTGGTGGTCAGATATGTAGTCAATAGTCCTTTATAGCCCATTCTCCCTCACACAGTGCATACTGCCTACCTCAATGGGAGACGGCTTTACCTGCGATCCTTTATGCAACACTTAAAGAACATCAACCATGCACTCCATGTATAGGATTTTTCCATCATGACTAATGGAAACAAAAACAACAATAAAATAAAATAAAATAAAATAAAAAAAATAATACATTTAAACCCCAGGTGCAAAGAGACACTAATATTAATAATAATCTAGAGGTGAGCACGTCTTAAACCCATAGTAAACCCATGTTTCTGGTAAACAAATAACATGAAATATTATATTATGCATATTATGTAATAATATGTATACACATACACACACACATTTCCTAACTCTTCTTTCATATCCGATTTTAACTGTTAAACTGTTAAATGAAATTGTATTTTATTTAGAACTCATTAAAACATTGACAAACAAGCTGATGGTGAGGTGGTGAAAGACTGGTCTGTTCGAGTGATGCCCACCTTGCTCAGTTAACTTAGCAATCGTTAGCCACTCTACTTTTTTGCTCCCTATATTCAAATTTCCCAGATATCTAATTGAATTGGCCCTTGGCTATCTAACTTCTACCAAAAACTAAAATGACACAAGATGAGTCCCCATTAAAAAAAAGAGAGAGAGCGAGAGAGAGAGAGAGAGAGAGAGAGAGAGAGATCTTTCAGCACCATGGTAAAGATGCCTGTTTTGTGTAAGAGAGAAATCCATTAGTGACTTCCCACACATGGAGGGTCAGGTGCAGGTCTATTGGTAACCTGTGCCACATGCGTGCCGTGCATCGCGGGTAATTTGTCTGGGCGGATCGGGGCGAGCGCAGCGTCCCCTGGCGTGTCCCCGCGCGTCTGTCAGCCCTGCACAAGACCCCGCTGTTGCCTGTCCTTGCCTCCCTCGCCTCCCCACACCACCCACTGCTCGCCTCCTAACCTATTCAAAAAATCAATTATCTCTGGAGAACAGCTGTAACCCCCGTCTACCACTCACACACACACACACACACAAACACACACCCACACACACACTCTCTCTCTCTCATCCGTCCCTGCATCTTTCTCTCCTCTCCGCCACTCAATCTTGAGGTGAGGAGGAAGACATTTGAAATTCATCACTGCATGCGGCGATGGCCCCTCCGCGCCTTTAAACAGCCCTTGTCCTCTCAGCGACGCGCGCGATGCGTGTTTTCGGCTTTTCCTTTAACCTGATGACAATTTTTTTCGCCCTCGTCTCTGCACCCCGCCAAGCCTGCCAGGCGCTGGCTGCTTGATTGAGTTATTTATGAAGCAGCACAAAAAGCAAGGGGAGAGAGAAGTGTGAAAGGAATGGATGATTGTGGAAATGTCGGCGGTGGCGTTTGGAGGGGGCGATGGCTGGGAATATTTATTTGATCCCTTCCCCTTCCTTTCACCTTCAGAAAACTGAATCTAACTTCCCTTCCAAGACTGTTTTGTACACTGGAAGAAAAAAAATCCCACAGGATTAGCGTTCCTTTCAGGATCTTTCTGTGTCGTGGAGATGGCTGGCCTGTAGTTGAAACATCAAGCACATCAAGAACATTGTACAGATAAGTGATAGAGATGTGAAATAAGGAACATCTATATATGGACAGAGAGAGAGAGAGAGAGAGAGAAAATGATGATGCAAAAGAGACACCTGTCAAGGTGAAATGAAATATTCAGATGCCCTCGGTGGATGTACAGAGAGGGCTAGATCACTCTCAGCTCCCCTCCTGCTCCTTAATTACGACCTCCCTCTTCTGGGTCACCCTCATCCACTTCACATGCATCAATCTTTTACTAGCCCGCCCGCCCCGCCCCGCCCCTACACTAGGTGACAAACAAACGTCCGCCATCTTCCTCCAAACTATTGATGTGCCCACTGAAATGTGAAATGTGTACAAATCTGTCCATCTGCGGAGAGTTGAGGTTGTGTTGCTAAAGAGATGGACACTCAAAAGATGGATGCCTGAAGAGGTGGAGTTATTGTGAGATGGAGCAGCTTCTCGAGTCTCGCCTCCACCAGCTTTTTCTCTAAAGAGCCGCCCACTCAAGTTATGTCAAGGACACACTGCATTGCAATCAACCTCTTTGGAGAAAAGTGAAATCCTGGTCGCTATAGCGCCTAGCACTGATGATGAGAACAGTGAAACTACCGGGGTCTATGGGGTGCAAAGATCCCATTGATACTAAAAGAGACAAGATTGTTTGAGTTGAATTCCTGGAAGTCAGTTTTCTGTGTCTCTTGTGGACGTAGAGAGTTAGTAGATCACATTGCAGTGCAGGCGTCTCTTGTAGCCTTTCTGAAATATAGATAAATGATGTGAAATATTAATCTGGTTGCATTAAGCAGCTAGTGATCTGTCTGATATGCCCGGCACCTTGGGCCTGATGGAGTTTCTGTGTAAGAGGAGAACAGTGATTAGACATCTAGATCTG
>JASCQY010000053.1:2223115-2236080 GCA_030264315.1 Sardinella tawilis | reverse complement strand
TTGTCAGCTCCTTGTACTCGACCACTGCTTCCACTGGAATGTTAGATTTGGACGCGCCGGCGTATCCCTTTAAAGGACTTATAGGCCTAGTGGAGAACTTTCTTAGGCTACAGACATGCTAATGTACAAAGTGGCAAAAAAGAAAGATAGGCCTATTGAGTGACCCCCCCCACCCCCCTTCAGTTGTTTCACCTGATTAAATAAGTAGGCTATTTCACATTAGAACTTTTCAGGATTGGGAACACAGACATTAGCCTCAAATAGTAACACATCTTGTGAGTCCATCTTGCTTGTCTTCCACACACCTGTAGACCACAGGACACCTCTGCCCCCCACGGCCAGTGGATTATCTTAATCTGCTAATCAGGACAGGCTGACAAATAGGGGAGTGCAGGGCTGTGGGGGAGAGGTGTTGGTCCGGTTGAGGCTGTCATTAGGCAGGGATGAGTTTGTAGGGGGCCCAACCTGACCCACTGTGGGGGCTACAGACAGACAAGGGAGAGCGAGAGAGAGGGGGAGGACAGGACCGGACAGGAGACACATTGAGGCCGAGAGTGAGGGGAGGAAAATGGTTGCCTCGCACACCCTCAGCTATTCCTTTCAGTGCTTTTCACTTGACTAGAGGTCATTTTATTACCCCCCCCCCCCCCATCAAGAATCAGAATCAATTATGCTGTTTTTTGAACAATAAAGTGAAATCACGATTTTATTGTTATGAGACACTTTTACACTGTATCTGCAAACAGCCCAAACTGTTTATCCAGAAGAAAAGACCTCACCACCAGACATGAAGCGAACGCTCACGCGCTCCTAGATTTCACAGTTATGCAACCATAGCAACTCCCACACGCACGCACGCTCAGGGTGTCTGAAAGTGGCACACCTACACAAACTCGGTCCGGCGGGCCGGCAAGTGCAACAGATTGGCCTACCCTATCTGCCTGCAGCTCCTCTCCCCTCTAGTGTCGAAACCCCGCTAAAGCACCAGCAGCCTCCTCTTTACCTGCTGTCAACCAGCTGCAAGGCTGGAGCTCTCTGAAGACGCTCCAAGATGGCAAACATCGTCATTATGCTAAGGCTCATAAGAATTAGGCTATTCCATTTACTCAAGAATAGCCTAAATTTAACCCAATACATCCGCAAGTAGGCTAATGTAATGTCTTCAGATTATTAAATCCACATATGGCGTCAATGACAGTTGGAGAAAAGGAAATGTGTTTGCCACCTCAATCTGTGAGTCGTCTCATCATCATTGGGAGAGCTGAGTGGGCGGGGGAATAAATAGGCCTAGATCATTGAGGAATAAGCCTTCATCAAATGCTTGGTGAATTAATCACTCAACTCATTGGTTGTGTTTATCCAGAAGGTGGCAATTAAGAGTCGGAAAATACACTCACGCCCCCACTTTATTAGGTAGGCTACACCTGTCCAACTGCTTGTTGAACGCAAATTCCCGTCAATCATGGCAGCAACTCAATGCTTTTAGGCTTGTAGACATGGTCAAGGCGATCTGATTTCAAACCCAGCATCAGAATGAGGAAGAAAGGTGAGAAGTGACTTGAGCATGGCATGGTTGTTGGTGCCAGAGGGGCTGGTCTAAGTATTTCAGGAACCGCTGATCTGGGATTTTCACGCACAGCCATCTAGGGTTTACAGAGAATGGTCCGAAAAGAGAAAGTAGCCTATCCAGTGAGCGGCAGTTCTGTGGGCGAAAACGCCTTGATGCCAGAGGTCAAGATGAGAATGGACAGACTGGTTCGAGTTGATAAAGGCAACAGTAACTCAAATAACCACTCGTTACAACCAAGGTATGCAGAAGAGCATCTCTAAATGCACAACACGTTGAACCTTGAGGCAGATGGGCTACAGCAGCAGGACCACACCGGCTGCCACTTCTGTCAGCTAAGAACAGGAAACTGAGGCACAGGCTCACCGAAATTGGACAACAGATGATTGGAAAACCTTGCCTGGTCTGATGAGTCTTGATTTCTTTCTTCTGCAACATTCGGGTAGGGTCAGAATTTGGCGTCAACAACACGAAAGCATGGATCCATCCTGCCTTGTATCAGCGATTCAGGTGATGGTGTGAATGGTGTGAGGGATATTTTCTTGGCACTCTTTGGGCCCCTTAGTTCCAGTTGAGCATCGTCGCAACGCCATAGCCTACCTGTATTGTTGCTGACCATGTCCATCCCCACAGTGTAGCCTACCCATCTTGATGGCTACTTCCAGCAGGATAACGCGCCATAAAGCTCAAATCATCTCAGACTGGTTTCTTGAACATGACAATGAGTTCACTGTATTCAAATGGCCTCCAGTCACCAGATCTCCATCCAATAGAGCACCTTTGGGATGTGGTGGAACGGGAGATTCGCATCATGGATGTGCTGCCGACAAATCTAATGCTATGTCAATGGACCAAACTCTCTGAGAAATGTTTCCAGATACCTTGTTGAATCTATACCACGAAGGATTTAGGCAGTTCTCAAGGCAAAAGGGGGTCCAACCCAGTACTAGCAAGGTGTAGCCTACCTAATAAAGTGGGGATGAGTGTAGATTATCTCTACAACCTTTCAATCAAATCCATTCTGCAAAACAAACTAAAATCGAATGGCTGTTTGTGTACTGATGGGAAAAATATACAATACAATCATATTATGACTCCACACACTCACTTTGAAGCTACATATTAATATTACAGCACAGGTTAGGCCATTCACCATCTCAGAAAAGTTCTGATATGTATATGTATGTGCCCAGCCCAGCAAAGCCTCTGCCAGACTACTGGCCACACCACAGCTGAAGATGATCTGTCCACATTGGCAGCAAAAACACTCAACAGACAACTACTAAGACCAGTGCTCCACAAAAGCGCATGTGTGTATATGTGTGTGAGGGGCAGTTAGAGTAGTAGCCTATACTGGACATTGGAGTGTGGGGGTCTGTGGTTTAGTTAGCCACTGCTGTGCCTGTTCACTACACTGATCTCTAGTAGAATAGTGTGTTCTATTACAGACCAGTGGTTCACTCACTGCAAGGCTTTTGGGCAGCCCAGGTTATATTGACCTGGTTGCATAGAATGGCTTCAATATAACCCTGTGGTGTCTGTTTCCCAAAGCCATAGTTGCTAACTAAGTTGGTTGCAATGCAGTTTCCAATTGCCAACCAAGTTGCTAACTGATTAGCAACTAAGGTTTTGGGAAACGCACCTCAGATCAGCAAGAGACATGTGTATGTATAGACCTCATATTCATTCATCCCTTCTGTATTTATCTCTGTCTTCAGAGCACTTCAGGTGAGTCGTATCTACACATATATCTGCACTGGACTGTAGAAACACTCTAACAATCTTAACTTTCTCAAATAGTTTATTGATTTCCATATATAGGTTTCTGTATTCAAATGTGAGTGCAATCCAAACATTACCCATTATCCAATACAATCTGACCCCCTTAGGCTCTTCTCAAAGAAGAGCTTTAAAATGCTTAATCATTCCCCCAGAAAATCATCCATTTTTTTAAAATCTACAACTCAGTTCCATGAAAAAGAGAGAGAAAGAGAGAAATAGAGAGAGAGAAAAAAAAACAACAGAAGGCAAGACGGAGGAAGTAAGTCCTGTGGCTGGAGGTCACAGAGATACAGGTGAGGGGGGTGGGCGTGGGGGAGGAGGGGAAAGAGGCTGGGATGATGAGAGGTCCACTGGCAGGTCCTCCTCCGCCGCTGCCCCCGCCACCCCCCCCCCCCCCCCCTCCCAATGCCTCCCATCCCACCCCGTCCCGCCCTTCCCCGGCCACTCCTAGTCCTCTCCCCGGGGTGAGATCACCAGCACCATACAGTTCCTCTGATGACCACGACGAGGAACGTCAGTGTGTGTGTGTGTGTGTGAGAGAGAGAGCACAGTACACGCGAAGCAGCCCGGGAGCAGAGATCAGACAACTGCATGATGAAGAAGAGGAGGAGGAGGAGGAGAAGGAGGAGGGAGGAGGCAGCTGTAGTGCACTGTCTGCTGGTGGTGTGCTGATGTGCCCATAGAGCCAGAGACGGCAGGAGTCGGAGGAGGAGGAGGAGGAGATAGAGAGAGAGAGAGCGAGCGAGCACTGGAGCACTAGACATGTGACGCATAAACACAGCAGCACCATGTTGGACTAGCTTGTCTTTGCCAGGTTGGAACAACGTGGGGTGTGACAGTCTGTGAAATATGTGCATGTGTGTGTGTGTGCAATGCATGTGTGTATGTGAGTACAGTATGACAGAATAAGTGGTGTGGGGAGTCTGTAAGCCTATCCTCCCCACTTTTGTTTGTTTTTGTTTTTCTCAGATGGACTCAGCAGATGTGTGTTGGCACTGTGTTGCCTTGCGAGGCTCCCGGAAACAAAACAAAAAAAAGAAAAATTCCCAGAGTTCACCAGAGGTGGCACCTGAGCGCCACACCTTCTGGAAGTTTCCGCGCCGCGCCCAGATGTCCCTCATGGAGTCGCTGACGCACCACTGCAGTCTCGAGGGAGAGGATGGGAGGCAAGGGCAGGGACATCACAAAAAAGGACAAAAAATTGTATCTACAGTACAAAACTGCAACTTTCAAAATCAGCCCATTCGACAGTGTGTATGCATGTGTGTGTGTGTGTGTGTGTGTGTGTTTGTATGTATGTGTACGCATTGCCTTTATGTGTTTGCCAAACATGGCGTAAAACACTTCCTATGAATCTTTTGTAATTTAAAAAAAAAAAAAAAAAAAAAAAAGTGAATGGGGACATTTTTCTTCCGTGTGAATTGAGGACATTCTGGTGTTGAAGATGGGAGGTGGTTATCGCTCAGGCTACCAAGGGTCGTCTGGATCGCCACCACTCTGCCATAAAGGGGAGAAAACAAGACAAAGAAATGAGACAAACGAGGAAAATAGAGCAGGAGTAAGAATACAGAAGAAAGCAATGCAAAGGAAATGCAAAGGAAAAGTAGGCAACATTCCCTTTCCAGAGCACACTGGCTACTCCAGGGATCCAGGTTAGCCTCTAGAAGCCCAGCTCTCATGTAATTTACAAAATTGGCCTGGCTCCATATTTTTGACCACAGTGAGAATTTTTTGAAAACTTTGAAAACAAAACACAACCTGCCAGAACGTTCTTTAACCCAGAAAGTGCTACTAATGTGTAATAAGGATGTCATACACTCAATTAAGATATATAAAACAAAAACACAAGCAAAAGGAAACTGACCAAGTCAAATATATTGCTGACATTCAGGCATACAGGAACTGGACAGTGTGTATGTAAAAGACATGTATGTTTCTCACAGTTGGACTCCAATCAATTTCATTCACACCCAGAAGAACCACAAGTTTTACATTCCACTCATTGATAGTCTGTGCATATGCAAAGCACCATCTTATTAGTACAATACCAGCTCATCGTCATCATATTACGGCACAAATGATGCACATATAAAAGGACAACACAAATTAAGCCCCTAATAATTTGTTATGACCAAGATGACCTCACTAAAGACACAAAATAAATACAAATAATTTAAAAACATTGACAAGAAAGAAAACAGCCCAGGCACAGGAAATACAGTCCAACAAGATTTATTAGTAAACCTTTCTGGTAAACAGCAACAAAACACATGAGTAGTTTGCATTCTGAAGTCAACCCCTTCTGATTGCACCAAATGCTTTGATGGAGAACCAAACCAAGATGAAGTAACGACATTTGGATAGGATATTTCATTAAGAAGTAAAGCTCCACAGTCCTGAGACAAGACAGCTATTGATGCCCAAGGATGGATGTGTCATCATCAGAGAAGGTACGTCTGTCATAAAAAAAAAAAATCTTCAATGATGCACCCCGAATGAAACAACATAACACCCCATCCTCCCAAAACAAACAAACAACAAAATATAACCGTCGCCTCTACTCATAAATGCATTAAAGCTCCTTGGTTACACACTGGTCTGGGCATCAGTGCAAATTACGCAAGATAACACACACACACACACACACTCCAGCCTGGGACAGCAGTGTTAGTGCCGGGCGAGCCCATAAGCACTTAAGTCAAGCTGCAGTTTGTTTCCATGCATCAAATGAATATGATGGATGTCCAAAAGCTGACAGAGTGTTCCTGGACTTGCCCTGTAAGGTGATCTCAGGTTAAGTGCTAATACATAGTTGATTGTGCTTCTTTTTTTGCATCCCCTTGCCTAGGGACCTCCAATGCTCTACAGTCAGCAGTATCGGAGACTGTAACCCACTTACTCATACAGTACACATGGATAACAAACACGCATTACTCTCAGAGACACCTCGCCTTTCCCATCACCTCAGATCCCCCTCCCATAGAAACAAACAACAAAACAAATAAACAAACAAAAAAACATTGAGCTTTGTTACACTGACACAAAGCCACAATGACACACATCCACATCCACACACACACAGGAATAGGAAGTCCCACATGTTTATTGCATGCATTGAGACTGGGAAAGGCTTTATTAAATCTACTCATCTCCCTTTTTTCCAATAGATCTGTCCAAACTTCTCTATGGAGCCCAATCCTGAGTGCACCGCTATCGTAACATGCCTGGCAGGCAGGAAGCACATGCAGGAGGGCAGCCCCCAGCCCCCAGCGCCCAGCATGCCCGCTCGGCCAGGGATGGATGCACTCGTCAATCCACCACTCCTTTCCTCCACTCCACTCCACTCCACCACCACTGCTGGAGAGCTTTAGCTGCAACTGGGAAGAGATAAAGAAGCTGGACCCTGCTTACTCAGAGGAGTGAGTGAATGCAGGCTGTCAGCTAGCTGGAGAGGGTAGGCAGTACCACTGGGAGAAAATTGGGGGGGGGGGGGATTTAATACTGAATCCTGTATTGTAAAAAGAGCACGTTTATGGTGTGCACTGATAAAGGGGGGAAATGTTTAGACTGCAGACGTGGCTGACAGGAGAGTGTTTAGTCTGTGCTAACGTATATTTAGACTGGGAGCTGCGATAAGTGTTCAAACTTTGGACTGAGCTAAGTGAATCGAGGCCTCTCGAGTTTGTAGATTGTTCAACTGACGAAGAAGAAAGTGTGAGGCAGCTGTCTAGGTTGTGGTCCAAGATAGCTGGTGAATGAGCATTGCAGACTGTGCTTCAAAATGAGGGAGACTATTGCTAATGCTGTGCCTACTGTACTGTGCCATGGGAGAGTGCTCCCTAGGAGACTATGGGACCTGGATGATTATACTGTGCAGTAAATTGGGTTCACAAGGGCCCATGTTGGCCAATAGTCACGGATGGAACAGAAGGAGAGGTGTTTAGGCCCAATACTGTCTGTGAGCGCTCTGCAGGGAGGCTAGCCACTCATGCTAATCACAACACTCACACAAACAACCATCAGCACGGCTCATACTGCACTCTACCGAGGGGCTGAAGAGGAAGGGGGGAGACTGAGTCTAAACATCAGGTAGAATGTGAACGTGTGTGTGTGTGTGTGTGTGTGCGCGTGTGTCCACAGGACTGGGAAATTCATGCAGTGGGCGTGTCAGACTCTTCTGCCTGGGTCTTCTGCTCTTCTTCGGACGACTCCTCGGACGCCGGGGAGGGAGGCGGGGAACGGAGCATGTTCTCGTCCTCCTCTCCCTCTGGATTGTCGGAGGAGTCGGAGGTGGGGCCGGAGGCGGATGCGGAGGTGCCGGCGGGCGCCGCCGAAGGGCCGGAGCCGGGGGTGCGGTAGCTGGCCAGCGCCTCCTCCAGCACGTGTCGGTACTCGCCGCGGTGGTTGAGGCGGAACTGCCGCAGCGCCTCGAGGAGGTGGGCGGCCGCCGCGGCTCGCGAGGACTCTTCGTCCGAGCCCCCCGCGCCATCCTGAGGTCATGAGACGGGCCAGTGTCAATGGAGGTAGGAGGGAGAGAGGGAAAGAGAGAGAGAGAGAGAGAGAAAGAGAGAGAAGGGAGAGGAAGAGAAGAGAAGAGAAAGAAAAAGAGATAGAAGGTTAAAGGGATCAGGGAGAGAGACAGAATGAAAAAAGCAAGAAAAGGAGGGAGAGCGAGAGAAAGATAGAGAGTAAAGTTACAGAGAAAAAGTGTGAAAAAGAAAGAAAGAGAGAAAGAGGATGAAAGAAAGGAGCCAGCATGATAGAACTCAGAGAGCAAGCGTTAAGAGAGAGCGAGAGTGAGAGAGAAGAAAGACAGAAGAAAGAAATGAGTGTGCAAGGGGAGAGATGTGACTGGCATGACCTGGTGCCCTCTAGAGGGGTTCAAGGCAGCAGAGGGCTAGGTGCAGGCTTGGCTCTCTGCTCCCTTAACCCTGTGTGTGTGTGTGTGTGTGTGTGTGCGTGTGTGTGTGCAAACATATTCCCTGTTCCAATCACCCACACCAAGGGGTCAACTGTGCACGCCCACGTGTGTGAGACATGGGGTGCAGACAACACCAGACTTGGACAGGTAGTGACAAACATGCATGTGTGAGACACCTCAGCCACACCCCACCCACCACACCCACACACGCGCACACACACACCACCCAACCTGAGGTACCCACTGTACAAGACCCCACAGACACAAGGTGCTACACTCTAAGAGGTCTACACAAGGACATTGGAAAAATACTCATACTTCACAGTTCTTAAAACTTAAAGGAACGCTTCATTCTAGACTGCCAGTTGACAATATAGAGCTCCTGGAGAACTTCCAGACTTACACTCTTTTCAAAGCATGGCTGTGACCAGCAAACCTACCTTGGAAGTCACATTAGCGATGGGACATGGACATATGAACGCACAGCCAACGTCTGAAAAACACTTTCCAAACCTTTGGGTCCCATGACGCATGTTAGCCCCCCACACTGAGGGCCAATGGAGAGGCCAAAAGATTCAGCTCTGATAATGTAACTGCACATCTGGCTTAGCACATCTGCCTCTGAATCCAAAGGGGAGTTAGGACTTGTTGACTCGGATAATTCTGCTGGTTGAGCATCTGGCCCAATTGTGTTCGAGCTGCATCAACAGCTGCCCCTAAAAAACGACCCTTCTCTTACCAAGACGGCAGTTCTGAGTGCCAAGCATAATTCCCCTTTGCTCAGAGTGGGCTATTAGACATCGAGTTGTGACTCAGGAGAATTCAAGACCCTTTTTTTGGGTCGGGTTTTTTTTTGGCAAAGAATTGGTGAACTGATTAACCCCATGCTGTCAAACCCAATGGAACAAAGCCTTGAGCGTTCTAGCGGCTCCTGAAGCCACTGAGGAGGGTCACATGTGGAGCAGGGCGGGTTCTACAGACACACAGAGACTCTACAGTACTCATAGACATCAGGGCCCGTGGGTAGAGAGGACTAAACAACACAAGACTCACCTCATCCTCCTCTCTCTGTGGGTTGAGCCTGTTGTATACTGCCTCAATCACACTTCGTCTGGAGAGGAGGCGCGCACACACACACACACACACACACACACACACACACACACAGGAGAAACACATTAGTGTAAATACAGATACAAGATGTAAGGCCATTTCTCTGACAGAGTTAAACAGCGGATGGGTTCCTACTTGCTAGCGAGACCACCTCCCGGTGGTAGATTTGGGATGTTCTCTTTGGCAAGGTGGTGCATGATGTGGGCCATGGTTGGGATGCCCTCTTCTGCAGACTTCTCCATGAGATCTAGAGACACAGGGAAGAGGCCAGAAGGGACCGGATCAATGACATTCCACTGAGGACTCTGCTAATGTCTGGGTCAATGCAGGATGGCTCCATATGCTCAAGCTAGACAGAAACAACTTCCACTTTTCCCGTAAGATGCTGGAGTCTTGCATATGTGTCTGTGTGAGTGTGTATGTGTGTGTGTGTGCAGAAAGAGGGGACTATATTAATGTTGACTTGGCTTTGACAGAAAACGCTGCTCAGCAGTCTTTTCCTCCTTGATATTTGCTCTCCCATGGAATCTTTTTCTTTCTCAAATCATATATTACTACTTCAGTGGGATATATCAGGTATAGCTGGCATAATAGTTAATATACTACAGAAATAGCCCTATAATTTGTTGAGTATAGACCCTTCAGATAGTGGAGAGAATTAGTAAGATACTATAGCATAATGCAAGAATTCTGGATTCTTACCTTCCACTCGTGATTCAAGGAGCTTGTCCAGCTCTGTGTCCTTCTTCACAGCCTCCTCCGACACTTTGGGTGCGTTGGGCAAACACACTAGCACCACACTCATGTTGTCTCTACTTCCCTGAGTGCACACACACAATCACACAATGCATCTAAACTCTTGCAGATTCCTGATTTCCCACTGAAATATCATTACAATTGCTGTAGTCTCTATGAAGCTCTTCTTAAAGGAGAAATCCTGTGTGACTCAATCCATAGCCCTAGCGCTTGAAGTCTGTTAGGAGAAAGGAACAAGATAATGTGATACAGCACAAACTGGCAGCTAACGTTAACTGGATGGGGCATTGGAAAACAAAACTGAGAGTGGGTTTCTGTGCCCCATTCTATTAATGTTAGCTACAAGTTCACGCTTTTCTATGTATCAAATTGCCTCATTCTTTACTACCGAAAGTGATCGGTGACCTAAAACAACTGGGCTATCACTTGATTCACACTGGATTTCTCCTTCAACATTCTTGAATCATGCCAATGCTAAAGTCACCTTCAAGCTTGTGCATGCATGTGTGTGTGCTTGCGTGTGGCTATGCTGCTTTGTGAGCAGTCATAGAACCTGCGGGGTCTCCTACCTTGTGTAGGCAGGTGTCCACCACTGTGTTGCAGACCTTCTCCAAGTCGTCGCATACCTCCAGACGCGAGCGCACAAACTCGCACAGCTCCTCGTTGCTCATGACGTCCCAGATGCCGTCGCACGCCAGCACCACAAACTCATCCTCCTCGGTGGACCGCGCGATCTCGAAGACCTCCGGCTCGGGCGAGACCAGCTGCTCAGTGGGGCCCTTTCCGTCCACGCACTTGTAGTCGTAGTCGCCGAGCGCCCGGGAGACGGCCAGCGAGCCGTTGACGCGCTGGATCATGACGGAGCCGCCGGCGTTCTGGATGCGCTCGCGTTCCAGCGGGTTGCACGGCTTGTGGTCCTGCGTGGAGAAGCGCACCTGGCCCGAGCGGCTGAGAACGGCGCGCGAGTCGCCGCAGTTGATGAAGTAAAGGTGCTCCGGCGAGAGCAGCACGGCCACCGCCGTGGAGCCGCTGCGGTCCATGCCGTTGCGCAGGTCGGTGAAGTTGCGCATGTACTCGTCGATCTTCAGGAAGCCCGAGCGGATGCCGCTCTTGACGCCCTCCACGTCGGCGGGGCCCGGCCCAAAGTCCTCGCTGCAGGAGATGATGTGCTCCAGCAGGTGCTTGGAGCAGTAGTTGGCCACGCGCGAGCCCGCGTGCCCGTCGTACACGGCGAAGAAGGACCAGTCGTCCAGGCCGTGTGGCAGGCCCACCACCGCCGTGTGCGCATCCTCCATCTCCACGCGCCACCCCTGCATGCTGCTCAGGCCGTAGCGGAGGCCGTTGCCCGCGCCGTGCGCATTGTGCTTCTCAGTCTTGGGCTTGTCCAGGAAGGCCCCCATGGCTCAGGACATGAGGCCTGTGGAAGCAGGACGGGAGGAAAGACAAGACGGCGTCAGCGCAAAGAAAAAGGGCAAAGGGCAAAGTGCAAAGGGCAATGTGCAAAGGGCAAATGTTGCTTGATCGCCAACAGAGAATGTAGGCTAATGTATCAGCATTATGCTAATAGAGTCACCTACACTTTGCCTTAAAGCCGGGGGGTCAACAGAACATTTTGGCCATTAGCAGGTGCAAATAGGTTTGCTTTGAATACAACTGAAGCAAACCCAACTGTGAGTCACATACAGTGAGGCAGCAATTACTGGCTGCCCTTTAAGACAAGTGTGGGAGAGCAATTGTCGCCGCACATCACTTCCTTGTCATAACACTGTAGCTCGTCCCATCACGCCACGGCTCGCCAATAGGAAGGCCAACTGCTGAAAGCGCTAAACTGTCCAAGGTAAACAAATGTCACTTAACTGCCAGGTAGCACACATCCCCACCGTCCATCTGTACGCTGGATTACAGAGCCAAACGGCTCTAAGCCGCTTTGAGCCAACCTGCACCCTTAAGACCATTACACCCATCCACAAATAGGCTCAGGTGTGGAGTGCAGGCCAAAGAGAGGTCCTTGGGCAAATGCCTACGGGGACGGGGACGGGGACGGGGACTGGCTGGGGAGAGCACGCCTTCACCCACAGTCTCAATGGCGACACAAGAGCGTTGGTCTTGGGTGCTCCTTGCTATAAAGCATCATGAAACAATTCTATGGTAAAAAGGAATATACAGTAAATGTACCGTTGAAATTTTAATTGACACTAGAATCATCGGGATCGGGATGAGAGGGCCAGTCGGAGCGCAGTGGCAGACCAGGATCCAGCCACCAGCTCCTGCTTGGGCCAAAACTCCCTCATGACGTCAGTGTGAGAGGCAGTGGACAATAACCTGACCTGCTGCCCCCAGCCCCTCACCAGAGGTGAACAAAGAGCTCCCAGAACGGCATTTTCAAAGGACGCCCAGTACACTCTGACATAACTATGAAGTGTTGTCAGTACTGCGAAACCAGAGACATCCTACTGGGACCCTGGGTAAAGAGCAGGCCTTGACAGCCATCACATCATCAACGCTACCCATCTACAATTCACCGCAGGCCTCCGCTTCCCAAGCCCAGTCCAGCATGCTGGGGAGCCAAAGCAGGCTGTTCCCAGGGAGTCTCTGTGGGAGAGTGGGCTGGGCTCAGCTCCACACATGACAAGCATGGCAGGCATGTTCCCAAAAAAGACCACTGGAGGCTTAGAGGGTTGAGGAAGGCGGGTGGTGGGGGGAGGTCTGCTGATGCGACAGCAGGCAAAGGGTGGTGGCGATGCCGGCAGGGAGGGGCTTAGGCCTGGAACCTGGAACAAGGGCTGCCTGGCCACGGATAGGAGCCGGGGGGGGGGGGGGGGGGGG
>JASCQY010000053.1:2186654-2203446 GCA_030264315.1 Sardinella tawilis | reverse complement strand
TGTGTGTGTGTGTGTGTGTGTGTGTGTCTAAGGGTTTAGTATCTGACTGGTGGAAGGATTTAGGATTACATCGGCCTCACATCAAGATTACTCTCCTCTCCTTCATCCTCAATGAAATATTATTATTATTGTCGTTGTCGTTTTTGTTATTGCTGCTGCTGACATCCGATTAAGTCCGGCCTTATTAATAAAGAACTCATCAGATGTCAGCTCTATCACACTGGCGATGAAAGAATGTTTTTGGAGACGGGGAGCCGTGTCTCTGGTCTCAGGGCGATTTTCTACTTTTAAATACATGCGGCACAGGCTGGAATAATGCGAACTGGATGGATCAGAGACTCTAGATTACAAGAGATGCTATCATGGCCCTCTCTGGACAGTGTGACGTTAACTGAGACCTCATTCGCTGGGCTCAGAGGGACTTGGATGAGCATGTCGCTACTCAGAATTGGATGTCACTCAAAGCCCGGCTCTGGTCAAGGAAGCATGTCAGTCCACTCTTCGTGTGTGTGTGTGTGTGTTTGTGTGTGTGTGTGTGTGTGTGTGTGTGTGTGAGAGAGAGAGGGTGTGTGTGATTGTGTATGTGTGTGAGAGTGTGTGTATGTCTGTATGTGAATGTGTACTGTATGCCTGTGTGTGTGTGTGTGTGTGTGTGTGTGTCAGTGAGAGTGAGAGAAGTGTGTGTGTGTGTGTGTGTGGATATTTTTCGGAGGGGATTAGTGTGAATAAAATTTGATCAATCTTCACTGATCTCATGGCTTTATCCAAGTGCTCAATCACAGTGGAGCCTGAGCCTCTTGCATTCTCACCGTCCTCATCTGGAAAGTGCCGTGATTCCTGTTATCCTCTCCTGCCACTCTTATCCCCTCCTGATTGCTCAGGAAAGGAGATCCTCTGTTTCTCATTAGAATATCAAGTCCCTGTGCCGAGAAAAAAAAGGACAGTAGCAGCTTGATCGTCTTATAGGGTAGCTTTAGAGACAAATTAAAATTTGTCATGTCTAATCTTCTTTGAGCACCAGTTCCAAGTGCAAGTGGTCCACATTCTTAAATCTGCGGGATGATCCTTGTTGTTTACAGTACTAAGCCCACGGAGGGCTCGCGCGTGGGATTGGGTTGTTCTGAGGGAGCGACACACACACACACACATACACACACACACAAAGCTGCTCTCTCTGTTTCACTTCCGACAGATCAGTGAAGGGACATGTAGGTCACATAATTACTGCCTGTTCCATCCTCTCATGCTTGCAACACACACACACACACACACACACACACACACACACACACACACTCACATCCATATACACACTAACAGGGTTTGGTATGCCATGTCTACATGTAGTACAGGTTGTACTGTAAGTTTGGCGAGAGGATATACTTAAGATGGAGGGTGAGATAAAGGTGAAGGGTTAAGGCAAGGCTGAGCGTGAGGGGCTTTGCCGAAAGAACAGGCAGCAGAAAAATAATTCCCATTAAAGATGGGATTTAATGTTCTCTCTATATTCTCTCTATACCATTCTCACACGACACCACCCTATACCATATACCAGTTACATAAATTCAGAGGTCAGGAAAGGCCCTCACACAATCACATGACTATTCAATGTATAGGAATATGTGTGCCCACAAGGCAGAGGGTTGGAGGGGTGTGTGGGGAAACATCGCTGGAAGAAAGGGGCCGTACAACTCATTTCATAAAAGTGCACATTGTATTTGCAACGTTTTGTCGAAATTATTCATCAAGTATCAAACATTAAGCCAAATTTATCCTCTAGTGACAAAAATTTTTTATGTACAAGCGTGTGTGTACTTGACGTAGGCTCACACCATTAGTTTAACTAACCTCGCAAGCGTAACATGCATGAGTTTTGAAGTGGACAAGAGAGCAGTGCAGTCAAGTGGCCCAGCTGCGGGATTTTCTTGGGATTTCTGGGAATTAGTGCATATTAATTGCGGCTGCTGTGGCAGTCTATGTGAGGGGCTGAGGGATAAGAAGCAGCTGCTCAGTTCAGTTCAACAGTAGATTATACAGATAAGACACTGAATTAAAACAAATAATAAATAAATAAATTACACAGGACTTAAGAAGAGCAAGGGGTTGACATAAATGTTATTCAGATTAGTGCCGGCATTTACATGTCTGAGAAGATGAATCTCCTGACTGATAGGTCTAGTGATGCAATCTTCAGATCACATGAGGCCACGAAAAATTTGAACAACATAGCCTCATGTCTCACTGTGAAAATAAAACTTGGGCAACGACCTGGATATAAAGAGAGAACCCAAGTCTCTCCCAAGTGTGTGCACCCTAGTTGTTCGTGCGTGAGTTCAAATATTTAAAACGGATAAGACGCCCATGCAGGTGACTAAAGTAACAACACGAGATTTATAGCGCTCTCGCATCCCCACTCATTGCGTCCCCGTTCCCTGCCTCGCCTCGCCGTTATGAATATTTAACACGCGCTGTAATAATAACATGTTTGCATTGTTCCGACTGCTGGGTTTGAATTATTTACTGGTGGCTCGCCTCTAATGCGATTGTGGTCAAGCCTGGTCCGGCACTCGGTCTCTTCTTCCCCACCAGTCAGGTCTATTCGGCTCGGCTGTGTCCCCGTGTCACTGCAGTTTAGATGCAGGCGGGGGTCAGAGTTCGCCCTGCCAGCTTGCGTGAGTGAGAAAGCGGCAAGGGTCAATCAACCGTGAGACAGCTTTTCACTTCTAGTGTCTGTGACCATTTTTTGCTCGCCTCGGCTTTGGTTTCCTTCGCCTCGTGCATTAAACCAGTCAACGGTAGGCCTAATGGGGAAAACATAAAACTTTCATGTTCTTTTTAGATTATTTGTATGCTGAGCGTCTAAGGTGGATGCATACGGTTTTGTACATTCTTCATATCTCGCCATTGAAATGTGTTACATTGTTGGCTTGCTGCTGTAGGCCTACGTAAACTACAGATTTAATTTCTGAATTTCTTGCTGATAATTTAAGGCCTAGATAAGGCTTTTTAGAAAATGTTGCTGCTCAGTTTTATCATTAGGGAGACCCACAGAAGTAGGCTATGCATAACCTTATTTTAGACTATAGGCTACAAGAAAAAAAACACAGTTTAGGACTGCAGAAGCACTGAAGAACGATTAAAAAGGAACGTAACAGCAGTGTTAACTTGGAAGAAAGCAGATAGATTAAAACAGAAATGCTAAGCCTACTTTACAGTAAATTAACATGTAGGCCTATGTAGGCCTATGCTGAAATGGTCCAAAGCGGTGTTCCCCTGTCTTATCCTTCTCCCTAGCGCCCCTTGCTCTCCTTCTCCCGAGCTAACACTGACTCCTGCTGGCAATGCAGCGTAGTGTTTTAGGTAGTCCCCACCGAACCCATCAGATTATTTTAGACTAAACTATTCTCGAGTGGGCATGTGGTAGATAGTTTAGTATTAGATTAATTCGTTTAGATCATTTGAGCGCTGGGGCAGTAGGTCATGATTTCCTAATGATTAATGGACAGTTTATTCAGCATACAGATAGCTAGGCCTATGGATATAGAGGGGTGTAATTTTCAAATCAACAACAACAACAACAACAACTATAATGCCCTAAATCATGCGCACGGAGAATGTGCATTCGTCTTTTAACTGAAATTATGAAAAAACTTAGGACTTTTGGAAAATGGACAATATTGGCATCTTACTTTTGCAACAAGCGGCCTCAAAGTAAGTTATTGGTTGGCCTGCACAGGTAGCCAAGGCCTACTTTTTTGTCTGCTCACAGTAAAAAGCCCTCAGGTAGGCTAATAGTCTTTTCTAGTCGATGGCATTTAATGTGCTATAACTTATCGCATTTAATGTGCTATATAATCAGCTCTGATTTCAAATAGGCTAGTCTCAAACAGCGTTACAGTATGTGTAGGCCTAACTGTATGGCGAGTTGTAGGCCTATGCGTAGGCTATATGACAGATGGGGACGATGAGCAGCAGTTAGCAGACTGCATGTTGACTTTCTTCACAATTTCACATTCGCAGTTTCCCCCTCCTTAATGGCAGATATTGTTGCCACAAGGTATGAAGTTTGTGCCTGTGAAAAACTCTGCTCCAGGTGAGGCTCGAACTCACAACCTCGGCATTGCTCTGCTACGTACTGTCGTATAAGTACCGCGCGCTAACCGATTGCGCCACTGGAGCTTGTTTCTCATTGGATAAAAAGTAATTTCATCAGAATTCAAAAAAGCCTTTTATTGCTTATTTTTGTGAGTGTGTAATTCTATAAATATTGTTTGATTTAGTGTGACACGCTACAATTTAAATACCCTACAGGTTTATGGGTTGTTTGACATGAGTGTGAAGGCCAACTGTTGGTCTGTTCTTCCAGTGAGTGAAATTGGCGACGATTCAAGTTGCGTAGGCTAAGGACTCTTAGCTGCACGATATAAAAATAGTAGCCTAGAGTACCACATAATGTTAGCTGAAAGTTGGCCATGCATTGTCATCCTCTTCCAACATCACATGTCGCCACCTGTCGGGCTTACGGGTTTTGTTTTTTATTATAGCCTACAAAAGCCTAAAAATGCAATGCCCTTGAAGAAAGAAAGAAAGAAAGAAAGTTACTTACCTTCTTAATGCAGAGACCTAGGCCTACTCGTGCTTGTATAAATGCTGGTATAAATAATGTGAATTTACAAACCCAACTGGACAGACATAGGGCCTAGTAAAAGGATAAAATGATCATGCAGTGACTATATGAGAAACAGCTTTCTACTGGGCAACAAGCACTCATGTCTTGTTGTGAAAACGACATAGGATACCTTGAACGACCTTGAATACTTCAGGGAAATAAGGCAATTTGGGCATTCTGTTTGGGCTCATCTTGGAATGAATTCCAGTCAATAAAACTACAGACTATTTAGCAGCTGAACCCTGTAAATGTGTAAGAATTATTTCATTCTCATAACCCAAGGTCTTGTAAATAAATAAATAAATAAATAAATAAATAAATAATCAATCATAGACCACGTAATGGACTTCTGGATTTTTAGAAATGTGTAGGTCGCATCATATTAAAAACAATAACAATTCTGTGTCAACAACTGAAATGATGTCTTTGAACTGTTCTCAAACACATAGGCCTATATATACAGTATATGTTTACAGATGTGCAGAGATGGGGGGAGAAAAAATATAAAGGTGATGGATGCCTTGGGGGAGATTCCACCCGCATACCCCCAAATTACACCAGCAGACCAGCAAGACAAAATCTGGTCTTAATGGTTTCATGCCAGCTTGTAGCCTACTGATTGTATAGCTGGTTGGGCCATTATCATACGTGCAACAAATTCTCATAGCAATAAATGACTGACAGTCCAGAAAGTCCTAAAAATATAAAAATTTATTATACAGAAATTAAATTGAAATTTAATATACAGAGTTACAAAATAAGTAAAGCAAAACTATTTCATGTTCAATCTAAAATATTCATAATTTTATAATAGGATATGATCGTCCTTTTCTGCCATATGAGAAGATCAGAGGCTTCAGTCTTGACAGGGTAAGGTGGTGCAGCTCATGGTGAGAAGCTAGCGATGCCACCATCTCTTTGGTTGGGTGTCCTCCTCACTCTTGTCCTTCTTAGTCTTCTTTGCCTCCTTCTTTGCACGGCGCCTCTCCATCCTCTGGGCCTTCTTTTCAGCCTTCGCCTGAGACTTCTGTTGTTTCTTTGCCTCAGCTTTCCTGACCCGCCTCTCCAGCTCAATGAGCTTTTGCAGATCAAACGTGTCTCCTTTGGAGTCCTTAGAGGCACCAACGCTGCTGGGAGCACCCTGAAGAAAGGGAGAAATAAACAAGCCGGGTCATCAGTCTTTTCTGTTAAAGATAACTTGAGTGATGTCTACGGTAGCTTTTGTTCATTGTTCATTTTTCCAACAGCTATCTTTTAGCATTCATTCATGGCAAACACAAAGAAAAGAAAGGTAAGGTACCTGAGGGGTAGCCTCACGAGAGGCCCGCCGTTTTTTGAGACACAGCCATGTCCACCATGGCTTCGCCGCTTTGCTGGCTGTGGTCCCAGCCAGCTGTTTGGTACTCTGAAGGTGAAAGAAAACACACTTTCAATCCAATAACACTTATTGGTCAAATCCCACTGTCCTCCCTAACATATATGCCCTAAACCCTCAAAGACTTAACTGGCACAGAACATCCAATCATTAAGTCAATTCGGGCCACTTAAGGTATTGAGGGTGTAGGGGCTCAGGGCTTAGGGTTTAGGGTTGGTCATTAGGATTCAGAAACTGTCAAGAGGCCATGTCTTTCTTACCACCAGCGGGGCTGAGCGGCTTCTGATGTCTGCCATGAGCCTCTGTCTGGAGACCATCCCCGACATGAGGGTGGAGATCAGGGCCTCCTCCCTCTCCCTCCAATCTCTCTCCCACTCCATCCTCTCCTGCACGCGCTCCCTCTCCAGGGCGATGAGCTCCAGGCGGTGCTCTTCCTCATGCTCCTGATGGAGCTGCTGCAGGTGATCCATCTCCCGCTCGAGGGCGGTGAAATACGACTCGATCACCTTTAGATCAGAACTCTCCTCCAACCCCAGCTTGTTCGGGGTGACCCCCTCTGACGCCACACCAGTCTTCATCTCAGAAGCCAAACCACTTCCCAGGACCATCTCCTTAGGAACCTGCTCAGTTAAGAGTTGGATGGGTGATGCCACCATGAAGATTGATGTTGCTGCTTCCATGCCGTGTAGATCTGTAGACAGAAGCAGATTGATATTTATCAGATTGACCTGTGTAACTTGTCTTGGCTCAAGGGGATTGTGTAGGATTAATAGAGTAGACTACAAACTAGCAGCTTACATTAAATTTGTTTGAATGCCATTAATTAGGGCTACAATATGAATAGGCGTAGACAGGGAATGCCCATTGAACAAGAAAGGGGTAATCCCACTCATAGATATACAGGTGTGTGTGTGTGTGTGTGTGTGTGTGTGTAAGTTAGCTACTATATAGATGGCTTAGGCTACTCAGATATGAATAGGCCTGCATAGATATCAATACATATTAATATCTAAGATCCTACTGGTCAACACTCATTAGCCCCGCCCACCTATTTTCCCGCCACTGCACCTTGACGCCCCGCCCCCTATCTCTCGACACCACACCCTTGAGTTTATCGTCGTCAAATTAGGTGGTTATTCTCATAAAAGTTTTTTTTTTTCGTACACATATTATAATAGGGTGAAAGCGCACATTCATGCTTACCTTGAATCGTCGTAAGGCGAAGGTCGTAAGATCAAATAGGGACAATAAAGTATGAAAAATTAGCCAGAAATTCGCTTGCGTGTCGCTTTCCAAAGTACAGTGCCAGAGATAGAATGTTTTGTTTTGTTTCCAAGGTGTTCTGTGAAAAGCAAAATTCTAAGAACGTCATCTTGGACTGCATTCGGTTTTAGAATTTAGAGGACGCCATCCAGACAGAATGTTCACTGACTTAGGCCTACTAACACCAGGGAGGGTGGAAGCGGAGACAGCCTACGCTGGTTATTTCAGAGATCTTTGGCAGCACCATGGAGAGCGCCATCCAGAGATAGACTTCTATCGCGCCATCACAAATCATTTTGAAATCAGTCTTCAGAGCCAACTCGGCCTAAAGCTCTCCATGGTCTTCTAGCAGCGCTGTCTGAATTATCTGAGCCCAGCTTTCTTGTTGGGGAAATGAAAGCTTAATAACAAGTTTAGGCCGTTACAGCCAATTAAATGCGCTGGTTCGAAAATGCGGAGAAATATCTCTCCTCGCAATCTACAACAGTTTGTGCCAGCTACTGAATAATAGTCCTGCATAGCACTACACTGGGCAAATTAGCTATGCAAGCAAATGTTTTAAATTTAGAAAACTGTGTAGGCTTCGCTAAGCATAGCGTACAGTAGCTTAGGCACAGATTTCCTGGGTGCTGTTCTCCCACGTGCCCACGGAAAATGTCGAGCAACAACAAAATTGAACAGTAGGCCTACGGCTAATAGAGTTAAAATAAATAAGAGGAATGAAATCAAATTTCCTGATGCAAACTCGTCTGCGCCTCTTCTGATGTAGGCTATGCATGGGATGGTGCTGAAAATGTCAGGAGCATGAAGCACTTAGGCTGGAATTGCTGTGCTGAATTCAGGACTGTTTTAGGTAAAGTTGATTGAGGCCAACCCTTTCTTAAAAGAAGATGGGGCATCATTTAAGGTAGGTGCTTTTCAGGGTGGGCATTGGCTGTGAAAATGACCACAGAGTTGTTCAGAAAACCATAGGTTACACTTGGTGCTGCTTTATGCTGATGTGAGATAAGGCCCTTTTTGTTTTCACCTTCCAAGTGTTTCATTAATTGCTCTTCTTAGATCAATGTAGAAAGCTGTGAATCGAAAGAGGTTTGTTAGGCGATCTGGAATTGATTTAAAAGAGGTTGAGATCCTCAATTGATTTGGCTTAAAACATTGCTTCATCAACTGCTGTGTTACGAGAGCCAGGTGCATTCTGAGGAAGGTCTGGAGAGAAGAAACAGAGAATGCATGAATGTACCCATGATCAGGACATCATGTCTGTCAGTGTGACCTACATTAGAATTTTTGCATTCAATCATACTTCAATATTAGCCTAAATATTTATTATATTAGTGCCTGTGATAGGCACATGTAGATGTTTAGGCTATGGAGGTTATTTCGATGTTATGTAGGCATGAAGGTGTAATTTCCATCTACAAGGATGAAATAAACCTTTACTTGGAAAAAAGTGCATGTTTTCAGCCTTACAAAACATTAAATAGCCTCATAACTAACATCATCAAACAGGCATAAATTTTGATTAACATAGACATCACCAAGCATACAGGAACATTTGCAAAATGTTTCTTCTTATAGGGTAGAGTGGGGGAAAACGTCCCCCCCTAAAGAAAATGTAGATTTTCTCAGAAATACAAGTTGAGCATGTGTTCAATTGTTTTCACTGGCAGGGACGTGAAGTATAAACCAAATGTGGAAATTGCCCAGAGTAATTATGTAATAAGATATTTCAAAAAGAAAATTGGTGGAAAGGGGGCGTTTTACCCCAGCGGTGGTAATAATAATAATAATAGGAGAATACTTTTAAAAATAGCACATGGGATTTGGGAAAATTAGGTTAGGAGGGCTTCAGCTCAATGCCTCTGCTTAATTATCATTAAACATAAAAACAGCCTGTAACGAAGTGCATGTCCGAGCAGGTGCAGGCAAGACGCACGCTAAGAAATTCCAAGTTCTTTTAAATGTTTTTATTCTCATTTGTAGGCTACCGGCAGGTTAAGTGACGGACAAACAATTAACAAACAAACGAGCAAAACGGAACATAAACGAGAATCTGCCTACACAACTAGGCTATTCTTTTGCTTACAAGCACGTCATCTCACATCAGAGATGTGTAAATAGCCTACTAAACAACTCCTGCGACGGAAATCCACGTCAGGTTTAAATACTGCTAGACAAAACCAATGCACAAAATAATCAATTAAATCAATAACATAGTATTTTCACCCATACATAGCATTCACGCTGCACACTACTTTATACAAGCATGTCGCTACGGAATAGCTAAACATAGGCAATAACAAAATATGAAACCAACGAAAATACCCCCGTCTCCATGAGCGCTTCCCATAATCTGGCGCACGCTCTGAGCACAGAAAAGACTTTCACCTCCTGCATCGTGTTCAATATTCCCGAAGATGAACAGCAGGCCAGGTAAAGCACACAAACACATAACACACAACATTCAGAACAGTCCGTAATCTTTAGATGTTAAAATGTGCGCACTGAAGATACAACCGATCCGAAGTTGCAACACAAACTCACTTTAAATGAACGCATCCTAAAGATGTAACTAAACATAATTCACATGCACACACTTCACCCATGCCAAAACGTTAGTATTGCATCCACATAAAACATATGATACTATGGGAGTCATTTTTTTATTTAAAAGTGTCAGTTCTTTCATGCCCATTGTTCTTAACTGCCGTGAATTCGCTAAACTCAGTGACAGGCAATGCGCTATCCTAGATTAGGCCATTTAATCAATTGAAATGTGATTACAAAACACAGTCCCATTTTACAAACAGCATTGACAATAGGCTGATAGGGGAAAAAAATCGATAGGCTACCTCTGGTCACGTTATGCCATTATGATATGCCTCCTTGGCCTATAGGCCTATGCCATGAACATTCCTGCAAGTAGGCTATTAAACTGCCTCTCTCCTTAGTTATCGAGCAGCGGAAATGAATTGTTTAAAATGTGCGCAAGATTAGACTAGGCTACTTCCGCAAGTTTTAATGATTTTAGTAATGTTAAATAAAATATCCAGCATAAATTATGAATGGTAGGCACTACATCAAGCATTTGTAGGCCTATATTTTATTTTGCATTCATATTTTGTTTGCGGGACTGCAGTTTATCATCCCACCGCCCGCTCCCGCATTGTGCAGTCCCGCTCCTGCCCGCGCCCGCAATGAGCTTTCAAAATGTGTCCCGCATTGCACCTTTTAGCATCGCATCCCGCGGGACTCCCGCAGGACTCCCACAGGAGTGCAGGGCTCTACTCTGGCTTATGCTTGTGCTGGATCCACACAGAATGATATTATATGTTAAGTTATTATTGGTGGTTCAATGCTGACATTTCTTTACAGGATTTTGCTTTAATTTACTGAGTGTTTTAATTGTAATATGATTAAATGTTGCACTTGCTATAAGTAGTCTAACAAGTCTATGAGTTCCTGAATGATGTCACTTCTGTTGACGTTCTACATAAACAAAATGCTACTCTCAAATTCACTCTACTAAATCAACTTTTCTCACTGCTGCCCAACCATATGTGCATGCTCACTAACCCCCATCCCCTCCCCTAAGCATCTTGTTGGTGTTTGGCTGAAATGTGGTTTGTTATGTTTTGGTGCACAGCCTGTGCCCTGGTGTTTGTTTGACGTTTTACAGCCCCTGTGTTGCTTCCAGCGCCCGATTTTTTTTCACAAGCAAGCTGGTCAAGGGGAGATGCCTACGATTTGAGACAAAAATGAAATTGCGCTGAAAATCATGCAAGATCTCATAGTGCACCTTTAAAAATTCATATTAGCCAATCTGTGCAATCTTTTTAGGTGTTTTGCAAAGCTCAATGTCTCTGTAGAAGCTACTAAAATATTTACTGCAGCATTCAGTAACTCTAATAAGATCTAAAATTCAGAAATCAGAATCTTTCAAGAATCATTAAATTTCCAGCACTTTATATTCTTGTTATATTCATGTTCTCTAGGAAAATCTTTTTATCAGTTTTATTAAGTTTTTTTTTTTTCATTACAATATGTAATTACAGCCCTAAAACCATGCTGTGGGTTTGGTCAAGGTTTATGACCTGTGTGATGGTGATGTTTATTGACTGGTTATGAGATTTCAAGGCAGGGACTTCTCACTGTCACCTCAACCTACGATCTGAAAGGAAACTTATTAAATTTTAGACCAGTCTTTGTATTCATTCATGAGATGAAGGACATAAAAGACCACAGCTGTTAAGCTGCACAAAAGTGATCATTCACCCAGGAGAACCACTGCTTCATCGATCTCCTAAAGCTTCAAACCCTGTAGAAAGCAATATTCTCTCCTGCAATGTTCCAGGCTTTCCACGGCAGTGAATCTCTTGGTGAGCTGCTGTGCAAATTACTCCAAGAGTTTTTTTGTTCCCATTTAATACAACAAAGAAATCACTTCAGAATGGCACAGCAGAATGGTTACACCTGCCCCACATGTTATTCTTGTTTAGCATGCCTGGACACCCATCACTGGGCCTCTATCAGGGTTGAGATCAGGAGCTTGAGATATGAGATATTAATATTTAGGAATAAAGAACATGGGTTAGAGCAGAGAGGGTGAGAGCGGGGCAATATTCCACGATCTTTGGTTCGAGTTTAGATGTATCAAAAAGAAAAGAATATTCTGTTGCCCGGGTATTAAGAAATGCCGTTCTCTTCTGATATTACTAGTTCCCTGACAATTTCATATTCATTTCCACTCCTGTTCTGGGATAAATGCTGACAACAGAGATGGAGCCAAAGCTGTTCTATGCTGTATAGATGTTTGATGTACATACTGTAATTAATCATGTGCTGACAACAGAGCTGGAGCCAAAGCTTCATTTTCTATGCTTCACAGATGTGTGATGGATCTGTTGATCATCAGAGAGACTGACGAGGGCTGAAGCCCATCAGTCAGAGAGGTCTGTCTAAACGGCCCATAAGCGGAGCCTCCAGATGAATGGACCTACTGTATACATTCCCTCATCATCACTGCTTTTTATTATGGATCATATTTGTGCTCCGCAAAATACAGCAGGTGCTCTAAGGCAAATCATTTGAATATACACACAACACATAATGCAATAGATGGAATGAGCACATAGAAAATGAGATATCAATGCTGTAATACATTTCAACATTGTTTGCCTTTGGACAGCGGACAGCCACACACGTAACAAACATTTTATGCATTGCTAACACGTGCACAGCCTGACACAAAGCAAAGCATTGACAACTATGGAAACTATATTAATCCAGTGAGCGACCAGCAATTGTAATGAACCATTACACATTCTGCCTTCAGCTTGTCATTTGATGCACTTAACACTGTGAATTGCGTTTAGCACATGACAGAGGAAAAGCAATTCCCGATTCCTGTAAAATAACCTTTCCATATGTAACGTCGAATGATGAACATTGGATTTGAGACACACACCGTGTCCCTCTAGCCTCGATCCCAGTGAAATATGTGAGCATGGAGCCGAGTGCGGTGTGGAGGGAATAAGGGGATGGAGGGCTGGTAGTGCTCCCACCACCAGCATGTGGGTGAAGTGTTAACCAAAGAGATTCACACCACTCAAGACATTACGCCACCGTTGGACAACACGCCATGTGTGGCATTGTGGATGTGCTCTTCGCCTCTAGTACAAAATGCTGCGAGAAACAAGAGTGAATTATTAATGGAAAGCATTGACTCATGGCTGGATTTATGCCATGAGGGGGAAACATTATGCATTAAACATTGTGGGAAAATGAGAAAGACAAATCATCTCGGTCTCAGTCAATTCACACTTCCCAAAATACCAGTTCTCCGTTACCCATAATGGCTGGGTTTCCCAAAACATTCTTAATGCTAAGTAGTTCTTAACGTATGTCATTTCCCATACCTTACGAACTACTTTGCACCTAAGAATGTTTTGGGAAACCCAGCCAATATTTGTTTGGCCATGATCTCTGCCAAAAGGCGGAAATGCCGTCAACTTCATCCATCACTGACTTTACTTTATACGCCTTGAAACATTACTTTGTATAAGGTGCTGTACAAATAAAATTGAATTGAATTGAATTGAATTTAATTGAATATATTGACCACTCGTCTCTACCCTGGTAGTGATGACTGTTGTCAAGGGAACATAGTGAGATGGAGGACGACACTGCCAGTCTCCCTCGATCCCCGCTCTGCCACCTCCCTCCCTCTCTCCCTCCCTCCCTCCCTCCGGGACTCCGTACTGTGCCAGACTGCTCTGAGGGACGGATCTCACCAGAGTCAGACAGGCCTCACCATGGGAACCAGCCCAGGGAGTGTGGAGCGAGGGCGCACTGGTACTGGGCTCCTGTGGGCTGACTTAAGCCAGGTGGCTTTAGTGCCACTCCACAAGGACAGCCAGGCAGCCATCTGCAGAAGCCACTGTGGTGCCCCTTCCAAGTTTAACTAGAGAACCAGAGAGGAACGCTCTTGTTTGCTCGCCTGTTCCGTATAATAATACAAGAAGTCCACAAGGAAACCTTTCTTTGGGATACAGTGCATCTGCTATAAGAAAACAAATCACTTGTGAGTGACAGTACACTTAGATGGAGAAGATTGGATAAATGATCTTCCTATCACTACAATAGTTAAAGGGATCCGATAGTGACAAACTAGAGTCTTTCCCATGTAAAGAGAGTGTGCCGAGGAGGAACACTACAAATGGCAAACAATTTTTGATGTGAAGAAGAATCCTCTTTCAGGAATCCATTTTTTTATGTACTCGATTGTGCAAGGCTGACACATGGTCAGCATGTGTGCCTTCTGAAGACCAGCATGTGGTCGCCAAACTGAGCCCAGGTCAGTTGAGGGCCTCGGCGGAGAGGCTCCTGGCGTGGCGCGAGGAGCGGAAGCGCTGCTGGTGGTAGCACTGCAGGAAGCTGTGGTAGATGAAGCTGATGGGCAGCGAGAGCAGCACGATGCCGCTCACCACGCACACGCCGCCCAGCACGCGGCCCGGCAAGGTGATGGGGTACATGTCGCCGTAGCCCACCGTGGTCATGGAGATGATCACCCACCAGCTGGCGGCGGGGATGCTGTCGTAGTCGTGGCTGCTGGGCTGCAGGTCCAGGCCGTGCTCCAGCAGCTGAGCCAGCGCGCTGAAGATGGCCATGGCCACGCACATGAAGACCAGCAGCATGACCAGCTCGCGCCTGCAGCGCCGCAGCGTCAGCCCCAGCGTCTGCAGGCCGTGGAAGTGGCGCGCCAGCTTGACCAGCCAGAAGACGCGCGTCATGCGCAGCATGCACAGCATGGTGCCGGCCCGCTGCATCTCCGTGCTCTCGCCCAGCAGCGCCGCCGCCACCAGCAGCACGTAGTACGGGCTGATGGCCAGCATGTCGATGATGTTCAGCGGCTGCCGGACGAATGCGCACTTGTCGCGCGAGAGGAGGAAGCGTGCGGCGCACTCGGCGGTGAACCAGCCGATGCACACGGCCTCGATGGTCCTAGAGGGAGAGGAGGGAGGAGAGGTGGTTAGTGCTTAGACTATTAGAATCCCCCATGACAACACCTTATCCACTGATATATTACACATTAATTTCTCACACTGTACAAAAAATAGGGAAAAAAACAGAATAGGATTTTCCCATTGAAAAAGAAAAGTGGTCTGCAGCCCACTGAATGAATAAACACATTTCTGTTGAAATCTGACAACTGCACTCTACTGGAGTGCTTTCCCTGCTAACTTCATGCTTCTCAGCAGGAGGCAGGACAACCCACCCATCACTCTGAGCGTGTTATGGCACAAGAACAAGTGTGGCTGTTCTGCCAAGGATCCTGCCAGATATATCAGGGATGGGTATGCATATCCAACTCCAGTCAGAAATCTCCCATATGGAACAACAGAAGGGCGCTGTGTGTGGATGACTTATACTACATACACAGCACACAGCTGGTGAGTGTGCTGAGGCACATTTCCCCTATTTGACTTTTAGAAGTCCATGTGGCATTTCAATTCCAAATTTTATCTTAAAAATTGAACAGAGCTTTAATTTCTTTAGCTCTCCATTTTACTGTCCCTGACACATGCACAGTCTGTGTAAATAGTTGTAATCTGTTATCCTGGTGCAAGCACACACTCATTTTGCATATGAGGGCACATCATGTTGACTAGCCTAGAGATTAAGTCCCCATAACGAGCACTTGCAGCATACCAGACTACATGTTAAACATCTCATTAGGCAGTACCAGACATGAGATGAGCTTGAATTTTGGTCTCTATATTTAGAAATCCATCCTGTTCTACACAACATAGAGATCATTGGCAGTACATAAACCATGTTTGTTCATTATTCTTGATTATGCATGTTAAATAAGGACGATTTTGATGGTCATAAAAATGGCACTGGAAGATATGTTTTTGATTAATTAACAGCCTTAAAAGCATAAACACTTGTTAAATTGGTGCCAATTGCTTTCCTCAAGCAATAACTGCAACTTATAATTGCAAGCATATTCATCCGAACAAATATGTATTATCATTAGGCTAACAAATTCCCAGTAGTGTTACAAATACCCTAATGACAATATCAGTAAGCAACCATATGTTATAAGCAAATGTTGTGATGACATGATGTACAACATCTATTCATTCAATGAGAATCCAAGCAGTTATGGACTGATAACTGACAACTAATTTCTCAGCTCTGTCATTATCTGGTGATGGTAGCACAATCATGACCAAACCCATAATGGCAAAAGAAATCTTTCAGCCGTTTGTTCATTTACGTAAATAGCCTACATAGAGTAAACTTAAATGTCTAATGGGTTTATAAAAATCAGATATCTGAAGGCACTACAACTGCACATCAAATATGGCATAATTTTCATTGATTTAGCATCTGATTTCAGTGACAAACACAGAATGTCATATTTAGTCCTTGGATAGTTATTTGAGCTGACGTCCTATTATGTTGAGCTGTTCTGTGTCTAATCAGTTGCACCCATTGAAAAATTGATTCAATTTCACTACTGCAGTTGAACCCAAAGGCTATATACAATCTCATTTCTCTCTCCTTCACTTCCATTTCGTGCAGTTTCCAAGAGGGTATCCTTTTAGATGCTATATGTAGCCTAGCCTACTACATGTACTGTATGTAGCCTATTTCATTATACACAGATATATTCTATTTGTAAGGTATTGGCATTTCAATAATATGTGCATCAAGTGTGAGATCTCGGAAAACGACATCAAAGTCCTATGAGCATTCAGAGGATGGATGGAAATAATTAGACACATGCAAACATGCCAAAGGCTCCCTATACACATAGGATGGACAATCACATTCTATTTGCATGGATAAATTAGCACCTCAAGTGCATAAGGGTGTGGTAGGAACACTGTATGCTGTGAACAGTCAGCATTTAGAGCAAATTAATTGGGAAAACTTGCCAGGCCATAGCTTATGGAGTAAAATAGTCATAGTTT
>JASCQY010000053.1:2171029-2186554 GCA_030264315.1 Sardinella tawilis | reverse complement strand
GAACAGTCAGCATTTAGAGCAAATTAATTGGGAAAACTTGCCAGGCCATAGCTTATGGAGTAAAATAGTCATAGTTTTCATTGTCTGGATTCGCCCTTCTATTAGAAATCAAACAAGATTGACTTAATTAACTTCCACCACAAACACGTCGCAAAATATTGAATTATCATTCTTGGTTAAGTCCTGTGTACTTGACTTCTTACCTGTGGTCCTCATTGTTTTTATTTTTGGCTGTTTCCCAGTCTGGTAGTGTACTGGCACAGAGAATAACCATGGATACGATCACAAAAATAACGGACACAGCTGCTAAAATCTGACCGGCGACAGATGATGTCGGTTCCTCAAAAATCCTTCGAAGTTTTGCTATCCACCTCGTGTTCCAACCACTGGCGACAGGAGTGTCCGTGGCAGTCATGTGTTCGACCCGGGACTCTTCCTCTGCCTTTACGTCCTCCTCGTAAAAGTAAGTGTGTGTATCGGACATCCTGTCGTCGAGTCGCCTCTGGCAACAAAACTCTAGATCCGAACTCTCCAGACCCCAGTAGATCATCTCATTGTAGAAAGAGAGCTCGCACATTTTCGGGACAAACCTCAGCCTCCCCGAACGCACGTAGAGCATAATGAAGACGAAAGCCTCTGAATGTCTGTCGAAGAAGAACTCATTCCGCTCGCGGTCATAGTCGTCACACACCTCCAAAACCTCTTTTTCGGATGAGCAATTGTGCAGTCTACTTACTCGTCGGAGGGGGAAATCTTTTATGATTTCCCGTGAAAACGCATACTTGGTGCCTCCGACGTTTAAAATGCAAATATTCTTTCCGAACTTCATCTTGGGCTGTTGTCATTTAACGCCAGGGGTGCCAAGTCAGTACAGGGAAAATGCAACGCACTAACGTTAACCATTTTACAAGACACCCTTTCTCTCATTGCCATGTATAAAAACTATTTAATACTGCAAAAAAATGCAATGGTCTAACATGAGCCTACACATGTTGCGACGTCCTGCTCCATCCATTCCACGGTCCGAGGCGGATTTGTTGTAGTGCGCATGGAATTGGGGGTAACCCAGGATCTGCTCAAACTAACCCGTGACTAAAACAGACTGATTACAGTCGTCAAGGATCGCTAATGATGTCACTGAGCAACACCCCCTTGCTTTAGGTGGTCAATTACGTTTCATGCTGACCGTGCGTAATCGATAGGATGCCCATGCGTAAAACACAAAGAAACGGCTTTGTGGACATTGAGTGTATAAGAACTGGAGATAGTTCTGTTCATTCTGTACAGCCTTGAAGAGCCTTTTGTTTGTTAAATGAAAATATAGTATGAAATGTTGCGTTTGTTAACTGATTAGAGATAAAATGAATCCGCAGTCCTCAACATTGGGATTAGCTGCTATCAACAAGATTAATTCCAGGTGACTCTCAACGGAAGCAGCTGTCCTAGTGAGATGCAGTGTAACCCTGTATCATACTTAACGACCATATTTTTGAGTATCAAAATCTCTGTCCCTGTGAACATGTCAATCTCTAGCTCCTTAAACTCCTGTTCGTTTACATGTTTACACACATCTCTCATCAAACACTCGTACTCCTGCACTGTTGTGAATGACATCATGATCTATGTGGTTAACCCATAGCAAGACTTTCTTTTAAGATAACTATTTGTAGAAGAAATTTATAAAATTAAACACATTCACAGCTTTCTGCTGCTGGAACCTTGAAGATCCATGAAAGCACTGACTGACAAAACAAAGCAAAACAAAACAAAAAAATACAAGTTGCACCCAGCAATCATACATTGTGTCTATGGGTGATGATATACAGTACGCTGAGGTATCAAAAAACACAACACAGTGAAATTGAAAGCTGAGGGAGGAACACTCCATACCAATAACAGTTTCAGATCAAAACTCATCACTGCATCTATCACTAATACAATTTTCACAAGACAGAGTCCACAAAGTGATTGATACACAGAGAGCAGACACTACAGGCAACATAAAGCTCCTGCCCATGCACAGTGTGTGCTGAACATGGACAGATGGTCAGCATGGACAGAGCCTGCCTTCAATTCAGTGAAATAATATTACTCTCATCATGACATTCAAAAAGACAACATTTTGGTAATCATCATTAGAAAACATGCATTGACATAGTGAATGAGGGTGGACTAAAAGTTAGAACGTTGACCTCAAACAATTTGTTCCAGTGCAGACCAAACAGTAACGATAGGTTGAAACAGAAAGTATCTGTCCTAGCTAACAATGTCAATCCTCAGTGTAATATGCAGATACATTTCTAAACAGAAAATATTGAAATCATTCAATGTGATTTTTTTCACCAACGTGTAGGCCTACATCCTCCTAATACCATTTGGTTGAGACTAACTTTCCTGAATTCCAACGATGATATTTTGGATGATATTTGGTTGAGAACATTGTATCCTAATCTGCTTTGTTTCTACCACTTCCACACAATCATTGGTCTGATTGGTTGCCTGTCTAGCATACAGAAGCATTTATGTTCATTTATTGCACAAGATAAATTAATTTCCTGATATTGGGCCTATATATGTATATGCATTGACCATTGACCTATGCATTGACAACAATGGAATAGGCTTAGTACAAGCAAATATTCAAGGAGATTCAAGCAGAATGGTTTAATGAATGGAAATAATTAATGCCGATGTGGTGGAGGACTGGAAAGAAAAGTCTATCTAAAAGACAAAGAGAAGCTGTAATGACACATAACTAAAACATGGCTGTTTGACTGACTGAAACAATCTCATGCACCTATTTGAACAGTGCATTTTTTTTTTAAATCATTCCCAATGTCAACTTTGTCTTGGTTGGGCAGTCTGCAATGAAGTTAATCTCCATATTAAATAATTTGACTGAATAGCTATTACAGGTAGAGAGAAGAGAATTCATGTCACAGATTCAAGAAGTCAAAGTAGTCATTTTGAGTTAGCTTACGAGAGTAGGCCTAATTAAAAGGCTAATTATTCGACTCCATTATGGTTTGACAAATCAACGAATCTATTTCTTGTCAAGGCTTCCATTGTACATTATTACACCAACGAACGAGTCTTTCCATCATCGTTGCGAACAACTCTCTGCACTCTCCCTCCCACCCCTTGCCTCTCCTCCCCTCACCCTCCCGCACCAGGAAGCCGTTCTGGGCTGATATCTGAGTCTTTTTCGCGTGTTACTGTATTGTACTGTGAATCTTGGGAGGGTGGCTCCTCTAAAGATAATCCGCCTCTCATTCACCCTGCCATACCTACATTTCACTTTGGTGGATGCATTTTTAAGAGGGTGGACTTTAAAGTCGTTGATTAATGTATTTATTTTGAACATTTTGTTTATGATTTGGTTTTTAACACTCCAAGAGGGCAGAAATGGCGGCCAACATGTACCGGGTCGGAGGTATGTTAAGTCTGTTTCTAATGAGACGAAAAAATTACCAGCACCATCACAAAACAATTGTTTTGCTGACATTATCTGAGAATCCTGTTTCAAGATTGTCCCCGCGCATTGCATGACTCATGCATTGGACTGAATGAACAGCGTGATTTTGAAATATTTTGAAATCGAATTTGGGTCAGGCCTCTGTTTTAGCACCATTAACGTTAGCTAGCAATCGACTAGGTGCCGAGTTAGCATTGTTGCTGGACCATAACATTAAAATGCTAACGTTGCATTGCATTTAGTAATGCGCCTCATTAAATCATTCGTCGGGTAGTTGACAACTAGATATGTGCAATGAAGAGTATCGATATTTTTTGCTGTCTTTATGTATTGCCTTCAGGAAATATTTACATAAGTATAATTTTCATTGAGTACAGAGTGATGGTATACATTTGAAGTTAGTTAGCCACCTAGCCAGCTCATTGGGTCTTGTTAGCTACCAATGCTAGGTTAGCGTGCATGCTTTTAAGTGCAAATAACGAAAAGGTGGATTTATCATCGTAATTAGGAGTGCACCGGAGAAGGGAGACACACTGTTTTGGAAATGTTGTGTGCGATTATAAATGCCTGTGTGAAGAACAGTACGTCGGTGCTCGCCATCAGCAAGCCGCGCAATTAGCCAGCTAAGTTAACCAGTGGCTATATTAGCCGTCTGTGCCACGGCATCTGACATTGTTTCATGGCGTCGTTGCACCGTGGCAATGAAAAAGAACATGATTGTCTCCATACCAGCCTTCAACCGATGTGATGTACAGTACTTGGCCAGTATAAATAAACTGTCGGCAAATGCCGCTACTATGTGCCAGTTGTTTCCTTTGTTTGCTACCCTGTATCAAATCCGTGTAACAGTACCGCTATTTACACAATTCTCGGCTACAAAGTATCGGAATGTTGGTCACGTGATTCGCAACGATAGATGTTGTCCTTTTCTGGTTTGAAGGCATATTTCTCAGCGCCCGATCTTAAATCGCCTGCTGTATCTTCCTCAGAGCTGAAATAACTGAACCGCCTGCTTGCCCATTTAGTGTTATGTACTGAGATCATTCAAACTAACAAATAAGCAAAATACCTCAATAGACTGAGATATTGGCTTTCCAGTGGCTGTCGGTGCCAGCATTGTTGATGCATTTTTCGCCATGCTTGTAAGAGTGACATTTGATGACGACTAGTAGTACAGCGTAGCTTTCTGTAATTTTGCCACCTTCTATTTACAGCTAAAGGATAGTGGTCAGTACAGAAATGGATTTAAGTATCTATGGATTTAAGTCTCACTTTGTCAACTGTTGCCCAGACAGACAAGGCTAGGCCTTGATCCACTATAGCCCTGCATCGGTGGTGCACCTGGTGGGACTGAAGTTAAATCAATAGAAAGCACACTTCAAATAGAGTTGAATAGTCTATCAGTTGGTGTTGCTTTGGTTTGAATCCTAAGGCCATGTCTTGAAAGGACACCAAGTAGATTGTAGACCAGGGCTTGCCACTGGGCTCTTAAGCCAGTGATTAGGCTTAAGACAACATTAGTGGTCATCTGTTGGCTAGCCAAGGTGGTGTACTTCATGCATTATGACTTTTGATAACAAAGAAATGCCTGCATGCCATTGCCATTATTCGAGAAAGTGTTTGTTTGTTTGTTTTATGCAGCGGCAGTCGTCTTACTGTGCCTTACTGTTGTCTTGCTGTGCCTTAAACACATTACTTCTCTATAGGCCCGGAATGCTGTAGATTAGATGGTAAATACGTGATGTGATTTTCCAGAGTGTGTAACAGGTATCTCATGAGTCTGCTCAGTGTTTGCATAGGTTCATGTGTGGACTCATTAAAAACCGGCTCTAGCCAGCTCACCCAATGTCTCGATGCTTAAGTGCATGTCGATGCCATTGCTCATCTGCCCTCATATTTAATTGGCCTTACCCATTTTCTTCTGTTTACATGACATGCTTGTTGTTTCAGATTATGTCTTCTTTGAGAATTCGTCAAGCAACCCGTACCTGATCCGAAGAATAGAGGAGCTGAATAAGGTACTGGAACCAACGTGTGGGCAGGGTGGAGGTCTAGTCATGGCCCTATGCCCAACACACTCCTGCGAGAATGCTCATTTTCTGTCAACCCCTTAGGGCCACAGCAAAGGCTCCATTACTCTTGTCCCTCTCTAGCAATAAAATCATTCATTTCCTGTAGTGTAGTTTTCTCAGTGCACTTGGAATAATAGCAGCAGTTGTCTTAACAGGTTACATTAACATTGGAAATGTAGCTGAATATCTCAAAATTATGTTGATGGTCGATGCTGTGCTCTTGTCACAAATGTGCGTCTGCCGAATATATGAACTTGTATTAAACAACTGTATTAATGATGGATTAATGATATTTTAATGTAAGCTGCTCAGTACCGGTAAAAACCAAAGAAAGTGTTAGGTGTTTTTTTGGAAGGAAGGAATTGCTACAACTTGAGCCTTATTCATAACTAGCTTTGGCAAAGCAACCAGCCTGCATATCATGTTTCTGAATCAGGTGAGATGTAGATGTATTGTGTTGACATTAATGTCATGCCAAGATTTTTCTTTTTTTCTTTTGATGGCTGTGATTTTGTTTTTGAATCTGGAATGATGTGTACCTTGGAGTGCAGGAATACCTCGGGGTGTTCTGGACCTGGTATACAGTAGGCTCCGTCTCTTTCTCCTGAGAAAGCAGACACCAGGGATCTGGATTTTCACCCTGTGTAGTGGAATAATTAAATTAACTTGAACGGAGTTATGATGGTTTTAGCAAGGCAGCAAAATAGCGTAGCAATGGGGGCAGGCTTCTAGCATAAAAGCTACGTAAACTGCCTGCACCCATTGCTACACTATTTTGCTGCCGCGCTAAAACAGTCATAACTCCGTTCGGGTAGCATCGTTTCGGCTCATTTTTTGTCAGCTCGATGTACTTGACCACTGCTTCCACTGGAATGTAGGTTGGGACGCGCCGGCGTTCTCCTTTAAACACTCCTCACAAACCTCCCTACATGTAAATGTGTGTGAGGGTTAGCAGCAATATTCTAAACACATATGTTACAGTGCTGGAATGACCATCCAAGATACCTTGACTTAACAGACTATGGATTTATGCCAATTCATGAATGGACGTCTTTCCAGCTCTTAAGTTTCAAGCTGAACTGTAATGTGTCCCCTATAGGAAAAGTGCATTGGCTGAGAGGGGGAAAGAGTGAGTGCTGTCACATGTTGACAGTGGTCAGTTTAGTAGTGTCATGTCACAGTTCCCCAGAAAGTGCTGAATATGTTTAGCATCATGACCTAGGCATTGGTGGCTTTGGTCTGTAACCACTGGCGTATGTTCCTGTAGACTAATGCATTTGGATCCATGTTCTCATATTAGAATATAGATTGTGTATCACCTCCATACATCCAGATGTTGCCCATGTACGGTCATTGTGGCCCCATCTCACTAGTTTTGTGGAGACTGCGAGTCTTGCATTTAATCCAGCAGTGGGCCTAGGCTAGTGTGTGCATAGAGGAGAGACGAGCTAATTAGTTTTGCCGTGGCTTTCTTCTCCTTCCTCTCCTTTCTGCTGCAGTGGATATTGTGTTGTGTGACTTCAAACAATTGGATTTGCCAGCCAGCCTCAAGAGATTGGCCACACTCAAGATGCTTTGATCATCTTCAACTCTACATGTAGCCTGCCCTTCATATTCATTTGTGTTCTGACTTAGTAAATGATTATCACAGTCTGCAGCTGTAGAATTTCTCAAATTCATAGGAATTAAATTAAGAACTTGCTTTGTTATAGAGCAGTTTTTGAGTAATTACCTGTCATCTGAATAGTGTACCATAAGTAGTTATGTATATAAAACCCAAAATATTCTTGTTAGTTGTTGTTGGAAAATATGCTGAGTATGGGGGGGGGGGGGGGTCATATTAAAAATGATAATGCTTTTGCAAGCACTTTTATGCCTGTGCTTTGTCAACTGTTCTGTTTGGCTACTTCCACCTTCTGAATCCCAGTGTTTTGCTAATGTCCATTTGTGGCAACTGAGACACTGAGCACAGATGAGTGGCAACATAAAACCTCTTCTGTTCAGGTGATGTGTGCACTCATGTGATTGTATGGACCGTATGGAATGTAAGACTTCCAATCTAAACAAATTGACCCCGATGGGGAAACACTCTGCTTGTGTCCAGTAATGACAGCGATCGATCTTTAAATAACCCTGTGGTTGGCCAGGTTAACAGGGGTCCTTTCTTGTCGCGGAATGAGCAAATGTCCTGAAAGTGTCTCTCTCCTGTCTCTGGCAGACGGCGAGCGGGAATGTGGAGGCCAAGGTGGTGTGTTTCTACCGGAGGAGAGACATCTCGCACAGCCTGATCCAGCTAGCAGACAAGCATGCCAGTACGTGTGGGACTGGTGGGGTCATGGTCCTGAGCTGCTCACCGACAGATATCTAACCATGGGCCTTGAATTTGCTGTGCAATGTTTTATAGCACCTCTGTGTACTGCATGTTTCCATATGCTTTGGGTGAACCACATATTAGTGCCTCATCTCCTCATCTCTTGTCTGTGTCATGGTGCCCTCATGAGCTACTGTGAACTAATGAGTATGATGGCGTATGAGTCATCACGTGTGTGTGTGTGTGTGTGTGTGTGTGTGTGGTGTACACAGAGGACCTAGAAGAAGAGAGAGACAGCCCATCAGAGCCCGAGTTGTCTGAGAAACAGAAGCACCAGCTCCGCCACAGAGAGCTTTTCCTGTCACGCCAGTATGAATCCCTCCCAGCCACACACATACGGTAAGACAGGGGTGTGCTAACACACACACACACACACTCACACACTCACACACACTCACACACTCAAAGCACCCTCACGTGTTTGCCATAACCTGAGATTTATAGTTTTCCAAATACCTACACTCGCAAAATGCTGGCCATAGTATTTATGAGTCATATTGGTAGTATTTAATATTTGAATAGAGGTTGGAAGAAGAAATGTGTTGTCTTACAAGGGTGTGTGTCATCCAGCCCTCATTCCAACCCCCTCTGTTTCTCTACACCCCCCCCCCACACACACACACGCACACACACACACACACAGACTACTCAGATCCCACACACTTGTCTTGCTCAAGAACACGTATTGCAAATGCACCTCACTAATTATCTCCCTTAATCTCATTTCCTCCCTGCCTTGAGCCCTTTGAAAGAACCAGAACTAGTAAAGTGTCCATGTCAAACTGGTGTGGCAAGGCCTTTGTGTGTCTGTGTCTGTGTCTGTGTCTCTCTCTCTCCCTCTCTCTCTCTCTCTCTCTGTGTGTCTGTCTGTCTGTCTGTCTGTCTGTGTCTCTCTGTGTGTGTGTGTGTGTCTGTCTGTGTCTCTCTGTGTGTGTGTCTGTCTGTGTCTCTGTGTGTGTGTGTGTGTGTGTGTGTGTGTGTGTGCGTGCACATTCAGTATAGTGCAGTGTAGTAACTGCTTGTTTGTTTGTTTTCTGTGCCAGGGGGAAGTGCAGTGTGGCGCTTCTCAATGAGACAGAGTCTGTTCTGTCCTACCTGGAAAAAGAGGTATGGGCCACCTGTGGGACTACATTGCATCTTCACTCCTCCATAGACATCTATCAGATGACTCTAATGCACCAATCCTGTCCATTCATTTTTCAAACAAATGAATCATCTTTCATGCTGTAGTGCTTTCTCTCGCTGAGAACTATGAGAACATTTGAGACAGAGAAGTTCATTGTGGTTTTTGATTGGGTGGCTGAGGCAGTCAGTAGGAATTTCTGGGACTCCTGTTGATGAGTTGTGACATCTATCCAATATAAAAGTTGCTGATGTGGAAATTCCAGTGCCTTCTGCTAGTGAACTTACTGCTGTTCCTCAAGGACCTGTCCTAGGCCCCTTATTCTTCATATTGGATGTCCCCGCTTGGGCAGGTTACTGGATAGCATGTTACAGATTTTCACTGTTACACATGCAGTATGATGCGCCTGTCTCTGCCACCTGGCAACCACCTGTGGGCTTTGAGATTATTACAAGTATTCACAGCATAGCATTATTAAGTGGCTAAATCTTCTCACAAGTCAGATACGCCTAGCCTAGTAGTAAACACCTCCAGCAAGAAATTATTCTCAATACGTGAAAGTCCAGACCCTCTGTACGAAACGAGAACGAGGGGCTGGTCAAGACCAGGCTAAGAAACAGCATCAACAGAACTCAAGTGATTCCAGACACAGGATGTGTGTGTGTGTGTGGAATATGTCTGTGGGGCATAGGTGTAGCATGCCCAAGTAAACAAGAGATGGAACAAGTGTTGATTTGGACTCCTAAAAGGCTGTCCTCTCTCCCAGGACACGTTCTTCTACTCGCTGGTGTACGATCCCACACAAAAAACGCTGCTGGCCGACAAAGGAGAGATCCGCGTGGGGCCGCGCTTTCAAGCAGACGTCCCTGAGATGATGCAAGAGGGTAAGTAACCGCGGACTCCGGTTAGTGTCCACACACATACTAACACGCCCTACGCACATTTTTGAAATGCCAATCTCTGACATTCAAATACACTCTTATGCACTGTGTACACAAAAGGTCCGAGTTGGGTCCCCTCCTTGGCTTGAAGGAATGAGAGAGGGCTTTTTTCTTTTTTTGAAAGTGAGCTGGTGGAACAGGTTGTAAGGGGAGACTGATGTTTTCATCAGTGGAGCAGACACCTGTGCCTGGGGGGCGTGCAGGGGCAGGTGTGTGTGTGTGAGAGAGAGAGATGGAATCTTAAATGAGCTGAATTTATCAGAGGTGCCTGGAGGTGTGACCAGAGCCCCCCCACACACGGCGGCTCATGCCAAATGGAAGCTTAAATAAACTATGGAGGACAGGCCTCTATACCACAGACGGCGGTGAAACATTCCGCCACCTTTGCAGCCCGCTGGAGATATTAACAGTCTGTTTCCTGCTGCCGTAATACATCAGCAGAAGAGTCAGACTGTGGTGTTAGATGCAGATGCAGATCTCTGAGCAGAACTCTCTCTCCGTCTCCCTCCCTCCCTGCAGGTCTAGTCGACGACCGAGACCAGTCCAAGCTGGAGGAGCAGATGTGGGACCCAGAGTGTCCGCTGACCAACAAGCAGATCGACCAATTCCTAGTGGTGGCTCGGTACTCTTCTTCCTCCTTCACACCTCCTTCCACACACACACTCACACACACACTCTCGGCCTGGAGGGATGAGGCTCCAGGAGTGGATTTGGCAGCCCAGGCTGCTATGAGGCTCGCTGGGCTCAAACCTGAGCAGATGTATTACCAGAGGCTTATCAGCCATGTCTGGTATTGCAGAAGCATCCTCACTCCTCCTGTGCCTGTTGGCCTGACTTGGGTTGGCATGGGGATGTGTAATACAATTGTTCCTCAGTGCTGCATCTAATGAATAAGGCAGCAAGCAGACATTGCAGGGTAGTCTTGAATGTCAAGTGGAGTGTATCACAGTTAAGGCTGAAACGGTGAAGTGTGTGTGTGGTGCTGATGCTGATGCTGCTCGTGTCTTTGCAGGGCGGTGGGTACGTTCGCACGGGCTCTGGACTGCAGCAGCTCCGTCAGACAGCCCAGCTTACACATGAGCGCAGCGGCCGCCTCGCGAGACATCACACTGGTACTTCCTCTCTCCTCTCTTTCTCCTCTCTTTCTCCTCTTTCCTCTCCTCCTCTCTCTCCTCCTCTCCTGTCCTTCTCCTTCTCCTCTTTCCTCTCCTCCTCGCTCTCCTCTCTTCCTCGCTCTCCTCTCTCTCTTTTCCTCCTCTCTCCTCTCCTCTCTGTCCACTCATCACTCTACTCTCACTCCGCCTCTTGGGAGTTTCATTCTGCCCTCACGGCCTGGCCTCTTGTCTGGGCTCTCTCTGGACCTTTCCTCTCTCCCCATTTCCTACAAGTGGTGCCACAAGTGCCTCTCTTTTGTCAACCCTCGTCTCCTGCAATCTATTTTTCCATTTCATCCCCATGTGTGCTCACCTCTCCCCTCTCTTCCACCCGCAGCACTTCTCTTTTGGTAAACTCTCCCCTCTCTCTGTTTCTCTCTCTTTCTCTCGGTCTCTGTCTCTGTCTCTGTCACACACAGACACACACACATAAATCAAATCGAATGATGCTTTATTGGCACAAATGAATCAAGTGGTTCTTGTCAACCCTACAAAAATAACATGTCAATGAATTTGGCATTAGTATTGATTTAAAGAGAGCAGAGGCTAAAAGGACAGTAATGGCTTTAATTCATCAGATATACAGCATATATTGTACTTGTACTGTGTGTAGATACTGAGGATGACCTCACCGATACATCATGCACACAAGTTACCTCTCAGCCCCCCCCCCCCCCTCTTCTCCCACTTTCTCTCATTCTCTGTCTCTGTGTTTCTGTCTCTTTTTATTTATCTTATTTGTAGGTACCCATGTACAGTTATTACCACAAATGTTTCCATTTGATGCTCTGTATCAGAGTTAGGCTAATTTACTTAGGCTAATCTCTCTCTCTCTCTCTCTGTCTGTGTGGTCCTCTCTAATGGCTGTTTGCTGGTTTGCAGTTCCACGCCATGGACACCCTGCACAGGCATAACTACGACCTGTCGAGCGCCCTGAGCGTGCTGGTGCCCCAGGGCGGGCCCGTGCTGTGCCGCGACGAGATGGAGGAGTGGAGCTCCTCGGAGGCCAACCTGTTCGAGGAGGCGCTCGAGAAATACGGCAAGGACTTCAACGACATCCGGCAAGACTTTGTGAGTGCACTAGTCCCAGTCACCTCCAAACAGGGCAGGGCAGGGAGCTGGCAGCTTGTTTGTGTAGAACCCCTCATATTATTGTATCAGTGTGTTCCAAGTACTCTCAGTATGAGAAGACAAAAGAGCTCATTAAATTAATAGTTAGGAAAAAAAAAAGTTGAAATGTTAAATTGCATTGAAATAGTTCAATAAAAATTGAAAATGAAATAAACAAGGCGTTAAATCAGGTAAAGGTTAGCAAAACAGTTCTGAGAACAGGTGTCTAGTCATTGGACACATCATCCAATCGCATCCAGTGCTGAGCAGCACTGCAGCAAAAAGCTACTTGACCATATTTGGTTCTGACAGTAGGAATTACCAACCGATTTCTCTGCAGTGGTAAGAGAAGTCTTGCAGGTGTGTGTGTGTACCACTGAAACATTGCTTAGAAGTGCCTTGGTTCTGGCCCATTAAGTGTTTGAAAGAAGCAGCAGTGCTTTAAAGTCAGGCCTTTGCCTTGCAGCAGTATTCAACTGATGCGGTTAGTTAGTGTCTTTGGGTTTCAGAAGAATGCTAGCAGCTGCATTTTGTATACACACTTGAAGCAGTTTTGATGTTTCTCTGCTGATAGTTTTGGAAGCCGTGCGACAAGACTATTGCAGAAATCAGTCTTACTGGAAATAAAAGCATGAATGTTTCCTTTGGAATCTTGGAAGTAAAGTGCAACTACACTATACACAAAATATCTGAAGGCTGAATTTAATAATAATCTAATCTAATTTAATCACAAAAGTTTAGGATTGTTTGTGCAAACGAATGCAGTACAGAACGTTGAACTAAATAAGAAGCAGCAGGTTTCTAATTCCACCTCTTTGAAGAATGTAGAGATCACACCACTACACCTACACTCACATCCATTAAAGTAAAGCTCACTGCACACACACACACACACACTGAATTATGCAGTGGGAGAGACACCTCTCTCTCTCTCTCTGTGTGTGTATGTGGAGCCAACACCTGTGCATACCTATCATATGGAGCACCTGGTGTGTAATGCTCATGAATATTCCGGAACTGGAGCAAAAGCAGTCTCTCAGATAGCAGATGAGATGCAGGAATGCAGCACCACAGACCAACACTTAAAGAGAATGTGCCACTAATCATCCACTGCCTTGGGCTCTTTCAGCTCCCGTGGAAGTCCCTGACCAGCATCATTGAGTATTACTACATGTGGAAGACCACAGACAGATATGTCCAGCAGGTGAGGCTCACCACTCACTCATGAGGAGCGGGAGAAGTTCAGAATTGAATATAGGAAATGATAGAGCTGTGGGCTTAAATAAGTTTTACCATTGTACATTTAACATATACACTCTCTCTCTCTCCCCCTCCCCCTCCCTCTCTCTGTGTTACAGAAACGTCTGAAGGCAGCAGAGGCGGAGAGCAAACTGAAGCAGGTTTACATCCCAACATAGTGAGTGTGTCTAGACTAACCTGCAGCTCTCAGCAGCATGTGGTGATATAGTTATTACGCGAGGTGTTTAACTCACTTAATTAAAACTCTTCTTCTTCTTCTCTCCCTCCCCCACTCTTTCTCTCCCCTCTCTCCCTCTTTCTCTCCCTCTCTCTCTCTCCCTCCTCCTCCTGTCTGTCTGTGCTGCAGTAATAAGCCCAACCCCAACCAGATCTCGCTCAGTAACGGCAAAATGGCCACCATGAACGGGGCTGCGGCTCCTGGAGGCTTCCCTCCCTCTGGGGGTGGCCGGGCATGCGAGAGCTGCTTTGGTGAGGAACACACACACACACACACACACACACACACACACACACACACACACGCACGCACATATGCATGCTCAGCCTCAAAACTTGAGCATGGCTGACATACACATGAACATGACACACACACACACATATTTACAGTGCAATGTAATGCAATGCAGTGATGGGTGCCATGTTAAAAAGCACAACCGATGTGTGTCCCCTTACATCCACTTGAACATGACACTCACACACACACACACACGCACACACACAGTGCAATGCAGTGATGTTGAGCCATGTTCAAAAGCCCATAGGTTCCCATAGGTGTGCATGTTGTCCCCTGCCCTGAGCCTGTGTCCTCTGTCTCGCCCCATACCAGCCATCCAGTCCCCACAGTGGTACTCATGGGGCCCCCCCAACATGCAGTGTCGCCTCTGCGTCTCCTGCTGGATGTACTGGAAAAAGTACGGCGGCCTGAAGATGCCAAGCAGAGCGGAGGGCGCCGAGGAGAGAACGCCTCCCAGCCCCACATCCACCGTAAGAGCATACACACACACACACACACACACACACACACACACACACACACATACATAATATCTCCCAGTAATGGAGCACTTAGAGAAGCCAGGCATGGAATGTGCATGAGGCAGATGTGTTGCCATGCCAACAGAGCCAGGGTGATGGGGATGCTGGGGAGCCTGTAGTGCTGGAGCAGTAGCTCTGATGAGAGGAGCAGAGAGAACGCAGAGTAGAGCGTTAGCTAAAGCAAGTACACTTCACTCAGTGTGTATGTGTGAGGGCAGTATACTCAGTTTGTGTGTGTGTGTGTGTGTGTGTGAGGGCAGTACACTCAGTGTGTGTGTGTGTGTGTGTGTGTGTGTGTGTGTGTGTGTGTGAGGGCAGTACACTCAGTGTGTGTGTGTGTGTGTGTGTGTTTGAGGGCAGTACACTCAGTGTGTGTGAGGGCAGTACACTCAGTGTGTGGGTATGAGGGCAGTACACTCAGTGTGTGTGTGTTTGTGTGTGTGTGTGTATGAGGGTTGGACTCCGACAGTCAGAAAGCTGTTCCATTCCTGAGGAATGAGTGTGTTAACATGATCTTATCTTCCTCTCTCTCTCTCCTTTCTCCCCCTCCTCCATCTGTGCTCTCTTCACCTCTCCGTCTTCCCTGCTATCTCTCCCCCTCTCTGCTATCCTTCCATCTTCCTCTCGGTCCTCCAGCAGGAACCCCGCGCCCGCAGCCACGGCATGCGCCAGTCCTCCCACATGGTGCCGGTGCGCAACAGCGGCAGCCCCAAGTCCTCCATGAAGACCAAACAGGCCTTCCTGCTGCAAGCCACGCGCCTCACCAAGCTGGCGCGTCACATGTGCCGCGACCTCATCCGGCTGCGCCGCGCCGCGCGCCGCCCCTTTGTGCCCATTAACTGTGGGGCCATAAAGGCGGAGTGTAAGAGCTCTTTAAATTCCTAACTTCCAGTCCTCAACACACTCACCGACCCACACGCATACACACACACCCCCACAGAGACATGCTCAGACACACACACACACACACACACACACACACAC
>JASCQY010000053.1:2143247-2156067 GCA_030264315.1 Sardinella tawilis | reverse complement strand
GTGTGTGTGTGTGTGTGTGTGTGTGTGTGTGTGTGTGTGTGTGTGTGTGTGTGTGTGTGTGTGTATGCGTGAGTGTGAGTGTGTGTGCGTGAGTGAGTAGTTTAGCCTAACACTTTGAGGATGATCCACTCTGAGGGGATGCCAGATTATTTCCCTTTGGTCTGCTCCTGTGTCACAGATGAAGAGTTCCGCAGCTTTATTGACCCGAGTCCAAACTTCATAACTCCTCTGGCACCAGTGATGGCTCAGTGCAGGTATAGGCGTGTTCACATCGCTCTACTTCAACTACTGTAGAAAATGCTTGCATTGACAAATTATAATCCACAGATTAGTTGAAACATATGAAATGAAATGAAACTTTATTGGTCATGATCAATAACAGCAATCAATGATTGTGAATTTAGAAAAGCTGCAATATGCAATGGGCTGTTAGTGCAGTCACACCTTTCACAAGAGCAACTAACATTTATAAATGATGTCCCATAACACTTTGATATGTTTAAATAAAGTATTTTATTTATAATTATATATATATATATAGATTATTCACATTATTAATAATACATTTGGTAAGGTGTGTGCAGGGTACGTGTGAGTGTCGTGTGTATGTGTGTGAAGGTGAGAAAGGTGTGTCACAGGTGTGTTACAGCTGTAGTGTCATTTGTCATTATTCCCCTTCCTGACGTAATCTTTGTACAATAACCTTCTTCTTTTCAGGAGAAACAGAACAAGCAAAGAAACACAAACAAACAAACAACAAACAAACAAACAAGTCTACGAAAAAAAGAAAAGAAAAGAAAAGTGAAAGCCCAGGTGAAAGTGAGAAGCGTGTCTACAGGTGGAGCAGCGCTGCATGAGACAAGTGGACGTTTGAAACAGCACACACACAAAGGGAGTGGCTTCCCCTAGATGGGCTATACTGTCTATCTGTCTAACTCACAACTCAGACAGTAAGTTCAATAACTCCTCTCCTCTCCTCTCCTCTCCTCTCCTCTCCTCTCCTCTCTCCTCCACCTCTTCTCTTCACTTCCTCCTTCTCCTGTCTCTGTCCCCCCTTCCCCGTCTCCCTCCCCTCCCCCCGTCAGAGTCTCGCCATGCAGATGGCTAGTTACAGCAGGTCTAGCTCACTCCTGCACATTGAGGATCTGTGAAGAGAGGCCCTGGTGCCAGTTCTTCAGTTTAGCAAATCTTGGGCCTTTCACCTCAGACTCGAACTTCTCCCTGCGCAGACAGACAAACAAAAAGGCAGGTAGAGAGAGAGGGAGAGAGGGAGAAGTTAAGAATGTTTGAGAAATATTACAGAACATGTTTTGTATATTCTCAACAGCTGGGCTCTGAGACAGGGAACAGTGGCACGGTCAGGTGTACTCTACCTTGATTTCCTCAGAGCTTCCTCATCTGGGTCTTGCACTGTGAGGAATATAAAGAGGGTCACATTTAGTTGAGTTTTTCTGCAACCTAAGGACCAACCTGTCCATTGCTGAGAGAAAGGAGAGGCGGAAGTGAGATGCGGACTCACAGTATTCGGTCCCTGTAAGGTGAGCAAGGATGCGGAAGGACTTGGACTGGAGGTTGGCCGCTCTGCGGGCCCACTCGGACAACTCGGGGTCCTTCTCCTCTGGCTTGATGACAGCCTGGTACACGGGGGAAGCGCTGTCTACCAGAGGGTCTTTCATTGGGAGGGTGCTACCGAGAGAAATGAGACCCACACAGTGTCAGCTGCGGAAACTCCAGTGATTTATTTACTCAATAAAGTTGAGACTACTTAATGTTGGAATTGTGGACTGAATTGAAGAGCCCTTTCAAGTGCTTATTGTGCAGCATACAGTAATTGCTCCCCCTGCTAAATTGAGAGCTTCCAAAGGCATATTTAAAGGAAATAAAACAAGTGCAATACTGACAGAAAGGCACATTGTTTTTCAGTCACTCAGAATTACAGAACTTATATGAAGCAGTTGAAAGCTGAATGACCAGTCTAGATAATAATATAGGATTCATATTCTTCTGGAAAGGAAGCTGTTAGACTTGTGCTTAAATAGGAGAAACTAGAACGTCCAAATGATGTCTTTTTTATTTTAGTGTCATATTTTGTAAAGAATTTCCATTGTTTTACTGTTGTTGACTTTGAGCACGATGCATCTCAGTTTGTTGTTGCTGTCCTAATCAAAACCCCTCCATCAGTGAATTAATTTATGTCAGTATAATTCAAATGAATCTACTACAATGTGCTGCAATGCTTTCAGCAGAATCAATAGTGCTGTTTCTGGCGGTTTCCGTGTCCTTGCGGTTCAACTGGCTGAGCTGAGCGCTTTGACTCCAGAGATGCTGGCTTGGCGTCGCAGACGGAGACACCATTATGGAGGATGGATAGACATGCAGCTGATGATGGACAGATCAGGGGAGATGAACGAGAGATGAACAGGCAGCTAGATGAGCAGAGAGAGAGAGAGAGAAAGAGCGCGGAGACGGCTCTGGGGGTCTACTTACGCAAAGGCAGCTCCTGGGGCAGGTTCCTCACTGACAGTCACAAGATGGGCCGGGGAAGGCATGTGTGCAGGGGTGGGTGGGAGGGTGGGTGTGTGCATGGGTGGATGTTGGTGTTGGTGTTGAGGTTGAGGTTAGGGAGGAGAGGGAAGAGAGAGGTGGAGGTGGGGGGTGGAGGGTGGTTGGATATGTAGGGTGGAGTGGGGATGTTGGTGGTGGTGGTGGTGGTGGTGGTGTGTGGATGGGGAGAACAGAGATCGGAGGAAAAAGCAGAGATGAGGTCGATACAGACAACAAATGCAAAAGCTCAAAACCACCTACAATAACTATAGGGGAGGCCAGCCTTCCCTTCTAAGCAGGGCTTCTGGAAATGTCCATTGACAACATAGCCTAAATGATATTGCAGGCCACAGATATCCATAGTACTAGAGATTACAGATTCTACAGCACAGCTTATTGTCATCATTTACCATTCCACTGCCTGCAATAATGTCATTCTAGCACAAAATGCAAAGTCTAGCGTGGCAAATGCAAAGACCCCAAAGGTCAGAGGTCAGCAGAGAAGGAGAGCCCTCTGTGACTGCCAGAGCGTCTACACTCGGCTAATCAAGCGCAGACTCTGTGGGTGTGGAGGTGGAGGTGATGTAGGTTGGTGAGCTGTGATGACCTGGAGGTGAGAGGCACCTACCTCATGCCCTCGTTGCCTCTGGCCTGTGCCTGGCCAGCGATGGCGTCCATGATAGCGTCCTGTGAATACATACTGATGGGGGTGTTGTACTGTGCGTGGATGATGGTGGCCTTGCCGCCGGGCCCTTTGACCTCGATGGGCTTGTGGGTGGACAGGGCGGAGTCCTTCAGCACGCTGGGGTTGAAGCTGGGGACATACTCTTGGCTGTGAGTGGCAGCAGGTAGTGGGGGGCCCACAGGTGGAGGGTTGGTTTAGCAGGGTGATTGGTTGAGGATGGTTAGAGAGAGAGAGAGTGAGGGGGTTTTATTCCACACAGGGAGTTGGAGTTGTAATGGAGAGAAAGAGAGAGAGAGAGAAAAAGAGAGAGGGAAAAGAAAGGGATACAACTGGTTGTGGGAGGGGGACTGTTAGAAGGAAGAAGCAAGGAGAAGCTTTTTTTTTTTGGATGGCGCCACATTAATTGGTTCTGCATTTTTAGGCAGAGGCTGGAAACCCCAGCTCCAGAAAGTCATACCTCCTGTTTTCATTCAACGTACAGTAAACACTTACCCCAGGTGATTTCACTACTCCGCTGATCTAGCTGCCTGAAGAATTGGACTAAATAGAATCAGCTGATGTAGTGAATGGTTGCAGCTAAATCAAAGGAATTATCAGAAGTGAATCAACAAGTAGCCCTGTAGTTTCACGTTGCTAAGTGCTATCAATAGGTATGAGAACGACAGATTTTCATGCGCGGTGGACCGAATAGTGAAACGGCAGCCAACGCTAACTGATGAGGGCATGTTTGTTTCATTTTCATAATATGCTCCTATCTGTTAGCATTAGTGGCCAGTTCACTAATTCGGTCTGCATTGTACCTACTGCTGTCGTTCTGACACCGTTCTGATCGACAGCATTTGGCAGCCTCAGACAACAGGCGGGTTGATTCACTCCAGACAAACCCTTTAAGGTAGGACTTTTATTTTTCTGAGGCCAGAGTTTCCTCGTGGTTTAATTTTAGGGTTCAAAGCTTGTTTGCTTGCGCACACACACACTTCCACACATCAAGACAAACTTACTTTGATGGACTGAAAGACAAAAGAAGACAGACAACAACATATGTGATAATTCAAAACGACCAGGTGGGGAGGCTGTTGTGCAGTGAGATGAAGTATGAGCTCAATGAAGTATGTGAAAAAACCAGCAGTGCAGAGTTTCAGAACAAATACAATGTAAGCAGTTGTGACTAGGACAAGTTCGCTTATATTTTATTCACAACCATCACCTAACTGTGTTGCCTTTTTATCTTGTGCTCAATGGCCTGGGTGGTTTGCTGGTGAATACTTAAGGGAGTGAGAGGAGCAGGCAGGTCTATTTTAGTGCACTATAATGGTTTCCTTAATACTCACAGACTGCGCAGACTGTACTTTTTGTCAAGGCTTATTATTGAAATGAAGCGGAGTTAAGACATGCCCAAATGAAGCAGCTTCTGTTGGTGTTGAGATGAGTTACAGTAGATGGATGGCAAGTTTATCACATATGAAATAATCAACAGCAAACAGACACTCATCTTTACTGATACATTAAATGGAGTTTAAATGTATCTGTAGTACATGCTTTTAGATGTAAACCAATAAACAGATGAGTCATGACATTAAACCATAAACAAATGGATATTGACACTCTTAATTTAAAAAGTAATGTAAGACAAGTTACACAAATGCAGAAAAGACACACACACACACACACACACGATTTTACAGAAGAATTGGTACTGACTTTGCTGCTGTGTTGGCGATGATCTACAAGAAAATACAAAGAGAGAAACAGGATTAGAGATTAAAACCCAACCTTAATGGACATTATAGCAAAGAGTAGAGAAGCCATTCTTGTGTAGTCTTTGATTATGGGGGCACCTCATTCCATACTGTGAACATCAAGTAGCACTCTGTGTGTCATCACGTAATGGTCATTCCCTTCTATGTCAAACCTATTGAAAGATAATTTGCTATGTGCTTTAATCCATTCACGTCCATTCTGTTAGCAGCTGTGGAAATCTTTTAATCAACTGTTCAAAAGTTAAAGCTGGTTGTCTGGTTATGACCATAGACTGTATAAGGTGATGACACACCTCCTACAAAGCACTTCTGAAAACCTGCTCTCTCTCAGCTGCAGTGGAGAGAATGGCTATTATATGTCCTTTATGTGTTTCCAGGAACTTCTCTGTCACTTCCATTCCAATAATGTGAGTCTGTTATTATTAGAGAGGGTTATGTGTCCTTCTTCATCTCGCATTTTGGTCCTCAATAACAGTACATCTTTAGAACTAGCTGCCACTCTGACTTCAGCCTCATCACCTAGTCATGGAAAGGCTGGCAGTGCACGTGCCCCTTGTCTTTTCTGTCATGTCACATGATGGCCCAGTTATAACTGGTGTCTACCTCATTGGGAAAAAATGCTCAGGCCCACAGGTGGACTCTGACTGACAGGCACAGACGTTTAGGCGTCCGCAGCACTGCCTGTCTGGGTTTAACGTTTGACAGGATCTTTCCTTGAAAATGATGACACCACCATGATGATGATGACACGCATGCAAGAGTCAGGCTGCAGTCCCTATGGCACAAGATCATACAGACATACAGTTGGGCCCCTACACTGTATACTGTCTTAAAGGTCGTTCAGGAGTATAGCATGGATTAAATGGCCCATGGAGTGTTAGGACAGCGGCACGTGTAACTGGCAGAGACACCATGTGCTGTCTCCGGGTGGGAATTCTGTTCCCGTGAGCTGCAAATAGAGGCTGGAATAAATTATGGAACATACCTGGGAAGGGTTAGATTTGGGCTATGGGGGTAACCCAAGCCATTACATACCTACCACCTGCAGCCGCTAAAAGGGGGAGGGGAGGGGGGGGGGCACTTTCACCTTCCTATACAGCTTACAGGTTGTTGTCTGTGCCAGCCTCTAGAAATTGTTCCCGAGCATGCTCACCAGGGTGCCGTGTCCTTACACATGTCACCAATAAAACAGCTCCACTAACACATGCATAGAGCTAGCTCACAAGCTAATTTTGTTTTTAAAAGCTAGCTGAGGCTTCCAAAGCAATATGGAAGCTATCTGTCGGATATGTTTGAAATTATCGTGCTAGGCTCCTGGTGGCCACTTTTCCAGGAAACGTGACACTTGTGTCAGGGCGGAACCGCCAGGAGCGCGGTCAAAAATAACCACTGTATGCCGTCATTTGGAAACTGCTTGGGCTCGTAGGAGCTAAAAAGCCTCTGCCAGGGTGCTCTTCATGTTACCGAGAGCGGGGTTAAGTGATGAAGGGGGCGGGGGGTGGTGGGGGTGCGGGTTGGGGTGGGTGTGGGGGTCAGGTAAGCCTGGCGTCCCTTTCAGCATGCACATTCCCAGCTGAGCATGTTATGTGAGGGGTTAGAATGTGCAGTGGCAACTACGCTCGCTTCTCAGTATCCAACCTCGCTTAACTGCCACTAGAGAAGGGGTTGTTGACTGCGGCCCAGGTGCAGAAGGCTGTTGATGGGTAGAGAGGTAGGTGTGTAGTGTGTGTGTGTGTGTGTGTGTGTCTGTGTGTCATTCATAGATGACCACAACGTGTGTGCTATACCTTATGTTGGTAGCACAGATCCATCCAAGAGTTGCTTTTAGCAGCTTTTAATGTCCCTGTCCTTTTCCACTCTTCTCAACTAACCTCCCTCCAACCCCTGCATCCTCTTTTCTCTCTCTCTCTCTCTCTCTCTCTCTCTCTTTCTCTCTCTCTCTCTCTCTCTGTCCATCTCACTCACTCTGTCTGTCCCAGCCATGACCTGCAGAGAAGCTTTCTGAAGGGCTGTCTAGCCGGCTCTGACGGGCACTCTGTCTGGGTTACGTTCCGTCTCCTGAGCAGCCTGACTGACACGCTTTACTCCTCAAGCAGGAGTAAGAGGCGAGACGCCGGGCATGTGGGCCAGCCCTCCTCCTGCTCCCGGCAGGTATTATGTAAATAATTCAGGTGTGAGCCATCCCACGGCTGCCAACTTATGTCACTGCAAGCATACTACTTATATTATACAAATTGGCAACCCGGGATAAGTCGAGTCAAGAGGGAGACAGCAGCTTTTTTTATCAGATGACTCGATGGGGAAACTGGCTGGGAACGCCACAGTTGTGGGAAAAATCACGGAGGAAATCACTCCACAGAGCAGAATGAGGGCCAGCGCTGCCTGTGGTGCCTGTAGCCTGTATTGTGCTTGTCTGAGATATGAGACTATATTTTAATTCTATGGCTCTCTGGAATGCTGTGCTACGCTCCATTGACTTGGAATTGAATGGGCCTTCCCAAAGTTTGGAGCTCCACTGTGTATCAGACTGCTGTCATTGCCAATGCGTTTTGTGCCTCTGATCTATTGCCTTTAACATTAATGCATTGATGTGCATACGGATGCATGTGTGTGCATATATGGGTGTGTGTGTGTGTGAGTGTGTGTGTGTGAGCGTGTGAGTGTGTGTGTGTGTTCATGTGCATGTCAGAATGTGTGCCGTACCTTCTGGTGTGGGATAACTGGCATTGGTGAGTCCATTCTCGGGGTGGCGGTTGGAACAGGGGCGGGGCGTCTCGACCTGGAACACATTGATGTGCACCTGTGACTATGACATCACATCGCCCAATCACTCAACAGCTCCAGTAGTGCTGTGTGCTGCGCACATGAGCGTGGCACTAATGGAGAAGGTCAGCTCCATCACAAACACTGACCTGTCTTAGCATTGGGGCTGCACTCCACCAGAGGAGATAAAAATACAAATCTGCTTCTGCAGTTATCATTGTGATCATTGTGATAATGATAATTGTGATCATTTAACACATTGTGTGGTGGGGTCATCATTACCCATTAGCCTTCATTATCCACCCAGTGACCACCATTATGACAGCATGCTTCAGAGGTGGCAGAGTGTAAATAATGTATCTTATATCACACTGTTATTAAATATCATCGTGGGGCCGGATGCCACATATCATATCATATCACGGGTTAAACAACTCCGCACATCCTCTGGGCCAACCACAAGGTCTTTGCATGTGTGAAATCCCTCCATCGACATCTATCAAACCCACCTCCCTAAATTCTTAAGTCTATTTCATACAGTGTTAAGTTTACATCCAAATAGGCTGTGATAAATGTTTGCATTGGTACTGTTGATATAAGATTAGCCTTTTAGCCTCCTGTGTCTTTGAAGGTGTTCTAGTTCTCTGGTGGTCAGGTTACTGAAACCAAGACAATAGTAACACCATGAAAGACTAATATAGGCAAGTTTAGGGCTGTAAAGTTTGCCTGTAGAGATGGTGCACAGATAATCAGCCTAATCCCCCATGGAGGGTTCCATTCACTCGGGGCAAAAAAGCAGCCATCTCTAAACAGCCTCCTGAAATCTGTAAGGTCACATTCAATAGGAGAGGCAGCACTGCTCCCTCTCTGCTCCAAAGCCGATCCTGTCAGTCAGCGCCGCGGCCCAAAACCATGCAGGGAGAAAAGCAGGAAGGGGGAAAAGAGAGTGAAGGAGAGAAACACAGTGTGCATGTGACATCGTGAATGATGAATGTGCTGTAGGAGTGTGTCAAGGGAAACTGTCAGAGTGGGGTTGGATGTTTTTGGACTGCCGTCAAGGGATGACAACAATAAAGCTGTCCAAATGATGATCTGATCTAAAAATGAGGACACCCTATTCTAGTCAGGTATGGAACAAAGGGCTCTATTCCCGAACAAGCACGTGTGTGGTGAGACTGCAGCAGTATAAAAGCCACTATTTTCCCAAAACGTGAGAGTATTTAATATACTGTAGAAACAGTAATGTGCGCCTAATGCTTTACTAAAGTGCAATATTCCTCATCCAAAATGTCCTAATGTATTCCAACAGTGGGTGACAGTTCCCCTTTGGGTAGGCAGGCTTTTGTTGCCGCTAAAAGGGGCTAAGCCTCTCTGGGATTAGTTTGGAGTGCATCCCTTGAAGGAGGGAAGAGCTGGTGGATAAACATAAACCACAGCACCCTTTGAACACTCTTTAGATGCATTTAGCATTTGGCAATAAAAACTTTCCCTTTTTACGAATTCACTTATCTTTCATACTGTTTCCAAATGATAAAAATAATCAAACCTATCTTATCACATCTTTTAAATCAGTGATACAATTGAGGGAGACCCCTGTGTTTCGTGATGTAGGGTTTCTGGCTTCTCTGTATCTGGTAGGAGAGTTATCCCCTCTCTCTCAGTCGTTGGACATGGAGAGGAGTTCTTCTGATGTGCTTGGATTTGGAACTTTGTCATCCAGTATGTGAGAGGTGTGGCTATGCGTTTTGACTAGCTTAGCTTCTCCTGTGTGTGATGTTTCTAGCTCACATATGGAGAGGCCAGGGTGAATTTTGCTCTGCCTTTATAGATGAACTGTTCTGGCGTCTAATGTATCTGTGCTTGGGGGAGGATGCTGAGGTGGTGCTTTGTCCTGTAAGGTGAAACTTTATAATTGCTAGTATACCTTTGAGTGACTCAGGGGTGAAGTCATTTTCTCCTACGAGACTATGAGTTAGGTGTTGAGACCTCTGGACACTCGCAGACGTACCTTTGCATGCCCAGGGTGAGTTTGTGGACAGCTTGCTTGATCTTGTTCTGGGCCTCCAGGTGGGTCAACCCCTCTGTGCTGGCACCATCAATGGTGGCGATAATGTCACCCTGGGTCAGGTTGCCTGTTGCTGCCTTGCTGCCTGGTGAGATCTGTGAATAGATGGACAGATTCATCATTCATCAGTGGGCACCAATCATACGTTACTACCTCTTCTCTCAGCCTATTCTCTGATAGAGAGCTCAATAGAGTCTGGACTACCACTGTTAGAGAGTCCCAACTCTTCCCATGTTAGGATCTCAGTCCTAAAAATACACGATAATTGACCCGACAATATTGACATACAGCAACGAGAAACAAACTATAAGAATGACCTCTGCCTGACAGACTTAGTTTCAGCCCATGAGTGCTCCAGCATATGGCAGGGCTATTGCTTACTATAACATGTTTGGGATTGCTGCGTTTTGTGCATATCCTATTACTAATGCCCTGGCAGACGCAACAGAGATTCTTCTCAGAATGATCTCATAAAGACACACAATGAGAGGTCTTCATACCGTGTATTTCACCCCTCCTGAGCAATGCTTTCAAGTGTTTTTTACCAAACAGGTTTGACGTTAAACAAAGGCCGGAACGAAAGAAACAAACAAAAAGCCCAAACTGAATATTCTCATGGGCCAGGACTGCATGACTACTCTTACAGGCAGCTCGTTAAAGTGTTAAAAATAAAGGCCGTTGTTCACGCCCACTCCCCCCCCAAACGTTTGACCCTGCGCTCTGGGACCCTAACTGACGCCCCCCCTCCTCTTCCACCCCCCCACCCCCTCGTCTGTAGTCATCCATCTGCTCCCATCACTCACTCACTCACTCAGCCCAGAGAGGTGCCCGTGGCACGGCACAGCTAAGCACTGCACTGCACTCCACCCCACTGTCCCTGGAACAGTCACCAGTCCCAGAGGTGTTCCCTTAAATGAAGAGGTGATCCTCAATGCACATGTGTACTTCGCAAAACTCCATCTAGTAGTATACTGGAAATATAGCATCTATTTGTAGCTTTGCTGCTTCCCAGAAGGGATGGATGATCCATCATCTGCTCCATGATATCAGCAGACAGACTGCACCCGTTAAGCCAGTAAGCCACTGGATATCAGCTGTGATGCACTTACAAATAAATGTATTTATTTATAAACATGATATTAACTGTGATATTTTGGCCTCAAATATGCAGAATCAGACATCGTCTGCTGATGACTGCCAGTTGACCCCTTGTGCCTTTCTAAGGTTTCTTGACGGTGCATCTGGTTGCTGACAATGGTTTCATTATCAGCCTCTGTTTCCCCCATAGCTGGCATGGGTCCAGTCAGTGGTTCCATCACCAGCGCTAACCTGCGAAGCCTGCATGCACTGGAGCTCCCTTCATCCAGGGTTTACCCGCCATTTCACCACAACTAAAGGGATTTCAGTGCCTTTCAAGCAGTGGTGGCGACACAGTGTTGTGTTAAACTGGAAGCATCCCCCTCCCCCATCTTCCCCCTAGCCGAGCTGACTGACTGACTGCAGGCACGGAGGGAGCGGATCCACAGACGGATGCCTTGGGCTTTTTTAGGGCTGCCAGCTATGTCGCCCGTGAGGTTTACTGTTGCACTTTGCTTATGTAAGCTGGCCATGGAAGACCCAAGTGGAAAAGAGGGGTTTGCTGTGCTCAGACTTCATCTTGTTCAACTTCAGCTGTATAACCTTGTTAATATTTTGTGGATCAAACAAAACAAAAACATCAATCCCAAACGCTGGATGGAGAATACGTGGAGCATGTGGTGTCCTGTATTTTGGTGGGCATTGCCAAATAAAGCAGGAGAAGCTCTTAAAAACAATTTGAAGGGATGAAGCCAGAGGCAGAAATCATGTAGCCTATAGAAAAGTCTTGATACACTCTTGTGGGACCATGATGTCACTTATATCACACTAATAGAGGGGATCTGGGTCATTTTCATTTGTCTGCTGTGTCTGTCTCTCTCGAGCAGCAAGCAGAACGATAATTACCCAAATGATGATCAAAACCAAAGCCCTCGTTGTTCATTAAACGCTCTCCTCGTCTGGCGCTGCGAGGCTTCTTGAGAAAGAAGCAACTGGCAAAGACGCTCACTGGCATCCATCTCTCACATGCACAAAGAGATCCCCATTGGTATCAATAAGTTTGCTCTTCATAAGCACCTTCATAAAGCACAGTGTGAAATCATAATTTTGGCAATCAATGCAATTAGCCACAGAAGCAACGAGAGGCTCTGACATGTTGCTGTGGGATCTGTGTTGAGGCCGGGCAGCAACCAAAGCAAAAGAGCTGAGCTCTGTGTGCCAAGCAGGCAAGAGCTCTGTGTTGATTACTGGGGCTCTGGTGGCTGAAGAGACCAGAGTAGTGGGGATTAAGGCAACTTGTGCGACAGGCCTGCATGGCCCTGCACTGACTCCAGCAGCCCGCAGTTGGTGCATGATTGACAGGTGCCTAGAGGGAGACAGTGATTCTTAAGGCTAATGATGGACTGAACATCCCGGCTGTTAGGCGGTGGCCTCTGGGATGGTCCCATATGCGCAGAGCACAACATATTTGTCATTACTCTAGGTGCACTTCGCTATGGTAACAGGGCCTTGACCTTTGCCTCTTCCACACCTGACCTTTATAGTTCCTGCATTCCTAGTGTCACAATGCACGGCCAATAGACTGCAGATCTCATTTCTACACAGAAGGCTATTGAGAACACAGCTTCGCAGAACTGAGAACACAGACCGAAGCAAGAAACAGAAGTGCTGAGGCAGTGCGGGATGGGGAAGATACAGACACTGTCGGAGAGATAACTATTACCGATTCAGTGTTTCCCACAGACCAGGTTGCAATTTGTGGTGGGTCTGGGCGCCAGTGCGGGATAATGTCACAGTGTTGTGGCGGTTGGTGGAGTCATCTGGATTTATGCAGAGTGTGTTCAGGAGCCTGGATTCTGAAGCTGCTATAGGTTGAATACACCAGTATGCTTATGGACTGTAATCACAATTTTTAAAGCTACTGTA
>JASCQY010000053.1:2127759-2140159 GCA_030264315.1 Sardinella tawilis | reverse complement strand
TAGCATTGTTTCGGCTAATTTTTTGTCAGCTCCTTGTACTCGACCACTGCTTCCACTGGAATGTTAGGTTTGGACGCACCGGCGTATCCCTTTAAGTGAAGCTTAAGGTTAACATGTTGCTCACTTGAAGCAGTTATGTAAGCGATAGCCTTCAAGTGGTGTGAGGGAATGTGTACTAAGGACCACAACACCATATACATATACACTGTGTAGATAAATACAGAGAATTTTAACAATACAACAGTATAATCTACAGTATGTATATGTATAACTATATCTTTTTGGTTGCCGTGGTATTTCATAGAGTAAAAGTTGTTTACAGCAGACAAATATTTGTTTCCACTAAGTCTGTGCATGAGTGGCTGTTTGAAGGGTGATTGTGGTTAGTGTGAGCACTGGACTAATGCTAGTCGAATGCGTGTGATAATAGCGTGATGGCGTGCGGACGCAGGTCACCCGAGGGTCTTACCCTGGAGATGGTCAGGGGCATGTTGAAGTCTTTGCCTCCCTGCAGTCTGAAGCCCCATGGTGCAGGGCCATTGAGGGTGACGGTGTAGCTGCTCATCTTGATCCGACAAGTGAGTGGCGCGAGATTCGATTTGGACGCTTCTTTTCCTCGGATGGCGGGCGACGGGAACTCCGCGGCGTGTTCTTCCAGTCACGTCTCTCCCTTGCGTACGGGGTGACGGCTGCCGTGGGGAGCCTCTGTAAACAATCGACACCACCAACAACAACAACAACAACAAGACACAACGGAGTCAGAGGACGGCCGCCGCAGGCCCAGCTGAGCAGTACTATCCCGTCCCACGTGCACACAAGCACACTATAGCCCCAGCCTTGAGCCTGACCCCACCCTCAGAGAACCCCCCAAAAGCCCCCCAAAAAGCGGCCGGAATAAAGAGAGAGAAAAAGCACAAGGCACAGGAAGAAGGAAGAGCTCTTGCCTGCTTGGATGGCCTGGACAGACAAGCCTAAGAATAGCCCCCCACAGAAGAGGCCGATAGCAATCCGACCCCCCCTCCCCCCCGGGCCCATATATGGAGTGTAAGGGGACACTTTGTTTGCTGGGGGGCTCTGTGATTCATGCGGGCGAATTTAGCCACGTCTTAGGCCAACACATTTTTGCTCATCTCTCCCCTGATGGGCACACACGGGCATACACACACACACACACACACACATACACACTCCCTCTCTGATGAGACATACGCACAATTACACATCAACACACACACACACACACAAGTCTCCCAACTGGAAACATTCCCTTTTTTTATTTCGCTGCTTTAATTTCCTTCTATCCGCTCTCTTTCTCCCTCTAAATTTCCCTTAAACTGTGTTGTTGTGAGCGATGGAGCTGAGTAAACACGAGGGGAGATTAGTTGAAGTGCCCAGTAAATAGTCCTGACTGGAGTTGTCCAGCTTCAGTCACTTTTGACTGCATTTCTCTGCATGTCTGTCAGTACGATAGAGGTTACATAATAAGTGTGTGTGTGAGTTTGTTTGTGGGTGTGTGTGTGGGTGTGTGTGTGCATGTGTACTTGAAATGTAATCCTTGTCTTCTGAAGCCTATCCAGTAACTCACTGCTGCCTCTACTGTGTAGCTGGTGCATGTGTAGACAACACACACACACACACACACACACACACACACACACACACACACACACACACACACACACAAATACAAATACAGAAACACAAGCGAGCAAGCCTCTGTTAGTTAATGAATACATTTTATTTAAAAAAATAAGTAAAAACAACACAAACAGAAGCACAAAACCAATACCAAATCAGCATGAAATCACTTGAACGTCTTGAAACACAGAACTGCTCGACTGACCTCACAGTCACCCGTAATATGACGGTGCATTAGAATCCAACGGCGTGCAAGAACAACTGACACCGTACCTGCAGCTCACTGCACAGACCCAGATGGAGGGCAGATACGCCTCTTACCCACTCTTGGACTCACAGCACCCAACTTCAGCAGCACCCCATCTCCAGCCTCTCACCCACCCTTGGACTCACAGCACCCAACTTCAGCAGCACCCCACCTCCAGCCTCTCACCCACCCTTGGACTCACAGCACCCAACTTCAGCAGCACCCCACCTCCAGCCCAGCATTGCAGACGTGTTCTACTCGCTCCCAGCAGCAACAAAAACAACTGAACCAATGGCAGGACATTTCAAATGTGCATATCAAATGTATACATTTTTTATTTCACAACATCAGAAAACACATGAAAGTTGAAAATAAAAAAAAAAAAATACAAATAAAACAAATGACGTAATCTAGATAGTCACTCTTACACATGCCATCAGGACTGCTCTCACAAAGATGACTGAAACACCACAGCTGACATTACATTAGCACTGCTGGGGTAGATAGATCTTCTTTTTTTTTTTACGTTGATGGCAATGATCTTCAACCATTACAAATGATTACAATACAGCTCTATGTACAGTATATCCATGATGGAAAACATTGCTCAGGTATCAAAAATATCATTGCATTTATTCAAATACATCAAGCAGTTGGACTCTCGCCTCTCAGCTTGGGCCCTACAGTAGATAAAACTCAAGAGCAAGCAGGAACTGGTGCCAATGGTGTGATGAAGGAGGCGACTCAAAAAAAGGAGAGAAGAAGCGATGATGAGAGATAGAGGGACGAGGGAAGATGAAGGACGACAAAGGCCTTTTAGGAAAGCGAGACACCCCCGTGCACAGACGTGTCCAACTCCCACATATCCAAGTTGACATATGAAGAGCAGACGGCCTTATTTCACCAGCGTGTCTCTGGGCCACCTGTGGGACTGGGAGAGACGTCTCTGTGCTACTCACCCATGCGGCCTCATGCCTCACTAGCTAATCTCCCAGACAGATAGCATCTGCCTGCCTGCCTGCCGTGGGTACGGCACTGTCAAGGCCCTCAGCCCTATCTGACACACACACACACACAAACATGTGTTTCTCCTGCTTTCGGCTGATCTCCAGTCAGTTTGCTCCTGGCCAGAGAGGGTTATTCAGGAGGCATGCCCATGAGTTGGAGTCTTCCATGCTGTGTTGAGGTTTGGAGCTGCTTACAGTAGGAGGAGACTAGGAGCACTGCAGTGCAGAGAGCTGTGCCTGCCTGCTGTGCCAATGCGTGGGTGGTCCCCACAGACATCTGTACACAGGGGCCCCCGACTCCACATTCTTGGACCCTGGGAAAATAACATTGCTTTGGGTCCTCCAAATCCTACATGTATTGTAATATGGTTAATATTTATTCGAAGCTTTTTTGTGTGTGTGGGGCTTTCCCATTCGAGCCCTGGGGTAACCATCTCTGTGCATTGGGGATTTCTGTGGGTTGTACATGGGACGGATGCTATTTGGTTGACTCGATGTTCAAAGAAATGACAGCAGGTTGATAGATTCTCTCCATATTCTTCTCATACTCTTCATATTAGCTCTCTATCTTTCTTTCTCTCTCTCTCTCTCTCACACACACACACACACACACATGTACACTTGAATGTCTTCACACACACACACACACACACACACACACACACAGTCACTTGAAGTCTTACCTTGAACGCAGTGTGTATTTCCTGTATGCCTGAGAGAAAGAAATCTCAACTATTTCTTCACTGGGAAAATGGATGAACTCCTGACCATTTCCCTCAAGGCCTCAAGCACTTCAGTGTCTAAGCCAGACAGTTGTAATTTTATTCTCATTTTGTAACACTTACTCTACCTTGGAAAAAGAATTTCTCCCAGGGCGGCAGTGATGCTGTTCTTGCAGAGACTACCAAGCGGAACAGAAGCAGCTTTAGCTTAACTTGAGTGTCTAGTCCTCTGTCGTACTTTTGTCAAGTTCTGTGCTACTCTCTGGTGCTGAAGTTGGACTCTAAAGTACTTGTACTCTCTCTGGTCTCCAGTCTGCCCCCACAGGCCCTGACAGTCCTGTCCTCACCAGGACCAACATTCCTCAATCACCATTCAGAATGCCCCCCCCCCCCCCTACTAAATACTGGTACTATTCCAGTCCCAATGATCACTGAACAATGCTAGCCATGTGGGGGAGACTTACTGCACTGCATGTTTTGCATGTGTATACTCTGCAGCTTTGCCATGAGGCCTTCACAGTCTGAGTTCACACATGAAACACAGCACATGCATAAAATGATATCAAAAACAATGTGGCTATGTGGAAATGAAAAAAAAAAAGTGTCAGATGAGTAAAAGTGTAGGAGAGGACTGGTAGCAATGATAAAGGCTAAAATGATGGGATTATGGGCAGTGCATGTTTCTTGTGAAGAAAGCCCTACTTGGACTTCAAAGACACGGAGAGAGAAAGAGAGAGAGGGAGAGAGAGGGCGAGAGAGAGAGAGCAGGTGGAGTTGAAGTCAGACTCTTAAGGCAGTGGGGGGGCTGTGGGTGAAGTGGCGAGATCCGGGGCACCGGCAGGCTCCGGCTCCACTGCACTGGATGGAATACTCTTTCCGGCTCGGTTGCCACGGAGACTGGTTGAGGTCAAGGTAGGGCTGGATTCTGAAGTGACAATGATGGAAGGTATTTGGCTTGAATGCTCCATGACTGTGCAGGGCTGTGACAGGAGGGGGAGAGAGAGAGAGAGAGAGAGAGAGAGAGAGAGGGAGAACAGCATATCAGGTTTGGAATGCAAACGTCATTAAAGTATGTTTTTTTTTTTACTCCAAACGTGGCCTGTCAGATGATATTTTTGACTTGCCATTGTGAAGTATAAAACCCCAGAGGAGAAGAAATCCTTTGGCAACCTATGGCAAATTACTTCTAATTACAAAAACAAAACTAATTACAGGTAATTTAAATTCACAGGTACATCACAACAGTGTAGTTCACACAGTTTTAGTCATTTTCTCTCCTAAATTCCTTTGTTGTTTGTCCCATATTTTGTTGTGGTCCAATAGTGGAACATTAGGAGCGTTCATCATTCACTTTTGTGATAAAGAGATTAGCAACTGTTGCTGTTGTGGGGAATATCAAAGAGAACTGATCAGGGACTTTGAGCATCAATAAGGACCAATGATCAGAAACAATGAGGAACATTGAAGAACATTGGTTCCCATTCCTCTTATCCTCTGAAGTCTGATCCATTGAGATGAGATGATTCCACCAGATGGCACCCTAGAGCTGGAATGGTTAAGCACTAAGAACCCTTTTGAGATTTTGGGATCACAGATGACATTTCATGTCAAACATTAGGAGTAGGTTATGACTCTTTTCCTGTTTACAGAAGTTTGAGTAAATTGATCATCTTGTTGTTTGCTTAAAACAAAGTGAATTCAAAGCCTTTGAGGCCAAGTGGTTCATGGGAAGAATTCCATGTAAAGAGACAGTGATGTCTGATATTGCATTAAGCAAGAAAAAACTCCTTAGGGAAATTAGGGGAATAAAATTATATTGTAGTAAAAGTCCTGAGAATTTGGTTCAAGTGGGGACAAGGGGGATGTATCAATATCAATCAGAAGGTGGCGCTAGATGCGTCCAGTTTACATCAAAGCCAAAGAGACTGTGAGATTGTTTTGAGATCTCTATCATCATTATGGGGCTTCTTGGAAAAGCTGGCATATAGCATTTCATTTGTGTGGAAATTTCAAGGGAGAAACAATGCATTTGTTCAAGCAAAAACATCCCTCCCCTAAAATAACAAACCAATTTCCTTTTTCAGCGAGTCCCAAATGTTCTGTGGGGGGGGGGCTTTAATCCGTTAATGAGCCTTCTACAGAGCTATGTCCACAAGCTTCCCCTCAAACCACGGGATACTGACAGAGCCCGAGATGAGGAGGAAAGAGCGAGAGAGAGAGAGAGAGAGAGAAAGAAAGAGAGAGAGAGAGGAAATGAAAGAGAGGAAGAGGGAATGGTCAGGAAGCGTTGAGGGTGAGAGACTATTAGCCAAGGAGAGATGGAGAGATAAAGGCATGGAAAAGAGGGAGAGAGGGATCAGGATAAAGGGGCAGAAAGGAAAAGAGGAAGCAGAAAAAAGATAGATAAGGAGTCTGGAGGAAAGATAAGATGACGTGAAGGGAATGAACGAGAGAAAGAAGAACACTTGAAGGGAAGAGAGCTGGCGTGAGCAGGAGAAAAGGATGGAGAGAGTGAAGATTGGGAAGAGGGCAGAGCAGAGGACAGAGAAGCCAGGAACCTGTCTCATGCCATCTCTTCCTCAGTTAGTGCGAATGTAACTGCTGATGTCGCTGATAACAGCTCTCCCAGTGGCCACTGAGCCGTCACCAATGCCCGCCCCCATCGGATGTGGCAGACGCATGCGGCGCGCACGACATGCAGGCCCGCTAAACACGGCGCCGAGGGGCGGAGAGGGGGGGAGAGCAGAGAGTGGTGAACCGGGAGCCTCATTCAAGCATCTTCCATTAACTCCGACTCACACGCCGGCTCCTGCATATTTTAACAGGGGTCCTTAGTGACACAGAACACAGAGCGAGAGGCTGAACTCGTCCACTCTTTTATGTGGTGTGGTATTCCCATGGGAGTCAGGGATGGGTGGATGGGATGGGTGTCCGATGTGTCCTTTGTCAAAGAGCTAATATGTGTGTGTGTGTGTGTGTGTGTGTGTGTGTATTGTGTGTTGGAAACTCGCTCAGAGACAGACTAAAACAAATTAATTGATGCAATAGGAGGCAATCAGCCGGACAGCGGGTGAGAGGCGAAATCAATAATTGTGCTTACCAGTGAGGGCAGTCTGCTGGCCATCCTGACGTCAGTCAGAGAGATGATGTCTGCATCCATGAGGGTCTACAGACAAGACAGAAACTGGTAAGGACACTGGCGATGAGTCGTCTGTGAGACACCATTTTGCACCCATGGCAGAAACCCAGGTACTGTACTCTGGTTTGGAATCCAGTTCAAAGTCATTTTCCGATCCTTCCCCATCTCTCTCTATCCCACTCATTTCCTCTCAATCTCTACTGTCCTAAAGACAAAAACCTAATAAAATACAATTATTTGAAACAATTGTCTTCCAATACTGTAATGTAAAAAAGATTGTCGTTCTGTAGATCTAGAGTATAGTGTGCAGCATTTGGTCTATGCCAATAAGAAGACAAATCCGCAACAAGTGATGCCAATAACGTTAGTGCCTCACTTTCATCCGACTTCCAAACTGGATGGAAGGAATTGTTTTTGCTATCAAGCACCAGGTCATTGGCCAGTGCCCTACGACCCCACAGCCCCACAGCCGCTTCTGCTCTTGGCCAGTGGGGAGATTACTCGGAGGACCAACAGATTATAGGCCAGGCTGCAAGGAAAAGCGAGCCAGCGTTAATCTGGCAGCGAGGGGAGGCAGTCCTGGCCCAGGCAGACACTGACCTACATCAGCCTGTGGAGTCAATCCAGCCCATTAGAGCCCGACTCCGACTCCCCGTGCCGACCAGTGGAAAAACCAGTGGAAAATCGATGTTTCCTCCACTCATTCCCGATAAGTCAATATGTTCAGTGGCCCACATTCATTCACAAAATAAAACGCCGCCGCTAAATTATTCCCACAGTTCAAATCTCTCCTTGTTTTGGCTTTAGCATGTAGTGATGTGAAACACTATTGTATCTGTTGCATAATCCACCCAATAGCCTTAATTTTGACGAGCCTAATCTGATCATGTATGACCTGTTACAGTACATTTATGCTAAAGCATGTCTCCAACAGTTATACAACCACATCAAATGGATAATGTGCTGTTTCCAATTCCTCTCATCATAACACAGAAATGGATTGATTGCGCTAGAGATTATTGCCTGCAAATAATGCAGCTCTTTCCAAAGCAGGTTTTGTGTGAAATTCAAATAGAAATTTTAGCTTGGTATTTCACCGAGAAATTCTTCCAGTGGAATTGTTAAAGTGGTTCCACAGACCTCTTTGCTCATTCAGTGAATCTAATATTTGTTTTAGTGGACTGAAGTTCCTTTTGAGCTCAGGAATGAGTGAAGACCAGTGCACAATGAGTGCAATTGTTGATGTTGAGCACACGTGTGTGGATCATGTGCTCTGTGGGGTTAAGAGCGCCGGCTCACGCTGATCTGCTGAGGCCGACTGCGGCTCGGTTCTGCTGGGCTTTGGCCCAATGTCCTCTCAGTGGGGCCGGAGTCGCGTCGCCGCACTTTGACCTTGAGGGAGCTGGTAGGCCTGAGGTTGACGAGCTCTGCCGTGTCCCGCCTCGGCACGTCACAGGACACCTGTCGACTGACGGGTCGAGAGCTCATGCTGTCTGCGTCCAAGTCTGTCCATCCCTGAGAAAGTACACACACACACACACACACACACACACACAAGGGGAAAAAAAACAAACCACCTCAACACAACATATACACCAAACACAAACATATACAGTATAACGTGTAATTGATCAACTGACTGATAGGTAGATTTTAACACTTGGTGAAGAAGAAAAAGCTAGAAATGAAGAGAAGAAAAGCATCATACTCTGCTATGCGCCTATGCTGGCGAGTCGGTACTCCGACAGAAATACCCAGACAGCCATATTCTAGAGATGTGTATTCAGACAGGACAGAGGCAGTGCTAGGGGCTGATTCTTACCGACTCGCTGTCGGACACGGAGGAGAGGCAGGGCTTGACGGTGCGGTGGTAGTTGCTGTTCTCGGATGACTGGCTGGTGACAGTGGAGCGGCGGGTGGACATGAAGCTGCTGCTGGTGAAGCGATCTCGGCGCGGCACACACATGATCACTCCCAGCCACGGGATGTACTTGGCAATGGCTGACCTGAGGACAGTGAGAGGCGGGCACCAGAGGCAAATTTAGCCATCCTTTGGACAGCTATGACAAATGTATTGAATGAACATGAGAACACACAGTTGCACCTCTGGGATGAACTGTTTTGACTGGCTTAGTAGGAATTCTGCTAATAATTACGCAAGCAGTTTGATAAATAATTGCAGGTATGTGATAGATTATTACACGAGAGTGTCAGTGTGGAGATAAACAGACCATAATACTTGTGTTTGAAATGCCCATTGTTGTAGACTGAAGCTGACCTACAGTAATATGCTGGAGTTGAGCAGCGTGCAAAGCTAAGAGCACTCCAGGCATCTACAGGTGAGCTGCTGGGACTCCACAATTGATTTCCTCCTTTTAAAGGTTACTGTGAAAGCTTGTATGAGACGAGTGTGCCATGAGACGACACACACACACACACACACACACACAAACACACACACACACACACACACACACACACCAATCACCATATATTTTCTTTGTGGTGTTGGCCAGACCAATGGTTCAGCAAGTGCTGGGCTCGAGTGCTGAGGGGCTCAGCTAGCCCGCAAAGCCTCTCTGTGTCTCTCGTCTGGAGAGGGAAGAGGGTTTTGGAGTGCATAAACACCGCAGCTTGCTTGCCTGCTTGTTAGGGGGAGAGGAGTGAGTCACTCTTCCCTGGAGAGGACTATTTCGTTTTCTTTCAAAGGCCAGTGCGCTTCAGGCACCTGCACTGTTTTTGTTTGTGCTATTTTTTCCTCTCAGCAGCCCATAAAAACTGCTCATGAACTTCTAATAAAATTTGACACGATGATAGCGAGCAGTCCATTCCAGCAGTCCAAACAGTCTGACATCTTTTCGTAATTTGGGTGTCCGCTCTCAACTCTGTCTTACACCTGCAACAGAGCAAATTTGGCCTGACATTTTGAAGAATATAAAGGAGAAAAAAAATGGCACTCAAAACTCAAAAGCCTTTTGGCGTTGCGATAATTGTTACGGTTCATGTGTTGTGGAATGGAAAGGTCACTCCTTAGCCTGGAACTGTCGTTTCTCTCCTGAACTTTCAAAATGCTGCCCAGCGAATGTGATTATTAGCCCTTCGACACATTAAGACAGGCTGCTCTCCTGATAGGTTGGACTCCTTCTAAGGCTACCATTGCCATAGAAGTGTTATAACACAAGTGGGCATGGCAGAGCAGTGGTTGTATCACCGTCTGACAGTCAGTCGGCTGAGGGCCTTTTAAAGTCCAGTCACTTTACTTTAACTGAATGAATGAATGAATTTGACTACAAAGGCCGAACATTCATAATTCAGAGGAAGTGACTGTCAGATTACTAATTCCCCCATCCTCTCAAAACATAGTTAAAAGATATGCTGGGTCATGGGGGTACGGTAATGTGTGTGTGTGTGTGTGTGTGTGTGTGTGTGTCAGGGGATAATGCCTGTGGTTGCGTAATACCAGCACTATACCTGTACTTGGGGTGTGTGATGGCGTAGATTATGGGGTTGTGGATAGCAGAGGCCTTGGCAATAACTGCTGGAACGGAATTCATGTAAGGTGTGAGTTTGTCTGCGTAGCTAGAGGGAAAGAGGGAGGGAAAGAGAGAAATACAGATGAGAGGAAAACACGGTTACAATCACAAAAGGCCTCTCTGTGTGAGAGAAGGTAATAGCTATAGCTGAAAACAACCAGTGCATCTTCAGAGGAACATCCTGCATATCATGCTTTTATTTACCGCATTAGCATTGCATTAGCAATTTAGAGAGAAGAAATAAACTGATGACAGCACATTATTTTAGTGTAATTAGCTCGCCTGGGAAGACACTCTTTTCAAACTGATCAAAGATAGTCTACAAGAACATTCCCATAATGAGGCATATTTGACGCATGACATGCGTGGCCTTTAGTAGCTATAATGCTAATGCTACTTTGACATCACAACTCTGTAGAAACCCTAAATGACCTTCACAGAGTCTCTTAAAGAATGGAGGTTTTACGGACATATAACCTTTCAAACAAAATTCTATGAAGAATTCTACAGCAATGTTCTATGTTGACCCTTTGGGGGTTCTGTGAGGTTCTAAAACTAGGGTATGGACCTGTTATAGAGACACACAGTATCAAAGATCTCTGCTGAGATACAGTAATGGCAGACTAGAGACATAACAGTAGAGCACAGAATGATGATTCAAGTCTTAATGCTGCTATGTGTAGTGTCATGGTTTCTTGTCGTCTTGAAGACAGATTTACAATCACCATTACAATATATAAATATAATATATTTTATGTGTAATACAGCGGCATCATTAAATACTATGTAATATAGGAGAGCCAACGTTGATTGATCTGCATGCTAACTTCAGAGGACATCTTGATAGCGAAGTGCTGAGGTGTTTTTGACATTATGCCAATTGTTGTGCCAAAGCCAATAAAGTTAAGTAGTATTTAGTAGACGGTATATCCAAAGTGACTCAGACTCACAACATGGGGCTTGAGAATAGAACCTACATGTAAGTCAACCAGTTGTCAGTCATTATTGTTACTGATGGTACAACACATACAGTGCTGTACAGCACAGCACAGAGTAGCTTCTCTAAGTCTCAAGGTCATGTGAAGCGCATGCCAGTGAACAGGCTGAGCCTTACCCCGCAAAGGCAGTGAGAGCCACGCAGGAGTACGGGGACCAGGAGATGACATAGAGGAGGATGACGATGAGAGCCACCTTTGCCATCTTCCACTCGTTCTGCATCTGGTTGAACCTCCTCACGGAGTCTTTGGTGCTCTCCCCATTGATTCTTCCCACCGCTCTGACCAGCATCCACAACAGGGGAGGAGAAACGGCCATGCATTAGAATCAAGACCATATTGACCTCCACCCTGCAATCATCATGCAATTGATTGTACTGCTCTGCTATCTTAATCACATGCATCATGAAGCATTTCAACTGCTTGTCTCATGGCAAAGGTGATCTTCCCAGCGGCCCCCATTGGTCCAGTAGCCTACCTGTTGGTGTTGCGGATGGCGCGGAAGATGAAGAAGTAGCAGTAGATGATGACGAAGAGGGGGATGAAGAACACAAAGGTGAAGAGGAGCATGGTGTAGGCCCGCACTGATGGCGTGAAGGTCATGTAGTCCCACGAGCACGAGGTCATCAAGCCCTCAGGGACGTAGGCACCTGGGACAACATGTCAGACTGGGGTCAGATTTTATTATAGGCACCTGTGTGTGTGGGTGTGTGACAGAGAGAGGGGTCCAGTCTGGATTAAAGGAGAAATCCGGTGTGAATTAATCATATAGTGTTGTTCAAGGTCACTGAATGCTGTCTTTATAGAAAAGAAACAGAAGTGATGCAACATAGACCGAATAACAAACTGATAACTATTTACTGAATGGGGCATAGCGAAATAAAACTGCAAGTAAGTTACTATGCCCCATTCACTTAATGTTAGTTGCCAGTTCAATATTTGATCTATGCTGTGTCAAATTTTCTCGTTCTTTTTCTCTGCTGACAGCACCTCAGCGGTGACCTCAAACAACAGCTCTATAGACTGATTTACATCAAACTTTTCCTTTAAAGGAACACACCACCGATTTTTGATATTTATGTATTTGCATTGTGCCCAAGTATTATTCAAGAAAACGCA
>JASCQY010000053.1:2109106-2121698 GCA_030264315.1 Sardinella tawilis | reverse complement strand
TGGCCCAGGAGATTCTGGGCTTCTGCCCAAAGGGCTCGCAATTTGCTCCCCCTGAAGGGGACCTAGTCCTCTCCCCAAGGCTCCCTCACGAGTACTGCAGACAATGGCTTAAAAACCCTCAGTCACCTGGGCACACCAAATTACAATCTCCCCACCCCCCTGCTACACACCTGTGATCACTTAACACATAAGCCATATTGGCAGCCATCTTGGCGCACCATGTCCAGCCTTCCCCCTGGAAACATGGCTCACAGAGTCGTTCCCCCTCTATGTTTTGTCACCGGGTGACAACTACATGCAGAAGGAATGTGCAAGAGGACATTGTGTTGTTTGATAATGAAATTAAACAGACTAATATGATAGAGCGAGAACAAAAGTAAGTCCAAATTACACAATAAATAAACAACAAGAGCGTGTGTATTTCTACAATGGCATGCAAAAGAAAACAACGCAAATTGGGAAGGAAGCTTTGAAAAGTTCACCTTTCACCTTTGCCCTTCAAGGTGAACTGGTTGTGTGTGGGAAAGACTATGGGGGTCTAGAGCTTGAAATATATCACACAGACAGCAGTGGCACACACTGCCAAAATGTGTGCATTAGATCAGGAAGTTTAAAGAAAAACTTGCATTTTCGATCCTCAACAGACCCTCAACGGACCCTCAACGGAACCTTCCAGGCAGTGCTGCCTGCAAGCCATTACCCTATTTCTACCCCTAACCCTAACCCTCAACTACCCCTAGATTGGTCTTTTTGCCCTCAGCGCTGCCTTCCAGCCAGTACTGCCTATAAGGCACCATTGAGGAACTTACTGTAGACAGTCTAGCCAAAGCCAATGGAATATTGGCTGAGATAGAACAACACAATACGGGAGCGAACAGGAATGGTTCCAGTCTGCATAAGTTGCCACATCACAATAGAAACTTGAACTGATCTTTTGTATTAGCGTATGAGGACTTGACTTGGTCTTGCGAAAATAGAACATGGAATTTAACGGACGTTTGTTCCTCTCGCTCCACTTTTGCCCTCTCTGGTATAGCCAACCAGTAGCTGAAGCCAAACTATGGGGGCAAGTCAACTGGAAATGGAATGGAGTTCACTTGCTCCCCTCTGCCTCTGTTGTACCAAATGTTCCCTACTGCTAGCACTGGGTGACATCGAACAATACAAAGGCCATTATGTGATTGTAAGGTGCTATGAATTTTCTTTATGTATAAACGTGTCCATGACTGTTGTATGTTAGTCACTGTGCTGCTTTGTACTGAACAGTCTGTTGTCTCTTTTCTCACAATGTCTGCATACTTCCCCACAGAGCTGCATTCTCAAGGTCATGTGTGGGTATGCGGAGAGTGAGGCATCATTCCTGGAAGTGGGCTCCTAGGGTTCCTTAGCACACTCTGTTCATGATCAAACCCAGAGACTCAATATGTTGGACACTGCCTCTATCTCCAACACCTCCTGCCCCCCCCCCCTACCCCCCCCACACTGAGTGACAGATGAGTGATGAATCTTGGGCCATCGGACAGGACATGTTCATACTCTAAATGGGCTTGGATTGGTCTGCTTGTAGTTTATCTCAGTTTTGTTCTGTTCTGATAATGCCATAACCTGGTAAGCCTAGAAATAAATGCAGTTCTTAAGTAATTTCAGTATTCAGCTTCCATTATGTAAATCAATTTGGCTGTTGAATGAATAACTGACAAGGCTTTAATGTGACTTTAACAGCAAAGCACTTGGTATTCAAGCCCATTATGGTCACTGTTCTATCATAGCAATACAATGGATTAGTTTACCGGAATTCTTGTACAAAGTCTAAAATCAGAATACCGAGCAGGTACAGGGGTCATAATGGGAAGTTACTGACACATTAGGGTGAGATTTGTGGTGTGACGTTGTCTTGAATATTAATGTTCATCTTTGCTTGCTTAATGAACCTCAGCTATCATTCCTACATTGGTGATGGCAGGCCATCTTTCCTATGGTTCAGCTTTAGCCATGAACTCATTGTGCAAGTCATATTTGACTGTACATGCACTATTTTCTTGCATCTGAATTGGTCAGGAGGACACACATAGCCTATGCAGCATAAAGGATAGGGATAGTGAGCAGTTTGGAAAGCCCTTTTTGCATCATTCAGTCAGCACTGCCCCACAATCCTCTACTGAGCTCAGTATTCTCTGTGGACACTGGGAATAAAACCCTATTTTCTATCCCTTGGCTCTGTAAAGTGAAAACAGAGTCGGGCCAGCTTGCCGCCCCGCTAACAATAACACAGAGCTAAAGAGAGAGATGAGTTACCTGTGCTCTGGCATATTTTGGTTGGTCCTTGGTTCAGAAACTTGAATGTAGAAAAGATACCCTAACATTGAAATGAACACTTAGGAGTTTTGAAGGGAGGGCTTTGGGTCCTGTGGTGCAGGGGATGACACGTCTCCTCTCTCAGCATTGATAATTCTGTGGAAGAATGAATGAAAATTATTGGAGTGGTTGCAATTTCCACAAAGAGTATCCAATCTTCAGCAAGAGCTGAGACAAGTAGTCATTTCTTCTATTTTCACCTTCACAGAAAGTAATCTTATCACAGGACAAAAGTAAGAGCTTCTGTTCAAGCAAGAGTTTCAATGAACATTTCACCTCATCTGACGAGCTATGGAGGATTTTTTTTTTATTGATGGCAAAGAGCCATTTGGTAGCTGGGACATTTGCCTTCCAAAACTATGAATATAGATCTAAGATTTATTATGTTGATACTTATGTACTTCATTTTTGCATAATAATTTGCATAGATGTATAATAAAACAACAATCTTGCTCTCTACTAGTATGATGAGATGCAAAAAAGAAACAAACAATCTTTAATCTTGACTATATAAATACATACATGTCACACCAACACTGGTCAGAGAAAAACATACACTGTGTGCTAAGATTTATGTCACACTCCACAGACAGATTTGAGTTGGATTTGGACCATTACCTTTCTCAGTCTATTGAATCTGAACTACACACCTTTAAAGTGCCATCCATGTGTGGGTAGTCATGACAACTTAAACTCTGCTTACTGTTCACTTTCAAGTACTTCACAGACCTTGAAAAAATATTTTTAAATCAATTTTGCCATGGTCTCTGATATTGTGAAACAAAAACTTGCTGAAAGAACGAATAAATTTACAAATGAATAAGCAAATCAACTCAATACGCTTCCCCTTAGCTGCTCAATACTGCCTGTTGTTTACAATGAATGGATTCAACACGGGGCCAATCAGGAGTCCTCTGATTGAAATGGAGTCGCTAAGTGATTTATTTCATGCTCATGGAGAGTCCTAATAAAACAGGGAGAGAGGGTTGGGATATGTTGCAGGGCAGGGCAGGGCACGCTCATCAGCCCTAACCCCTAAGACATCAGTAGTGTCACACCCTACAGCGACAGCTACAACAGATGATGTAGCTCAGGTCCACAAAAGGGCAAAACAATCTAGGCCCCCCAACCCTACTGTAAGCCTTGGACCATTTTTAAAGGGTTAAAAGAAGGCCAACTACTCTTGTGACTGCCTTCCTTTTAAAATACTAAACACGTTATGAAAGCAGCACATGCCTGAATTCAAATCTAGGTAATTAATTCAGAGAACTTTTCGCAAAGCTTCCCATAGACCCTAGTCACTGCCTTTTTTCTGTCGCTGCACAAATTTTGGTTATCTCACCGTTCCACTTTCCCTCCCCACAAACACCCAATCGGTCTCTCTCAAGCTGTCCAACAGGAAAGGGGTGGCCTTTGGGAGCATGAGGAAGCCGTAACTCAAACATGGCCGCCCGACTGAGGAAACACAAGCTGTTGGGTAGCATTGGGGAGTGCAAGCCAGTGAGAACAAAACCATCTGAGTCAACCACAGTAGTGGCTGGTGGAAGCCACCCAGCATCCACACAACTCACTCTAGCAAAAATAAGCAAACTAACACAAGAAATCCTCCTATCTGCCAACTGCACAAGAAGATGCGTGATTCTCAACACACCAATAACGAGGCAATATACAGTATAATATGGGATAAAATATTCATCCTATCCCTTTGCAAGAGATTGGAAAATAAGCAAAGTCTTTAATTATTAGTGGAAAGAGCAAAAACAAACAAAAAGAAAATAGGTCATGAATATAAAACCCCTGTAAGTGGATCAGCATTTAAAAGACCAACAACCTTTGTCCAATAACTTTGAAATCATTCCCCCGAGTGAGAGCACTATGCTAATGGCATTAATGACTTGTGTAATTCTTGCTAGAAGCTGCAAGGCTGCCAAAATATGTCATATGCTTCAAGTTCTGGCCCGTGGATTGATAAGCGTATAAAGTGAGCTTTATATCAGATTCATGGTTTTAAAGCTGTACCCACTGCCGCAAAGAGTCCATTGTTAAGTTTTACATGTCTGGCACTCCTCCATGGTCCAGTTTGGTGGTGTGTGCGTTAGAGGTAATACCTTCCAAGACCATCATCTGGGACAGATCAGGTATTTGCTCTACCAGTCGGAGTCGGACTACGCACAGCTGCCCTGGACACGACATGCAAGATTAAAAATGGCCATGACATCATTACACAAGTTTCAGTTCAAGCCGTTCAGTAACTAATCAAAAAATTCCTTCAGTTCTCTATGATTATGTATTTATCTGTTTATTCATCTACTGTATGAATGGTTAAAGAAAAATAAGCTACAGTACGTGAAATTAATGAATCAGTAAAATGATCCTCTTTCACTCAGATATTTGAAAGTTTGATAATGATGTAACTGTTGTGAGTTGTGAGAAAATTCACAAATAAGAAGCTTGTTTTCCATGCCAATTGGCACAGAACATTACGAACTAAGAAGGTCATTTTCTGTTGTCCTCACTTGAAATTCACACATTTATGTCACTGAATCATAAACAGTGTGTTTACACAGCAAGTAGGACTCTCAGATGGCTATCTGCAGACAAGCTTGTGTGAGATAAGGGCATGCATAAGTTGAGCTTTCGAATTCGCTCAAGGTCAAGGATTAAGAGGAACAGTCGGATGCTTTTGCCCAACGGTAGTTTCCTATGCTTTTTGCCACGTAAACATTCACATACAGTATACAGTACCGTATGTATGTATCCTGTATACTGTATGTGCTCCAGTGATTGTATGTATACTGCAGTGCCCCAGTGATTCCTAAAGCAAGTACAGTACTGGACATCCTTAGTTGCATCCAGTGTTCAAATTGATCCAATGTTTTTTTGTACAATCCTGCTCATTCAACTTCTTACTGACCTTTTTCTATTTAATGTCAGAGCCTCTAATTAATTTGAGTGATCAGGGTGTGAAGAAGATGTCAAGTAAGTCAGCAAAAATGGCCCCAGACCCTACCTTTCACTAATAAGCAATACAGGCTATGGAGGCAAGTAAAGGGGCTAGCCTTTGAATGCAGTCCCCTGGCTTAGGTGCAACTAAAATGCAGCTGGCATGGAGCCAGTGATGGAATCAATGAAATTCCAGCTCACACCTCTGAGCACTGGCTCCAATGTGAATTATTATTGACACGCAGGCGAGACGTGAAATAGACAGCCACTTGAGCGCATGGAGGAGCCCATGGATCTTTCCTGGAAACTAGAACACCAGCAGCTAAAGAAGGCAGCCAAAAGAAATCCCACACGTAAAAAACGTGAGAAAGTCATCGGTCTAGAATTACTCATCAGAAATCCAACTCATGGTTCCAGTAAGTCAAGTCCTGAAAATGTTCTGCTAAGACGCAGGAAATCCCCAAGAGGACGGTTTATTGCACTTTGATGTGTAAAGACTATTATCATTATGCAATGATTCAAGGGGGAAAATAAAACAAGTAAGTAAAATATTTACTAAAATAGAGCTCAGCTCAGCTGACTTATGGCTATCAACAGAGGGGAAAGATGTGAATGATAAAGCACTTGAGTCAGTGAGTGGGGCTTTCTAGGAGTTTTCGTGTCAAGGCTTAAACGCCCCCTGGATTTATGGAGGCTGACGTGTAATCCAGTGTCCATGCGCCCAGCACAGCGTTCGGAAGCCCCTGTCATTCATGAAAAACAGCCTCTGTAAGGTCAACTCTAAGTTGCCGGATACAAATTTTGAGTTTTTCGGGAATGGGGACTCGTGTGTGACAGGAGAGAGGTTCCACCGTGTGCCAAGGAGTCATCGGGGAGAGAGCCAGGCAGTTGCTCTAAGATTATAACCCCCGGAGATCTCTTCCTTCCTTCATGCCAGGATTTAGACTGATGGGCGGATTACGGCAAAACAGGGAGACAGGATTTTCAAAAAGAATTTACATTAATCCCACAATAATCCCACAGCATCCCTCCTACGTCCAAACACACAATGCTATAGCGCTGCCTTTAATGAGTGGCCAACCAGCGGAGGAAATCTATCCAGCGGAAAATGGATATAATAAACTTTATCTGTGTGTGTTCTTAAAAACAGGAAAATGCTATAAAATTGTTTGAGAGAATCACAGTTGACCACATGAAAAATAATTAATTGAACATTTGTCAGTGTTAAAAATCTATTTCTGAACATATAAATCATTTAGGATTTGTGAAGTGTTGTTGGTTATATTTCCAAAGTAAATTTTGATTGATGATTCCCACTGGAATTTCCCAGGATAGCATACTGGGGCAAATTGAAGTTGAGGGGTAGTCCACTAGGTTGACAAGGACTGTCTGAAAGATAAAACACTTCATTCATTGAGTGGAACTTTCACAGGAGTTTTCATGTCAAGTCTAGTGTAATCACACACTGGACAAAATGTCCATAGTTTCAAGCATCACAAAGGAGCACTAAGTGAGCACAGGCAGAGTGTGTGAGACTTGCAGAGGAGTTGCGTGGGAAAGGAACATATTTAGCATTTTTCATATACTGCAATCCATGGTATGTTTGATATGTTTCCATACCAATTACGTTTTACTCCAAAGGATCAGTATATGAACCTGTCCACAGTATGCACCGTAGGCCTACTGTAAGTGCGTTGTTTGTTGTGGCCTTGAAATACCTCTGCTTGAGGTTAGGCCATTGCATGCAGCGTTAATGCCAGGATGACAAGGACAAAATAGATTTCATTTGTGTTTACATACCTGACCATGCGGGATTAAAAGCATAGTGATGTCCTATTTTACGGTCTTATCTGAAAACAGTCCAGTAGAATACTGTCACAAAAGGACAGAAAAGGCAAGGTTGGGTTTCACAGCCTTTGTACTGCACACTATCAATGGACATCTGACTACAGCATGGAGCCTACTACAGTAGTCTTTGCACTACATCTTAAAACGTGGTAACCTGAACTTGACAAGACATTTCCTGCCTTCTTACTATGTCAGATACTGTCTAGACATTGAGTTTAAGAAGTTCTGTGTTCCCTGTGAAATAATGGACCTAAATTATTGAACAACTTTTGCATTTGCATGAAAATGTGGAAATTGATGACACATCCAAAAAGTGTATGAGTTTAATCTCTTCAATTCAGGGCCACCAGCAGACACGCACACATGGTTTGCTTGCTGGAACAGCAGCCAAAATGAGTTCTCCAAGACAATCTCTGTGATCACAGAGAATTGGTCATCATTTCCCTAACACGTCCTGTACAGAGAGACCGTACGTGAGACACTCGAACGCTGCCAAAGCTCCAGAGCACAAGAAACCTAATGCAGGCAGATTCAGTTCATTACAGAATTCTCATTTCTGGCTGGACTCTCTTTCTAAACGTCTACAAAAGGAAGTCTCCCCATACAGCCAGCGCTCAGTGCAATTTTGGATTTATTCTCATGTTCTTCAGTGGCCCCACTGGGCTTGTCAGATCATTGATTCGCCCAAGTCTCTCCATGAAAGATGCTTCCCTGGCGTAGCCTATCTAATCTGACAAGGCGCGGCAGCTTTACAGGAAGGACAAGGTCAGGTTAACTGTGCCTTTTGAGAAGATGACAGGCCCATTTGTTTTGAGACCCTGTCACTTTGTACGAGTTCCACACGAGTGCGGGTCAGACACTTCTCTGGTGATGACAAAGGACGTGATTAATTCGACTCTCTTGCCACCACTTTCCATGAAAACAAATCAATGCATGGAGCAACTGTATCGACAAGGGAAGTTCCCATCTAGTATTGTAGTATTCATCCCCAGTAAATACCTTCAGCTGGAGTCGGCTGTACTTGGTGGGAAGATGAGGAGAGAGGATGAGGTTTGAAACAGCAGACTTGGAGACAGACAGGAGGCACACTCCACCTAATATACTGTATATGGCCATGGGGAGAAGAATGTAATGTATTGATCAGAATTTGTCATTTGCAGTCATTTACTATATTTGATATAGTGGAGATATATGAATGGGAAAACATTTCATGCTATATCTAAAAATATTTTACCCTGCAATCCAAACATTGTCTGACAATAACTGGGCAGAATATATATATATATATAGAATATATGTAGCTATATTAGGATATAGTGTCTCTAAATACTGTTGAAGACATAGTATTTTGTCAGCTTCTGATGCCGAGTCTTGTGCACATGCTGCCGTTGATTTAAACATAAAGTGATTGAGAATTCATGTCATTTCCAAAAATATTCCGTAGTGACCCTTAATACTGTATTTGTCTATAATTTTGACCAAAGATTTTTTTCTAAATCCAGTTGCCTTTTGGGTAAAACCAGAAAAGCTCTCCTAAGGACAGAGATGCATGTTGTTTGTGATCTCCTAGTCTATGAGTAAGGAGTAGCCCCTGATGACGGGAGACAGTGTGCCTGAGGGCAGCTCCATCAGTGCGCCCGGAGGAGGAGAGGAAAGGAGAGGAGGAGAGGAGGAGGGGGGTGGGGGGCTGACCAGAGGGGCCACCACTTGTCAGCACAATTCAACAATGGCTTCTCAGAGTGAACAGTAGCGAGCAGCAGACTGAACAACATTGTTAAGCAAGAAGAAGCTGTGTGCTGCTTGTGGATATCATACAGTACATGTGCATGACTTGTCACTGCAACAGGAAAGACGGACTTGAGTTGGGTACTTGTAATTGTGCTGTGTAAACAAGGGAAGCAAGCATGATGATCAGTCTACTCTGCTGGGAGTGTTTGGGCAAAAACCAGTCAGCTATTTAGCTGCTTTGGGTCAGCGCCTCAAAGACCCACACCTGAGCTGGAGAATGGGAGTGTGTGTCAGTCTTTGCCAGACCAGTAGGTAGCTAGTGTGTGTGTGTGTGTGTGTGTAGGGGTGTTCAGACATGACCCTACGCATTTCGAAGAACTGGCTCTCTGGCCAGGCCACGTATCGACCCCTCTCGGAGATTGTATTGACAGTAGCATAGCTCCCATCCTGGCCCACGGGCCCCGCTGCCCTGGTAGTTAATTACTCTGGAAACAAAGGCTGCTGGAAAATAATGCCAGCAGGTCGTTTGGTTTGCATGTTGGTGGGTGAAGGCAACACATCCAAAATGTCCGGTATCATTAATTACACCGTTAAAAATTAGGACAACTGATTCCGCATAAACATATCACCAGACTCGTTCCAGAGAGAGAGAGAGAGAGACGCACACACATATACTCACAATACACACAGATGCACACACACAATAAGACACCTATAGACTAATTTGGAGTGTATGACAGCAGATATACACTAAGATTAATCTAAGACACTTAGATTTGCACATTTTTAGTGGCAGGAGGCTGTTGTGGCTCAGGTGCTTCACTGAAGTATTGACTGAGGGCCAGACACTCTAATCACACGGCCGTGAGGCGACCCATGCTGTGACAACCTGAGGTCTGGTCCAGGGAGGTTCAGAAGTGATTAGCCTGCAGTAGCAGTGAGATGGGCCTGGCTGGGTAAAAAATGCCTCTTCACTTTGCTTTCACATGGGTGCAGAAAACAGTCTGATCATCTCTCATCCGGGGCCCACATTGGTCCACACACTCACACTGTATTTCCATTTGTGAGAGCAAATGAAGAAATGATTATACCTGTCCTGCAGTCAAAATGACCCGGTGTGGACCTACAGTATATGCTGTATGTAAGGGATAGTGTATTATTGTAGTGGTCATTATAGGAAAATATTTCCCTGCACGGCGAATCGGACATCGACGCCCTGAAGGGCGATCATTATTTTTTTCAGGGGTCCTACAGTATATCAGAAATGAATGACCTGTAGATGCATGCATCGTGAGCAGCCATATACTAAATCTATGTGTGGTTATTTCTTACTTTTCTTAACTTTTCTTACTTTTCTTCAAAAAAATGCAGCTGAGGTGGACGCCCAACACAGGAAATGAAAAAAAGGGGGAAAAAAACATGAAAAGAACAATACTAGCCGGAAGGGAAGTCATGGAAGTCAAAAGGTGTGCTGGGTTCCTGGGAAGCAAATGCATTCCGATTGTGCCTGCGCTCCGATAAATAAGATACCAGGCCTAGTTCTTATTTGCATCTCATCTCTGGCTTGTTTTTCTCTTATTTGGGTTTTGTTGATTTCTCTGCAAACAACACTGATATTCCATACATACTTGTTACCCTCCCAGGAACAAGATAAAAAGATTTACAAAGATTCTTGAGGAAGTTCTACTCAGGCAAATCTCATCTTTTCTATCCGATTTTAAATGCAGTTCACTAAAATAACTCTTTTATCTGTAATGGAGGCATTGAAAGTTTCTAAAGCTCCAGCTACTGTAAGTTATTTGAATTCTAATGACACTGTGAACTATATTCTTCTCTCTATACTGTATTGGCTTTCAGTTGGTTCCTGTACCTAAAAGTATGTTCTAGCAGAGTTTCTTTGGCATGGGTAGTTATCTACACCCTGATGCATTAAATACTTTCACATACAGTAACAAGTGTATGACACAGATTATTCATTCCTATGGTTTTCCTATATCCGATACACACCTTTTCATGTCTTCCCCATCCAATAACTCCACAATATCTGCTAGGATTTCTGCCTGCTTCAAAGACATAAATATCGGTCTGGATGAAGAACCATCGTTTGCAAATCAATCTCTCCACGACTGATCTGCTTATATTTCCTGCCAACCCAGCTATTTCCCTGCACATCACACACATGTCAAGTTTGATTCATTCACACCGTAATTTGGGTGTTGCATTTCCTTATTAATACGGTACATCATCAAGACGAGTAGACCTTATATCACACAGTATTCAACACAATTTCTTGTTTAGACTATGATGCTATTGAAACTGGATTATTGTTTGGCTCCACAATGCAGGCTGGTCTGTGCTTTTGGTTTCTCTGTATTGGCTATATTTTTATGTACATCATGCTTCAGCCAAGTATTTTGTTTTTTAAAGTTGTTTCTGTATTGTAGCCTATGTTGCTTTGGATAAAAGCATCTACCCATAACATAAAAATATAGTGCAAATGTGACAAGGTGATGGCCCCATTAAACTGTTGCTAGGCAACACAATTCTAAATATCTGCTGCATTTCTGGAAATTCTCCGAATTCCAGGACATTTCTGGTGCAATACCTGGACTCAGAGGAGATGCGTGTGATAACACGTGTGAGAACGCGCACCGATGCCCCTGTTAATCTGACAACAGGCCAAATAATGAATGAGTTTCTACTGAAGGGCAGCATTGTTCTAAGTATAATGCAGACGATTAGAATGGATCACATGTGCTCTCTCTTTACCGCTGATGCCTGTTCTAAACCTTTAGCTCTGGAACCGTCCCTGGTGAACTGTGAACTGATGTTCCTTAACCTTTTTGTGCTTGCAAGCACATAAGACTTTGTGCATTGAAGCTCATTCTTCGGAGCCTCAACCTTGAGTCATGCCCTGTCTGTCTGTACAATTTTGGGGGGCATTCTGGGTGCCAGTGATACCGAGCTGCTCCTGCCAGTCTGCAGTCTGCTGCTATATGCTCCTGCAGAGGAATGTAACAAAGCCCCAGGGCACCTTTGGGTGTCTGATGAGGTGCCACTAAGGTACTGATGGACATTTGCCTACCAAAATAAAAAGAACGGGTCAAGAAACTTGTCAAGTTTATAATCAACCACTGAAAAAAAGGAGTATTCTCCAGTGAATTTTTCTTTCCCTCAATTTTCTCCCTCTCACACCGACACACAGACATGCCCTCATGCCCAAACACCCACACAAGGAATGCCTCTAGGAAATTGATGTATTTGTCTGTGTGAAGTGTCAGGAAACACCTGAACAACTCTGGTAACAGCTCATGCTTCCGGAGGCTTCTGCTCTCAAAATAAACCTGTAAAGGGAGATAAAGAGAAGAGAAAAGACCTCAGACACGACCCAAAGTAATTGAGCAGGAAGCCCGGAATTCACATTCAACAAGGACCATCCTGAGATAAAAATAACCCCCTGTTTCTATTTCGCTCCCCTCCCTGCCGCATGGCGCTCTCGCCGAGTGTATTTTTAGCCTCTCAAGACGCTTTTCATTCAGGCGGTGAGTCCTCTGCTGCTGCCTCACGCACGTGAGACAGTGGCACGTGCAGCCAAGCCTCACAAACACGTACGCACGCACGCACACACACACATATGCATGCACGCACACACACACACACACGCACACACACACACACGCACACACACACACACACACACACACACACACACACACAC
>JASCQY010000053.1:2024698-2037438 GCA_030264315.1 Sardinella tawilis | reverse complement strand
GGTGGGGGGTGGTGGGGGGGGGTTATGACGCAGCTGGCCATCACCTGAGCCTCAGCGTGGCTGACCTGAGCCGACCGCGTCAACAGCGAGGGCCTCTTATTGGTGATCACCACAGGGCAGTGATGTCTCTCCTCCACATGAATGGTGAAGGTGATGGGAGATGGGTGATGGGCAATCTCTCTCTCCCTCTCTCCCCCACCCAGTACCCAGTGGGGAGGTGGCAAAGGCCCCACAGCAAGCCGCCACCTTGCCCTTCTCCGTGGCTAAAGGCTAACGGCCACAATGGGACCCTGGGTCTGGCCATCACACAGCAGTGGCCTTGCCCGGCACCAGCTCCAATTTCCTGTGGTTTGCCGCAAGCCCTCAAGGAGATCACCAGCGTGTGTCTGAGCATCTCCTGCCGCCGCACGGAGAACATTAGCCACTCCGGGCACAGAGGCGAAGGGAGAACTGTGGGAAGCTTCATCGTCTCCGCCGCTAACAGAGAGGGCAACAGATCTTACACGACAGGCCTCTTAGCGTGCGGAGCCTATTCCTCTTCCTGTCACCAACCTCATTCCCCCCACCCTGCTTTCTCTCTCTCTTGGCTCTCTCTTTCTCTCTCTCTCATCCTCTTTCTTGCTCTCTGTCACTTTCTCATTCTCACGGAGATACTGAGCAGATTCATTTTCCAAGCCTCTTTCCCCCTCTTTCTCACCATAATTTTTTTTGTTCGTCCTCGCAAAAAAAAAAAAAAAAACGTGGCTTCCACTCTAACTGGGTTACATGTTTCTGCAAATAGCCAGAGCAGAGAATGGGGAAGGACCCATTCCCCCCAACCCCACTCCCCTCCCCTCCCCTCCCCACAGCCCTCCAACCTCCATCCCCCTGTGTCTCGGAGACCTCTCTCAAGGCCAAAGGAGAAGAGGAACACCCTACACACACCCCTAGTGTGTTACCTAACAAAAACAGGCCATGCAGTCTTTGAAATCCTCTTGTGCGCCTGTCTAACCTCCAGGCCTGGTGCACCCCCCCCCCATTCACCCCCACCCAGAGGCATAAGCGCCCCCCTACTGAGGTCTTCTCATCTCCTCTCCTCTCCTCTCGTCTCTTCTCCTCTCCTCTCGTCTCTTCTCCTCTCCTCTCCCCTCTTCTCGTCTCCTCTCCTCTCCCCGCATCCTCCTCAACACCAGCCAAGCACACTCCACTCTGCCATCTTAACAAAAGGAGCACAACTAGCATGTGGCACCAAGTCGCTTTTGAGGATCCGCTGCTAAAAATTCTTCAGACATTTTTTTTTTCTTTTTGCCTCCCTTTCCTCCCCTTCCTCGCTCTTTTGAAATGTGTCCTCTATCAGGAGAATTTTTGACTGGTTGAGATTAACCTTGAAATCCTGCTGGAAAAAAAACATATCAAGCGATGTCCTCAGCTGTCATTTTTTGGTCATTTTAATTTGACATCATAGTAGATCAGCTCTTCCTCAGAATTTTCCATTAGCAAGAGAATGTTCCGGCAGCATGGATGTAGGGTGTGTGTGTGTGTGTGTTTTCATGACACACAGATTCTGAATGAGGACTTCTTTTTGATTAATATACAGTTAGGATTAGGTTGCAACAGGGCTGGGCGGTGCCAGGCTAAGGCTGCTTAGGAAAGAACAGATCAAGGTATTGGTGATAACAGGGGCATCGGTTCAGTGCCATCGTGGCTCGTTTCCCGCGATCAGTCTGATGATGGATACACACGCAGACGGTTTTAAGGCCGACAATATGCATTCCTCTCGTTTTTCCCCATAATCTTCATTTAGCATGCGCTCCGCCGTGTCATGTGATGCCAACCATGAAAGCAGCGATGGGGGATAAAGTGAAATGACAGGCAGGGAGGGTGGTGCCAGCCCCCAGCCCCCAACACCCCCTGCCCCCCTCACTCACTCACTCACTCACTCACTCACTCTCTCCCACCCATGTATGTGTTGAAAATTGGCTTTGCGTCAGATCAGCTGAAGGCAGTTACTTCTCCTTTATGGGAACGTTGCTTTGGATTTTATTCTGGTCTACTCCAGTGAGTCCACACAGCAGAGGTTTTGTTTTTTGAAACCCTTTCATCGAAATGCAACACAAAAACAGGAGAACAGCAGTGTAATTTACAGCTTAAGTGGGCTGCATCCGAGCCTGTTTCCTGTGAATCTATTCTTTTTTTTGGTCCAATCATGGCCTCACATCCTGGGCTCCTGCCTCTTCCCCTCCATCTGTGCTGCTTGTGCATGTCCCCTTGTAAACAACACCTTTTACAAGCAAAGCATCCCAGTTTGTCATCTTTAAACCGGTACATCATGTTATACTGAAGCTGTTCCTCACAGGGTATTTCTGGGGGGAATCGTTCAAGTACAGTACAGTACAGTACAGCACATGGCAAGCCAGTACAGTAAGCCTCATGTCCTCCACAGTAGCCTACTGTGTGCTACTGGATGGCAACTCTGCCCTGCTGAAACCTGCCAACCACCACATCTCTAGTCTACACATGATGACAGAGAGCATGGAGCAGGCTAACATGTAGCCTAATGGGGGCTATCTCTACCCAGTCACTAGCAGACGTCGTCGTGAGTCAACGCTTCACAGGCGTCGCTACGTAGCATACTGTAGCTACCACCACCCACTGCAGCTCCATACCTTTAGCCTGAATGACACACTGCCAGTCTTGGTTCGGGGTCACATCAGCCACTTCACCACACAGCCAGCCAACCACCAAACCTTTTTTTTTCTAAATCCTGTCCTGGAAAGAAGAGAGAAAGAGGGGAGGGAGGGAAAAAAAAACATTTAAATTGCACAAGCTGATAAAAATCCAATCTTTTCTGCCTCTGCCCTCTCTGCAGTAAACCCTCAGAGTGACGTGCCAGGGGGCGGCTTAAAACAGCTTTACAATCCCACTGCTGACAGCTACAACCTGCCCAGCCTTCACAGTGCTCCCTGTTCATATCCCCATCACCCAGACAAGCCTTCCTGACCCCTCACCTTTGACCTCAAATAAGGCCTCGCCTTCCTCTGAAGCTAGAGAGCACGCACACTCTCTCACACACACACACACACGGCAATGCATCTATTAGCTAGTTTGACATGCGTCTCCTCACAGCACTAGCTTCACCATTGTTAACTCCATCTTAAGCCCCGTGACAAAATCCACATCGAAATATTTCCCACCTCTGAGCACTGTTACTATCAAAGGGAGAGTCAGGCAAGGACACATATTGTGTGAACACACACAGAGGTTCTTGGATATACCCTATCTGTTGCCAATGCATGCCTCCATGGAATGGACAATCACTGTCACAGCCATTGCTGAGGAGACCTCCGTGATGAATGGTGCACCTGTCAGTGAGACAATTTCCACAGAGTGCTGACCAAGCCAAAAAAAAAAAAAAAAACAGGCACATAACCTCTGTAGTAAGCTGTGCATCCATCAACAATAAACCACATCTCCACTCTTTCAGTCTCCCTCTCTTACATACACTGAGCCTTCAGACACAAATAGGCACAAAAAACGATAATGCCTGACTTCATCAGATATGCTTTTGCAAGTAGCATGCCATGCGCTGAAATGGACGCACTGTGAAATATTCTAGGCCACTTCACCTGCCCTGTCTGTCACCAAATAATTAGGCTACAGCGTGTCAGTACATAGTGTCATCATCTCTCTAGGCTACCGCACAACAAAGGTGTTCCCGAAAGCACAATTGAGAAAGTCACATCCACTTGAGTCACCGCATTACAGAGCCAACTCGATTTCACAGTGGCGAATAGCCTACAAGTGCTGCTGATGTCATGTCAAATGTTAGGGTGCTTGCGTTATGTCTCTGGTGATGGCAAGCAACTGAACATTAGCTAAATGCATAAATTAACCTGTTCCAGGAAAATACAGAAACCTGGGTCCGTCTTCCAAGTGAGTTGTTGATTCAACAAGTATATTCTTTTTTCCTGTGTAATGCACGACAAAATCATCACACTGTCAGTGTTCAATATGCCATCACATGTCAGAATGATGGTTTCTTATGCGGGTTTTAAAACAAAGCAATACATAAAGCCAGGGTGCCAACATTCCCACGCTTTTACGGGTCGGCAGCCCCAGTCTGCCAGGAAACTGCTCAATAACTAGCCCGTGCTCTGGCAAGATGCTGAGTGTGACTGTGCAGACCGCAACGTTAGCTCATCCGGCTACCTGCAAAAAGGGCAGTCGTTGGCACAACCGCGTTGCAATGCGCTCCGTTGCCTAGGACATAAAAGCGACTATGCATCCTATTCACATGCGGAGGTCTGGCTCAGAGTCACAAGAGCTGGATAACATCTGCACAGCATCAACGAGCTTAAGTGCTTGTCAAGTTACACTCTTATGCTAATTTAACGGGCTTTTTCATTTTTACAAACCTCCTGAGTCCTGATGTTATTGTCGCCGTTAATCACGTGTAACAAGCGCTCACTCACCTCTTGCCTTAACTCAGATGCGGTCCCGTGTCCTCCCCGAATGCAACCCGGGAGGAATCTCAGATCCTCGAGCCTCCGCCAGCGCCATCCAGCGCTGCAGCCGAAGTAACAAGCTCTCGCGAGAGTGCGCTGTTTTTCTCTCTTGCGTTGACATCATCGCATTTGAGCTATGATTTGGGCCTCCTGCTACCATCTAGCGGAACCCGACCCTACGCACTCACAAGAACAACAGTTACGTAATTACAAAGCCTCTATTTTGTAATTCGGTGTTCGAGGGCATGAAATTGGCTTCCAACTGCTCTGTTCCCAGACCTCAAATCGACCTTAAAGGATGAGCGGCACTCTTAACTTAGGGACTGCCAGGGGACATGGTGCAATGCCGGAGCATCCACCTCTCAGGGAGGGACAAACTCCAAAGTGTAGCCAACACATTTCTTACCAAAGAAGCTGAGCCTTTTCTTTACATCACAAAAAACGTTTAATGTATCAACACTCAGAAACAATGAAGGATAGGTTGTCATTATTTGTCAGGTCTCATCATTCTCTTATCATCTTAACCCTCTAAAATGCTTACAGTATAAACCACGCCATTGATAACTTTCAGGAACAGGTTTAAAAGCCTTTATGTGAAGTTGGCATGTAGGACGGATAGCAACATACTTTATAACATTTTTCTCCTTTAAAGTAAACCACTTCAAGCAAGTAAAGACCTATCACAGTTTTTTATGTATTAGCTGGGGCCGTGCTTGCAAGGTCCCTGTTGTTTTGTGTGTGCGGTCTGCCTTTGATTGTGTGTGTGTGTGTGTGTGTGTGTGTGTGTGTGTCATACTTGCATGCATCTATGTGTGCATCAGAGTGTGTATGTGTGTGAGTGTGTGTGTGTGTGTGTGTGTGTGTTTGAGTGAGTGACTGGGAGAAGTTTGCATGCGGGCAAAATCTTCAGAGGTCTTCGGTCTCCCCCTCGAATGGATCCATCTCCATGTGGATGTGACTGTGCTCATCGTTGCACACCCAGCCGATGGGCGTGCGGTTGAAGGAGGGCCGGGAGCGGATGTCACACTGGAGCACAGGCACTGGCTCAGGCTCCTCGGGGGTCTTCAGCTCTGGGGGCTGGAAGGTCAGCAGCATGGAGCCCTTTTCAAAGCCTCCGAAAGGTAACGCTGTCCTGGGGGGGTGGGACAAAGAAGCAGGGGATCAGGGATCACCTGGGAGGGGGTAGGGCAGAGGGCAGAGCTCACCTGTCCCACATTAAGGGATACTTCGCCCCTCAAATCATTAGGCTTCTGTGCTGCTCCATACTGGACAATGACAGCTACATTTAGCGTGAGCACTTTTCTTACTGCTAATCTATTGTTATGCATTTGACCTGTATGGACTGACATAAGCAGTAATTGTAATTGCACAAGGTGACTAGCTTAAATACTGAATAAAAGCATAGTATACTATGGACAGACACCGATACAACAGAAGTAGAAATATGGGCTACATGAGCATTAGAAGTTCTGACATGTAATAAGTCACACCTACATGTGCACAAGGGAATAAGGTTTTAGTACAAGGTCATCATTTCTGTCAATCACATCAGTGATAATTACATGTATTATAAAAAGAAAGAAGGTGTTGATATGTGTGTATGTGTGTGGGGGGGTGGGGGGATGGGGGCGGGGGGGCTACTAACAGATCCTGTGTCTTTAATATTTGAAAACTTTGAATACTCTTTCATTTGAGAATTTCACATTTTGGTAACCACATGATGAACAGCATGTGCATGGAGTAATGGAGAAGTTAGGGAGAAAAAAAGATGGCCTACTTTTCTACTAGACTAGAGTATGGTGAATTGCCCTCATAAAAATGGCAGTCATAGGCTAGTGTTTCTTTTGGTCCTGTAACTTGTTAAACTTGATCTTGAACTTGTGAGCCACCATTCAGCAGCCTCTGCCATAATACCAGTGTTGTATACACCACATGCCCCCATACAACTTGGATGGCCAGGCTAAGGGGGAGGGCATATGACCTGCTGACACGTCTGTAGTCTGGCTGATATATTACCTGTTGAAACTCTTGTACTTTGGCATGTCCTTGTGCACGTGGGGTCCAGGCATCTTGGACTGCATGGTCGCCCGGAGCTCCTCGTCTCCTTTCATGGCACGTTCCCATGGAGACATGTACGTCTTGACGTACTCACGCCTCCTCCTCTCCTTCTCGGCAGCCTCGTCAACCTCCTCTGCACACACAGACGCCGAGATTTAACATTGTACCTCTCCCTCAGGCCTACCTCATGAACTCTAACATCCCTCTCCCTCAGCTAGACTAGAGCTCATGAGCTAGCAAGGCTACACACTACCCTATGGACTAGGACACTCTGGCCCCTGCTCTTTGCTCTGCCTTTGTGTGAGGCACTGGGGCTCAGGAACTTGAGATTTGCTGTTTATTGTTTACACTGTCTTATCTAGTAATGGAAAGTATGGGGTTTGTCTGTTGGATATCCAGAGAGAAGGGAAAGTACCTTCAGCTAGTTTAGGGATGACAGGCTTTGGAGGAACTGGAGGGAGCATCTCACAGCCTAGGGTGGGGGCCAGCTCATGGAGGTTTTCCTGGGGAAGTACACAGATGGGATTAGCTTGTAAGCTATTCAAGTGTCCATGTTTGTTTGGTGTGTGTGTGTCTGTCTGTGTGTTGTGCACATCATTCAAAGAGTAATTCTCATATTTAGACTTGTGTTAATACAGTTATAACAAATGTTTACTGTAATCATGAGTGCAGAGTGGCAGAGTCTAGGCTTGTTTAACCCTAAGTGGCCAGGCTACTCTATACTGTGCATTCTTTCTTTAACATTGAAGGTCCATACTGTAGGAGCCCTCCATTATCGGATACAAACAAGCTCTACCTATAGGGAACTGCCCTGTGCACAGGGAACAAAAATATTGATACCTGGTATCAGTGTATTGATGTCTCAAAGCATATTGCCATATTGATTTTTTTCGAGCTCCATCCCAGCGTGCTGTGTGGTGTGATGCGAGTCCCTCACCATGTTCTCTGTGCTGACGATGAATTTCTCCACGCGCTGCTGACGCAACTGGAACATCCTGGAGCCCTTGTTTTTCATTAGGGACAGCTCCTCCAGCATCAAGTCCTTGGGGGTCTTGATCTTGGTGCCCAAGTCAAACTCATTGGCTTCGGGGTCGGACTCCTCTATATGAGGCAGAGACAAAGGCGTGAGGACACGTAAAGGACAGGCAGGCAGACTTTGGAGTGTGCCATTTTTAATCTTGCCCCAATTAGATACCCTACAGATCTCCTTAAACATATGGAAGGAGCTCTCACCACCCCGCCTGGGTTTTGTTCCCTTGCTTTTCAGGCAATTGCTGCGGGATGTTCAGAAAATTAAAACAGAGATTTTTCGTTGGAGGACTTTGATGAAATGATAAAAAAATATATAAAAAAGCATTCAAGGTAGTTTACCAATAGAGATAGATTATAATAGACAGATGGATTGTAGAAGCTTGAGGTTTTGGTATAAGGCAATTCCCACCATGTGCACAAAGGATGCTATAACGTTGAAATATAGCCAAAGGTTAATTGCTGCTGTCACTACTGTGACAGTGCAGGACAGTTCCAATAACAGGCTGACATTAACAAATGGTCAGCCAGGCCCTGGGGCTAAAAGGTGTGTCATACACAGAGTCTGTGTGGCTTGGAAATGAGCAAAACCAACATGAAATTCAATTATTGCATATTGGGATGGGACCAACTAAATGCCACTGACAGGTTCATTGTCCAGTCCAGGTCCACTGGGTAAACATTCATTACACCATCTGTTCCGCTTTACCTATGTGGTTTTATCAAAGGATTACCCCCAGTGCTTGTGTTGGGCCACACTATTGTTATGTGAATGACTACTCTAAGCGTTCATGTGAAGCAAGGAGAGGAGGATTAGTCCCTAGTAGATATACAATATGTAGGCCAGCCTGAATGAGTGATTTACTGATATTCTGTTGTTGTTGTTGTTGTTGTTGTTGTTGTTGTTTTTAGGGAGCTGAATGAAGAGAGTTTGCATTGTCCTCAAGAGCAGCTGTGAAACCCTGGAGCACGAAGGATGAGAGGTGTGTGCACCTAAGAAAGAGAATGTTCTTACTGGAGCTGCATGGCTCATTAGAGAGAAGAACAAGAGAGAGAGAGAGAGAGAGAGAGAGAGAGAGAGAGAGAGAGAGAGAGAGTGTGTGTGTGTGTGTGTGTGTGTGTGTGTGTGTGTGTGTTACAGAAGGCGTGGACAGCCGTTTGTCTTTGCTTTGTTTGCCCATAAATAGTTCATCATAGATTTTCAGCTGAAGTTTGCCAAACAAAACATCTCCTAGACCTGGTAGAAGGCAATAATGTTCTTTGGAGATCTATATTTATAGGCAGGCACTAATTATCACCCCTGTAAAACAAAATACAAAATAGTTCATGGTGTCACGTTTTCATCTGTAGCCTATATTTGACGACTACTTGTTAGTGAAACAATTTGTCAGCGACATATCTCTATCTTAAATGTTTACTTTGAAAGGCACAGTGTGAAAACTGGTGGCTGTGTATTCCACACTGGCAAATTGAAAATTCACACTGCAGTGTCCTTCCTGGATCTAGTTTCCATGACACTACAAGCATTTCGAAAGTGTATTAGGTTTTAAGTCCAATGCAATTAAGGCCTTATCCTTGGGCTGGTGCGAAGTATGCAAAGGGTATTGAGTTGCTGCTGGCTGGAGCAGACGCTAAAGGTCCAGTTCTGGGTGAGGGTATACATCAGTGTCCCCGATGCTGCTGAGAACGGCGTGCCGCGCAGCGCAGCCTCCTCGAGCACGGCCAGGGAGAGAGGAGAAGGAGAAGGAGAGAGAAGGAGAAGGGGGACTCGGGGATAGAAGATACCAGAGTGGGTAACTTATAATGGGCTGTGACATTTTAGAACATTCTGCCATGCATCACTGGCTGAGTCACATGTCTCTGTGGGGGTGGGGGGAGCAAGCTCAAGGAGGGGAGGGAAAATAAACTGTGGAGCTGAAAACAGGGAGAGAGGTAGGATGAGAGAGAGAGAGAGAGAAGCTGATGGCACCAGTTACCTCGCCATCTGTGTGATTTCAGAGATCTCACACCGTAGCACTGGCTGACCGCTCTGACTGACCACTTCATCACAGTGTCGTCTACAGACACGAAAAGAGCGAAGAAGCTAATCGCTACTAGCTAATGGATGTGTGGGAACTCCCACAATATAGCTGCTAACTCAACACCTTGCGAGACAGTGGGCGAACTTACCCTCTTGTGTGATGTTTGTGAAGTCAGTGATGATCTTGGAGGGCTTTTTCCTCTTGTTAGGAGGGGCGGGGGCGGACAGAGGCATGTCTAAGGAGAGACAAGGGACAGATAAGGCCAGGACAGACAGTAACGATGCAGTTAACATGCAACACAAGGCTGACAGCATTGGGCCAACAGCACAACTAGCTAGCTACTTAGAGGCATAAAGTCATTCATCTGTGTCAAAATTATTTTTACATATTGGGGCATATCTATTAATGGACTTGCACAGTTTTAGTTGGGTAGGTGCCCACAACAATCATGCCAGTCCAGTGCTTATACTGTCTGTTTAACCAAGAGTAGAACCAAGCACTCATTCAAAATGTCTGCCTTTATGACCAAGTAGGCTACACAAAGTTTCTTTCTCAGGCCAAATTCAGTGCAATTAAGCATTAGCAATAAAAATGTGACCATCTTTGAGTAAATCATGTTCATCATGAAGTCTCTTTTGCAAGCTGAGAAGTGACTATAAACCAAGCACTGCTACATCTCCATCTCCTGTTACGTGCTGGGGTATTCCAGTTTGAGCGAACTATATAAATCCATAACACGCAGGGAGAAATGCAGTCAGCACATTCCCAGATGGTCCTGCTACTTGTGTGGTGGACTTTTAAAAAAAGCATACATGACCATTTTAATGTTATGTAAACTTGGATAAGTCCTACTGTACTTTTAAAAGTGTCTTCAACTTTATGATGTCACCAAGTTCAATACTTTATGAAGATATGTGAAGCAGGAAGCCCTCAGACATTTGGCTATGACACGCCCCAGTCTTAACACTGGCTGCCTCACTCCTAACTTTGACTTCAAAGTTTTGTGTGTACTGTAAGTAATTGAGGAAAACATGACCCGCTACAGTGGGCTTAGTGTAACATAATGTTGTTTTTGTTGTTGTTGTTTTTTAAATTATACGTTACAAAAAAAGGTCAAACAGACCAACACTATCAAATGCATCATCAGGTCTTTCTAAAAGTTCTTGCGTATCTTGCTGTGGTTCATGTGTGCGTGTCGGCAGAACTGTCCCAGGCCCAGGAACTGTGCCATATTAGATATTTAATTCATGGTCACACCACTGGGTCGTTGTCGTCATAAGCCATCCCTAGCAACAAGTCTCTTTCAAAGCGGATGGCGTGCCTGAATGGGAAGACATGCAAAGTCTGAAATCCATGCAAGCATGAAGCATCCAAAGGCCCTCTTACCTAAGACCAAAAGAGTCCCTGGGATTAAAAAAGGAAGAACTAAAAACCACTTCAAAACAGACCCAGAACGTTCCAGGAGAGAAGCAGCTTTGGATTATTCCACAATCCCAGTGTTTCTGGCACGTCCGGAGCCACCACTCTTGCACTTGCTCTCGCCCTGCTCTTCTACATCCCAGGAAGAGTGTAACCTAAGCAGTGGCAGGGACAGCAGGTCTTTGGGGGGTATGTGTGCGGGAAGGGGGGGGCTGAGCCGGGGTGGGGGTGGAGTGGAGGGGGTGCTCTGAGCTGCCTGCTACAAAGCAGCATGGCCTAAGGAAACAGGTCGCTGGTGATCCGAGACTGATACTTTCTTGCAGATGCTTCTCATCACTATATATAGATCAACAAAGTGCGAGGAGTTTTGAGAGGGGCCCCGTTACAGTCAAGGGGGACGGACAGTGTTGGGGAGCAGGACTTGGGAATCACTGCACTCCATTCCTCTTGCTCCAATTTGTGTGATCTTTCAAGTCGGTGTTCCGAAAGCGCCGGGAGCTTATGTACACCCAAATTTATTTCCGACTAGTTTGGCATTTTAAATTTCTTCCTCTCTCGTCTTTGCTCTCAAGTGAGCGTCATCCCTTGAGATTTGTGCTTTGGCAGACATTACCACACAAGCTTTAATCTTTAAGAGTTTTATTGAAGATCTCCTCTAAGGAAAGGTCTCAGCCAAAATAAGGACTTCATGTTCCAAAGAAAGAACTTAGAATGTCAACGGAAACGGCTCACCCTATGCCTGCAGAAATGCTTCTGATGCAGGACGAGACCTGAGGTGACAAATACACCGGATACAGGGGGAGCCCTTAAGAACCCGGTTCTAGAGAGCAATAGAGGCCAATAGTCCTTCGCAGCAGAGCGGAGAACAGAGAACAAAAGGGGAAAAAAAATGTTTGTCTTCCTTCTCAGCCTCAAGTATAATGGCAGCCATAACAGGCACCTAAATCAGCCACGTGTCCTCTGTTTATGTTTGAGGAAACAAGGTCGTATTGTTCAGCGGGTTCTTTGTGGAGTTCGGACTGTGCACAGAAATGGCAAGGTGTCTCTAAAGTCCCCCTTTAAATGTCAGTGTGAAGAGCAGCGAGTGCTTATGACGAGTTTTTGGCCATCCTCCTGTTGTCTTCAAATGTTTGTTTTATAATCACACTGTAAAAAAACAGATTGAGTTTAGCTGTTAGCTGTCTGACCAAATGCTGGGGTATTAACAGCTCTATAAATAGCCAGGGAGCGCGTGCAGGATCTGACAGGATGGAGGTGGGGGTGGGGGCCCCAAAATGGAGCCCAAATGTCTGAGTGGTTGCTATTAGGCTACCACTGCATTGGTCATCGCCTGTGGGAAGCCCACAGCCAGTCAGAGATGACCCTATAGGCTACTAGCCAAGGCTATGGACTACTACTGTATACATGTCAAGACATGAGCGGAAATGCATATTTGTAGTCATGTAATCATAGAAGGCTTTTCTCTATAAATATGAAGTACAGGACAGCTGTCTTAACTGACCTATGACCTTCACATAGTTAGCATCTTTTTATGAAAGGATTGGTCTGAGGTAAATCAACCCACAAGCATTCAAGGAGAACAAGATGCCAAATTTGCGTACCAGCTGCTAACAATAAGTGAATGGGGCAAAAGAAGCAATGATAGTACAATGATACCTAAGGCATTTGGGGGGGGGGGGGGGGGGGGGGGGGGGGGGGGGGGGGGGGGGGGGGGGGGGGGGGGCGGGGG